>OZ026815.1:276027-318577 GCA_964023185.1 Macaria liturata | reverse complement strand
CAGTTAGTTTATAATAGTTTGTCTCGCTAAAATAGCACCAAGATGTATTTGCTTAGCTAAACCAGCAGCAAGCTCGCAGTATTGGGTGCTCTCTCCTGAAGTCCTATCAAGTCATTTGGGTATTCCTCCACAAAACAGAAAAATAGGTTCCTCTTTACTGAGGGACCAGATGTCCCGCAAATTTGATTGCTTGACCACATTTGCTTCACAATCCTGGGTGGCTAGCAAAATATCAATAACTTTTTGGTTTACGGCTTTTGGAAATTTGCGAAAAGTAATAATATGTGACATTTGGAATGCCTACATTAACATATAGTTAAGTGATAGTACCTAGATTTATTTAAGTTGACATATTGTATGATTACATACCTATTATGATGTTTGACATGATTTTAATAACAAAAAAAATCATTAAACTAGACATTGTAACTTCTAAAATTTTATTAAAACTAAATGTTATAAATTCAAGTTGACGAGATATTGTAATTTGTGTAACATATTCTATGATATTAGTACTTATACCTATACCTATGTATGTTACAACTTTACATTATCAATAAAGATTCTTTATCTTTTATCTTTATATATGTGTATCTATCTCCAGCTGGCGGGGTGCCCATGGCGGGCGCGGGCATGGGCTACTCCCCGTACTACAGCGCGGGCAAGATGGGCGGCGTGGTGTGGGTGCCCCCGCCCCCGCCGCCGCCCCCGCCCCCGCAACACGTCAACCCGCATGTCTTCAAGTCTGTGCAGCCCAACGGATCTGATCTGCCTATGAATGGTGAGACACCTTGCATCTTTAGACATTTTTTTAGTTAAAGAATATAGAAAAAAATAACAAAGGAAATTTCCTTTATATTCATATTACGACTCATAATGAGGAAATACAATTAAGTAAGAGATAGTTAAGGAAGAAGTGTAAAGTAATAATGATTGTTTGTTTGCAGACATCCCGACGCTGCGCTACTACTTCAACCTGGGCGTGGAGTGCATGTGGGCCGCGTACGGCGCGCCGCCGCCCGCGCCCGCGCCGCCCCGCCACTACCCGCCCCGGGACATCGCGCAGGTACGTCGCTACCCATAAAGTAGTTGTTATGTCATTCTAGAGGGCGCTGTGAGTAAGTTCCTAAGCTTATTCACCAGTAACGGGATTGCACTTAGACCATAGTTTGCCTAACGACAAGCATTATGGTTATAAAATGGAGTGTGCTTACCTAATAAGAACCGGTTGACTCTCGCTTTGAAGATTGCTAAGTTATAGTGTGTGGGGAACAGGGAGTGAGGATGTTTTATTTATTACTAACTAACAGTCAGGAGCCCGAGGGGAAGTATTGAGGAGGAGTGTCGTGGCGACAGCTGTGTCGAAGCAATTAAACAACATTTTAAGTACATTTATCTATCCCTCATCGATACATTTACTCGTTAAAGGTTATTCATTAAAATGTTGTACTGTGACGGCAGGACATGCAGGCGATGTCGCTGAGCGAGCGCGCGCCCCCGGACCACAAGCACAAGGCGCACAACGACAAGCAGCCGCAGGGCAAGGGGAACGCGCCGCGCACGCTGCTCGGCCCGCGGTGAGGACTCATCTGCACTAATACAGAGATGGAACATATTTATTCTGACAAACGTACATTATTTAACACTCGGATAGAAGGAAGGTGGATCTGAACATCTATACAACTAACGCATAATCTTTTAGTAGGCTAAAAGCGACTACTTTTGTTCTACAACTTTCAAAAATTTGTTTCCTTGACTTTTTGTCAGGGTGATGAAATTTTTGTATGGAAAACCTGATATTTTTTCCAAAACCCGTAATACACAATTTGTAGCATTCACATACTAAAGACATCAGCAAGGTTACATGCTACCATATAACCCTTCATTTTACTTCAATCTATTCATGAAATTTACTGAGCACAGTTTGTAATATATTATGTTGTGTTGTTTTCCAGGTTCAACAAGTACGGGAACCAGAACCAGAATCACAACCAGAACAAGGGGCATAACAACAACAACATGCCCAACAAGGGGCCTAACAATCGGTCAGTCTAAAATTTACCTTAATTTACAAGTATGTATGAAGTGACAAACGAGCTTAATTACTGGATTTTTAGAGGCGAGCTCTTTGTATGGATTATGGACTTACAATTTGAGGATTGACAACCTACAAAATTAATCATGTTTCTGCGCATGCCCACCCAATAAGACATCTCATCGTTATCTGCCAAGTCGAGCGCGAAGCAGACACTGCCGTACCATCCTTTACTGGAACCATTTCGCCGCATTTTCAGGCCCCTATTTGAGAACCTCTGGATAGGACTAGAACGCTGAAATTTTCGTCATCTGGTAAGCTGTCCATATGGACACACTTGAAATCCAAAACAAAAGTTCCAAAAAAAACAGAAATCAAGTCTGTAGATCATTTAGTTCGGGAAAGCAAAGTTTCGCATTTATTACACTCACTCACTCATGATCATCAAAATAGAACTAGTACTTCCCATTAACTCAGAGAGCTGAAATTTGGTACAGAGTTAGGGTTTAATGGCCACATAAAGGGAAATCTATAAAAAACTAGGATAATCGAAGATCGTACTTGGTGACCCTGATTAGAAAACACAAGAGCCCAACCAAACTATTAGAGATATCGACATACCGCCTTTACAAAAAATATTCAACTTGGTGGGCCGCTTCATTTGATATCAAAAATCGAAGGTCAGAAGTATCTGATGAAGAACCCTCAGCTGGTCTCAGCCATATTATAGATTATAATAATGCCCCCTACTACTATTGGTACATTAAAAAATCGTCGTCATTGCAAAAATCCAGCGTAGTGGGACACACATCTTCTATAAATTTCTATAAATAAATCAATAAGCCCACGTTTCTACAAAAAGAAGTGAAATCCCACCAAAAACATTCTGTATAAAACTAGCCAAGTCTCGATGGAGCTGCTTGTTTATCTCTAAAAAGTAATGAAATTAGACAAGGTCGTGCCAAGTCTAAAGTTCGCTACTGCTATTTCTTTATTAATATAGTTAATGTTGTGTGACTTGGCCGTTGACTTGTACCCACTAACGAATAAAGAATGTAGAAGAAAAGTATATAAGTATTATATCCGTTATCTAGTACCCACAACACAAGCGTTTGCTTAGTGTGGGGCTAGATGGCGCTGTGTGCAATGTCCCGAAATATTTATTTATTTATTATGTTTAACGGCCAGTCATATTACATTAACTATAATAATAAAGAAATCGTAGTAACGAACCTTAGTCTTGGCATTACTTTTTAGAGATAAACAAGCAGCTCCAGCTAGTTTTTTTCAGAATGTTTTTGGTGGGATATTATATTACAATTCGTGGGGGACAGAGGCAAGGAGTTCTACATTTATGCGGGCATGTATTACGTATTGAAGCTATTAATAACCTGTTATTTGGTTCCAGCCGCAACTCGTACGAGTCCCGCGGCGCGTGCTACGAGGCGGAGTGCGCGGAGGGCGCGCTGATGCCGGTGCCCTACATCCCCTACCCGCCGCCCGTCTACCCCGTGCACTACTACCCCATCGACTCCAACGAGCCAGGTCAGTACGCCCTCTATCGTCGCCCCAAACACGTTCTACACTAACATGATTGGAGTTTTGTTTTTGAGTATAGACAAAACAAAACTCTTCGCCTACCTCGGCACGTGGTGTTCTAGTCACTAGAGCCTCCATCTTTAGTAGTCTTCCAGCGTAGGTTCCAGTGCACGTCTCTTTCACATGCAGTCCTCGCCGTCGAGGCGGTGGCCCCGACCTTTCAGGCTAACTTGATCTAAAGACTATTTTCACTAGAGGGCAAAATGGAGGAGAAAAATAAAGGAAGCTGGCCCATACACATTAATTAAAAGAAATATATGAACATAATTTTATGGGGTTTTTTGCAAGCGACATATGATTACAAGTACATGTGAGTGGGTTGATGTTGTGTTGCAGGCATGATGGGCATGATGGGCGGCATGGGGTACGTGAACTACGAGGAGGGTGGCGAGTTCGTGCAGCCCTACTACCCGCACCCGCTGTACCCGCCGCACCTGCCGCCCGCGCACCACGCGCTGCCGCCCCCGCACCACCACAACCAGGAACACAAGTAGGACCGCGCACGATTCGTAAGAATATTGAGGGGGGAGGGGGATATTTGAGATAAGTCAAGTAGTAGTTGGGGGGCCAGTGAGACTGGAGGGGATAAAGTGTAGCGATAATCGGTGGGCAAATGTAAAGAACAGATACTCTATATTTGCCTACAGATTTATTTGCTAATGGTGACTAACTATTTCACACATCATGTTCCTATGTTGTATGAAATAGTGAGTATCTAGTTGGGACCAAAGATAATGTGTGGGTAGAAAAGGGGGCATATTTCAAATTGGGGGGGGGGACATAACATCGATAAAGGGGGGGGGAGATATGAGCAGTAAAGGGGGGTATTATTAAGGTTGGAAGGTAGTAGTGTCGGGGAATTAGGGAATAAGAGTCTACATAGTGGACATCTGGGGTTGATTTCAAATTCATTCCAATCTATATTCATCCTTTTTTATACTTACATGAAAATTGCAGTGCCAAATCTTGATTAGTGAATTCAAATTACAATATAGGTATATTTAACATGCTAAGAAAAAAATATAGTCTGGGACATCACAACTTCTTTTACAATCTCAATTATTTCACAAAATTTATGTTAAAAGATAACTTATCTCATATTTGCTTAATCTCAATTTGTTAAAGTTCCCAATTTCGATTTTCTGAAAGCTAACTCTTGCCGTTTTTTTATCCTTTGGTCAATTTTTGAAGCAATGTATCAAGATGATTTAAGTTGTTAATTTAAACATGTTTTGGAACCAATTTTATAGTTTAAGTTTGTAAAACAATAATTGTAAACACATGTTTGATTTGATTCTGATTCCCAATTATTATGTATTCCTACTGAGTCAATTTAGTCCTTTCCAAGGGGATTGTCGGCCATATTCAACAACTACGTCGATTCATATTATATCTATCATATTTACCTGAAAATTACAAGTCTAAACCGAAAGGACGAAAATATTCCTAAAATTGTCAGATATAAATGGTAGGTAGAATCGAGTTCTAGGAAGGTGTTCATGAATATTTGCATCATTTGACTATAAAGTTTCTCTTTTATTTGCCAACTGCGTGAGTTTACATATCTTTTATCAAACGGAATGAAGTGTCATTGTGATAGTGCAGGACCTCTTGACAAAGTGGCGCCACCAATTTAGTATCAAGTGTTGTAAATATTCTTGAAAACTTTGCGATTTAAAGTTATTTTGCTTCCTCAGTGATGATGCGATGTATAATAACGTCTTACATCGTGGATTTGATGAACAAATCCATGTTGTGAGAAACAAGGATTCACGTAAGTTGTAAACTTGTGTACATTGTTTCATGCTCAAATTGCATTTATAATGTATCATTAGTTCAGCAAGGTGCTTCACAAATTCGGACAGATTTTATCCGAAAACAAAACGTCAATAATAGAAGCCTTTGGTACGTATTATTTGCCGCCAAAACATCTTTGGTTGGCGTTTCGTTTTGAAAAGTTTCCAAAGTTGAGAAACACACTGCAGATCTACTTTGTGCTTAACTAACGTGGAAATTATCTTAACTGTTTGGTTTTCAGTGTTAGTTGGTCAAACAAGAAGAGGACATATTGTCCGAGTATTACCGTGCTAATATCACTTGAATAACAGTCATTCGTTGTCTGAGATTACTATGCAACAATAATTTTAAATTTGATATTCCCTTATAAATAACAATTAATTACTAATTTTGTTTAGAGAATATTTGAACAAATAATGTTTTCTCCTCATTTTGTAATGATATAGGCCCAAAGTACAATGTATCTCAGACCATATGAATTATTCCAAGTCTGCCACTTGTCCATCCAAAGATGGCTTTTGGACCCACTTACTAAGATTTATCTTATTTAACAGTTTTATTATCAACCTATTCCCACTTTTGTTAAAGAGATACAAGAAATTATAGAACTGTCAAATAAGTTACTTCAGTCTGTATCGGTCCGTTGAATATTGCATGTATTTAACTCACTCGACGTGAGTAGGTGCAATGTGCGTGTTATACAAACATTTGGATATTGTCTCATTTCAACTTTTTGCAACATTTTACCATATCTCAGACATAACTCAGACAGAGTCAAACAAAAGGTATTAAAATGTCGAACTTGTGATGCATACAGTTTTAAAACGAGGCCTGATGGAACAAAAGTACATAATTTACAACATTCATATGATAGTAAAATGTAGCAAACATTGAAATGGGGCAGTTTTTAACGCCATGTTTAGTGTGGGGCCTCGCTGATTACATTATTTAAGAACGAAAAACATGTCAATTATTTACATTTTATAAAATGTTTTGATACATATTTGCCAAAATCGGTATTCAACTCAATATTAAAAAGAGACTAGTAATTTATATTATTGACAGTATATCGGTTCTGGGACCAGCGGAGAGTTTAGTTGGAGCCCGCGGGGCCCGGACACTACGCGGCCACTTGTTATTTATTTACAAACGTATACATATATGTAAGCGACGATCATATTGTCGAACATGTAAATTGAACGTTGTAATTTGTACTTAATATTGTAAGGTCGAGAAGGAAAGCAAGGAAAGCAAGCGTGGAAACGATTCATGACACAAACACACATTTTTCGAAATTCCGTTAGTTGCGCACCGTCTGTGATGAATCCGACTGATTTTTACGAAACATTCTGCAAACTTATTCAAAATTTATACCCGTTAGTGTTCATTGGTGCTGCGAAATTGTATAAGGTTCGAACAGGGTCTCGCTACAAGGTACGGAGGAGCACATTCCCTAAGTGTAAGTAACTAAGTAACGTGTAAATTGTAAGCCAATGCATTGTATTGTAGTGTAGTGTAAGGTGCCGCTCAGCGCAGCACACTCCCAACGTTAGTATAAGCCCGCTGATCTCGCGAGCCCCAGCGCCTCGACTCTCTTTACAACGCGAAGTATTACGTATACATTTAATGTTTACTGTACAGTATATACTTGATCTCACTCACGAATAGCTGTAACCTGGGTGCTTGGCTACTGTATTTTTACGGATATTTTAGTTTTTTTTTTCGTTTGTATGGGAAATTCGCGCCGTTTCGTTTCGCCGCCGGGCTGTGAGCTCTTGGTTATAATATTCCTAAACACATATCGTCTAGTCCGCAGCATTTACTCGCAGTAAGCTAGCCCGCATTTATACCTGTTTCTTACGGAGGCTAGACTGGTACATGTTATGTTAAATACGTTAATTTTAACCGCGAAATCTTTAATTCACTGAGCCCTAATGCTCTGTTAATGGTTTACTGACCAAAAATGTATAAGGCAAAGGTTATGCTAGAGACACCTGTGTCAAATTAAAAGCGTTGCAAATCATTTCATCTGGAATGACTAATGAGAGGATATTTTTGGAATGTTTACATAAATCTGTGGCTGTGATCGGATGTAATGTTGAAGGCATAGGGGGAGGGGTACATATATGTAGATGGTCAATATAAGTGACATGTACGACACATAACTACATGGCGCATGGTGGCTTTTTCTAATATTGAAGTATTTTGTTGATCAGAAGATTGTAACCATCTTATTTCTTTTTGTAGCGTTCGAAAGTATCCAAACTACAAAAAATATTTCCCCTAAAGGAGATCGAATTCTCAGCTTAGCGCAAATACATATTTGATTTTTTATTCAGGTCTTGTGTTTAATTCTTTGCCAATATGTATACCCAGATTGGCAATAAATTAAACACAAGACCCAAAGACTGAATTCGCTTTTTTTCAGTCTTTAAAAATATTAGTGGTTGTTTCCTAAAATATCCCTTATTAGAAAAGTACCTACTTACCTTTGTCCTGTCACGACGTCGCGTCGCGTGCTGTTTGCTATTATTTCTAGGTCTCTAACACAACACTGTCAGCTCTCAGATTCTCCGCCATATTTGATACATACGAGTATGTTACATTTTTTTCAATAAATAATTTAGTTACATTTCCCGCAATTTGCTTATGATGTAGGTACGTATATATATTTAAATATAATATTCGTATCGTAACGGCGACGTACGATTTCCTTATTGTTTATGCATAGTATTTGTTATAACAAAACTCGAATAAAAAAATCACAAAAAAAATATCTAAGTGTACTCTCAGTGTATGTTGTTAATGTTACATTTACAGTATTAGTTTTAAATCGATAGGAGTTTGTAATTTTGCGTTTAATTGATAGTTTCGTAGCAATAGGATAGTTGTTAATTTTTTATTTAAGATTACCATCAGTTACTTTTTGTCTCGTCAGAAGCTGGAGGGCGTAGTATATAATATTATATGTTTGTTCTTTAGTAAGTATAACATAGTTCGTAGCGTGTTGTGCCAACTCGATGTGTACGTGTGCTGCATGTAAGTCAGAGCAGTGTTTCATTCCTTCTTGTACTGCCGCAGAACAAAATTGTCGTCTGTCTCATATCAGTTAACAATTAACTAACAATAATAGTGTTGTGAATACGGATAGTGAACGGTTGTACAGAGCTCAAAGTAGGGGTAGCCGTCTTTGAGGCATTATTTGTGTATTTTTTCTAAATTCTTCAAATTAAAGTCAGCTGATTTTCAAACGTTGTTTCATTTCTGACACCCGCCGCTTGTTGTGTTGGAGCGGCCTGCGCCGGCGCAGCGCAGTGCGCACTCGCCGCGCGACGCTCCCGCGCTACTGACACTACTGACAGGTACATAACATAACCTTACTTATTCTTGTATCCAGTTTAAGTACCAAATTCAGAATTAATTAAGATTATGAGTACCAACATAATCTTTGTTTTAATTATAACATAATGTTTACCTATAAAGTCTTCAGTAAACTTGAAATACCTATTTAGGACTATTATCCTTTTATCAAGAACAGTAGATATTATACCTACCTACTATGCGCACTTAACAACAAGGCCTACTAGTTATTAGCAAAGGAAAACTACAACCACTTCTAAATACTCATAGAGCAGGATTTTCCGAGAGTACAGAAGGAACTATTCAGAAAAGGTTAGGTTATAGATGACAGATGCTTCACTGATGCAAATGGCCTTGTACTTATCTGCACAATGACCGGCTTGTTTAACCATCGCCAGAGAAGTAATGACTTGTGATAGTGTGTTTATAAATGCAAGAATGGATATCAGCTGGCGAGTGGCGACATTTGCCGGCCGGTGCTCGAGTGGAAAGGAACGTAGATAAGTAAGTAGCTTTGTTTATCATGATTTATGCTTTTGTACTGAATAATAACAATATTTTCGTTCTCTAACCAGTATTGTCCCACTTCTAGTCAAAGATCTCCCTCAATCAATAGAATCTATTATATTGGTGGTTGATAAATTTATTGACTTAAAATAGTTACATATGTACAAGACATAAGAGTATAAGTGTATCGTTGATTTAATGTTTTTGTTTGTTCAGTTATTGTAAACGATTGTAGGTATATATTGTGTAATGGAAGATTTAATGTGAGTAAATTTAAGTAACCTATCTAATAACATGAAGTAAGTAGTAGGTAATTAACAAATTAATTTAAGTTGTAATTAAACTTAAATCGGTAGGTTTTATGGTCCAGGGCATTTTAATTACACTTTTTGTACCAAATTTAATTGTATTTTTGAATGGGTAGAGTAATATACCAATAATGAGGATATTGTTTATTTTATCAATAAGTACCTACTTTAACTAAATTCAGACAAAATGTGTTAATAAATTCCTATTTGCATTTATATAACAATTTTTATGCTTTTTTTAGAAAGAGAGCAGAAGCTCTTTAAGTGCTGTAGACTAAGCGTTAAACACCCAGATGCAACTTACTTATCTATTATTTTAAAACTGATAATAATTAAAGTAAATCATTCGTAATGTTTAAACCAACTTCAAGAGAAAAGGCTTCCCATTTTAACAGAATGTTTATATTTGTGCAGTAACTCCAGCGATGTCGTACAAGGTAACCAAGGTGACGGAGCCCCTGTTGCTGGGCGAGGGCCCGCACTGGGACCACCGCGAGGGGGCGCTCTACTTCGTGAGCATCCTCGAGAAGAGCATCCACAAGTACGTGCCAGCCACCGGGGACCACACTCACACTACGCTGGGTTAGTCTGTGTATACTGCCTTACTGCATGTACCAGGTAACACAGGTGTCACCTTGTACGGAGCTGTTGTTGGTTGAGTTATATAAACAGGGCTGCTGGTTACGTAGGGAAAATAGGGTGTGCCATTTTTTTTCCTTAAATTTCTAAAAAAATGTTGCTTTAAACTTGCTAATGTGCCCTAATTAGAAATTGTCAGAATACATCTGATAACGCTTACCTACATGTTTTTCAAGCGCTAGTTTTACAGTGTAAATAAAATCTAAATCATGCACGTTCAAATAAAATTAAAAGGATGTTTAACTATTTATGGACATGACTTATTTGCTGTACCTAATTATTATTTTAATGACGTAATTACGTTTAGATAAGTTGATATTAAAATTAAAGCACGCTTGATTAAAGCAAAGTGTTATATTATGTAAATTGCATGTTTGTACATAGTTTAGGCAATAAATAGTTATGATGATTATAGCTATTCATGTTTACATTTTCTTCATAGGTTTATTTATTAATTTTACCTTTACAACTTCATACAAAGTTAAATATTTCGTGAGAACGACATTGTGTTGGTTCCCTGAGTAGGTACCTACATTCATTCATATTGGTAATAAATATTGTGCACAGTACGTAGAAATAAAACCTTATTCAATATATTTGTGTAATCGTTTAATATTGGTACATTCCTGGTATATTATATTACTCAATGTTGGTACACCTAAGTACCAAAGCAAGTAGCTAACTATTCAATCGTACTGTTTGTATTGTCATCTCTCAAGCCAAATAAACCATTCATATTAACCATTTATAACCATTTAAACTACATACTTACAATAGTTCAACATAGAATAGTTCTTAACTCAGTCTAATTTAAGTTATGCCTAAATATTAGTAAAATTAGTGTAAATAAAAGTTGATATTTATATTTATTTCCCCAGATGGTCGTCCAGGCTTCATAGTCCCCGTGGAAGGCGCTCCGCACCAGTTCGTGGTGGGGTTGGAGCTTCGCTTCGTGATCATTGAATGGGACGGGAAACAGGGCTCCACCGCCAAGATCGTCAGGGAGATCGGGGCTGTGGACCAGGATGTACCGACCAACAGGATTAACGACGGCAAGGCTGATCCCAGGGGCAGGCTCTACGCAGGTGCGTTATTTAACTTGAAACTTAAACTCGCTTTGAACGATTGTTCATAAATAACTTATAGGGCCCACTGCGGTGCATAAGTGTTACCTCATAGGTAATCCAATTCTTCTGGTCCTCTGCTTCTCGAGTTGAGAGGACGAGTTGTGACTGCAATTGGTCCAGGTCAACAGAGACTTATTTCTTAAGATTTTCGATTTCAGGTTTTCGATTTGTAATTAATCTAGAATACCTAATCATATCTATGTTTTCGACACAATAATATCTGACGAATTTAAATGGAATAACAAAATCTTATTGTGCAGTTAAAACTCCAGTATTTTATGTCTTTGTAATTTAATAGTTATTTTATTTATTTCATAAATTCTTATTTGGGTACTTACATATAGATGTTCATTAAGTATATTTACAGTACATGTTTTCACGTACCTCGGTAGGCCTCTGGGTCCTGCACTAGGTCTGCTTGCACAGCCTGTATAGCAGGACCTCAGATTACTTCCCTCAGGACTGTGTTATAAGTGCGTTTATGATCATTTTAATACACGTATATAATGTTTTATATTAGCGTGTATATATTTTCCTGACTCACTTAATCCTCGTTACAAGGTCTATAAAATAAATAAACCTTTCTTGAAGAGATAACGATTTATGTAGGAGTACCTAATCACAAACAATTAATTGGAAGTCATTAAGTCACAAGTAATATTACAAACAAAGAATCTTCATCGGATTTCAGTGAGTTACCTACTATACAAATCATTAACGTTTAATTTAAGTAGGTATATAGATATTTGATTAAAATCATGATCACATTACTACAAACTATAATGAAGCTTTTGAAACTATATTCGTAGTAACAATTGAAAAGCCAACCTACCTACCTACAACCTACATGTATGTAAGTATGTGGTTCTTCAAGACACACTTACTGCAAGCTATGCTGCAAGTGTGTACGTACATACATCATACAGCGCTGCTTATCATCAGGTTTGCCTGAAACGAAAGCAATAAAAAATATTCTGACTATACAAATATATTCAAATAAAACTTATTATTATTCAGGTTCAATGGGTTTAGAAGACCCCCCCGGCACCTTCCAACAACAGAAGGGCTCGCTGTACCGCGTGGAGGGCGCGCGCGGCGGCGTGCAGCGCGTGGCTGACAAGATCAGCATCTCCAACGGGCTCGCCTGGGACCTGCGGGAGAAGGCCTTCTACTACACCGACTCGCTCGAGGCCAACATCAGGAGATACGACTACGATGTGGAGACCGGGAATATTTGTGAGTAGTGTTATATTGATTTATCCGTAAAAGGGATCTTATGTTGCAATCAAACGCCATCTGTAGGAACCTATTGAGACTGATTTATTTTATATAGCGGGTAGATAATTAGTAACTAGTTAATAGTTAGGGGGTAGATCTATACTATTTATTTAATAACAATCAAAACGACCGAAGCCAATTACATTAATTATTTAAAACAATACTTATTCTACAAAGACATAATCAAATATAACTTAAAAATAATCATCATAATATAGTCAAACAAGTCAAATTTATATATTATCTACATTAAAACATTCACACATTCATTCATTTCTTCTTTTTTTCTAATATGACATCTGTCATTCCGATATATAACAAATATTTGTATTTATTTTGCCAATGGCAACGCTCTCAGAATACAAATACTAAACCCAATTTCTAAACGTGGTGGTTCTGATCCATGGCACTGGTATTTGCTTTAGCTTCATTTCGTGCCTAGGTAGGTACATCTGTTCTGGTTGTGGTTAATTCTAAGATTGAAGAAAATCCCTACATAAGTAGGTATAGGTACCTAAAGAAGCAGTAGTTCAGTATTAGTTCGCCCTCGATCTAGATTTCGTCTAGTTGTCCAAACTAAGTTGCTTGGAAGAGATTATCTCAGTGATAAGGGGGTGGCTTTACCATAGTTTGACAGGACTTACACAGTATGACATAAAAACCAGCTTTTTTATTTAGCCTCTATCGCAGCATTGCTAAATACTTGGCTGCGTCTACTTATCCATCCATCGGGAGAAACTATTGCCCAGTATTATTATACCATAAAGTAATATAATTATTATACTTTCTTCTTCGTACGTAAAAGTCTTCGCATTTGACATACATAGTTTGTATAAATAATGAATTACTTATACCTATGTTGTAGACATTTTCTTTATAATTTTTTTTTATTCGAATGAGTTTACAAGACTGAAAATATACTTAAACAACTGCTATGAATAAACTAATAGGTAATAACATTTTCTTCTAGATGTATATAAAAACCGACAATGTAATACCCTAGTTTCTAAACATGTTTACAAAAATACTCAACGTTTACAACATCATTTGCTAAGTATTCCTTCCCATCACATCCCAGCTAACCCGCGGCACATCTTCGACGCGCGCGCGCATGGCCTGGCCGGGCTGCCCGACGGTACTACCATCGACACAGACGGCAACCTCTGGGTCGCCATCTTTGACGGCTCCTGCGTCGTCAAGCTCGACCCGCGCTCCGGGGAACTACTTGAGAAGATACCCATCCCAGCCAAGCAAGTAACATCAGTCACTTTCGGAGGACCAAACTTCGATGTGCTGTTTGTGACCACGGCCAGTATAAACATAAGCGGGGAACAACTCCCGCCCTGCGGCGCCACCTTTATGGTCACGGGGCTGGGCGTCAAGGGACACCCTAATGTTAACTTTAAGCTGTAATTTTATTTATGTTTGTATCGTGAATCAAATTTAATTACATATTTATTTAAATGTTTTTAAGAATATTATAATTGAACTAAATATTATAATCAACTGTTATAAATATTCAGTATGTAAGTAGTTACAAAGAATCTGGGAACCATAAAAGACTTGGTGCTGTGTTTTCGTTAAGTAGATAAATGTTCCTGTATTTATATTTAAATAAATGCTCATGTAATCAAAATGCTGTTTCTGTTATTAGTTTTAAAATAGTTCCATAAAATAACAAGGCCCTAGTAAAGAAAAATTGTAAGATGTAATTTAAAAGAAAGTTCTTTGTGGTTCAGAAATGTTTCATCTCAAAAATAATTCAACCAAATTGCCAGAACTTGCAGTCGACACATGTTCCTTCACGAGTTGCATTCCTCATTACTGTAAGTCATTTCCTACTCCCCGACTGTGAAAGGACATATCAAAAGAAAAATTCCAGTTTTTAACAGTAAGATATTTAATCGATCCTGACACTGACATTGTCCCGGCCCCTGGCGCCGAGCCCGGTGAGGCGGAAGGTGCTCCCGGCGGGGGGCAGCTGCTCGGTCCCGCGGTTCATGGCGGCCGACGTGACGTACAGCTCGTCGAGCGCGGCGCCGCCCCACGTCGCCGACGTGGTCTGCAGCGCCGGCGTCGGGACCTTCTGCAGCAGCTTGCCTGAGCGGGGGTCTACTTGGATTACCTGGGAATATCATACAGCAATGTTAATTTATGGAAATACTTGATAAACTCTCGACACCAGCAGGGCAAGGGTCGTGACTCCCCCACAGAGTTAATTAGTATTTCCATTCAGCCCTGCAGAGTTGGCCACTCTTATTCGATAAGAAGAAGAATGGAAATACTAATTAACTCTGTGGGGGAGTCACGACCCTCAGTCATGAGGAAAAACGACCCAAAGAGCAACTGGAATACCGTCGCTCAGGATAATAGACAAGACTGGAAGTAGTGGTTTGCAATATGCTCAAATAGATGTCGCTTTCAGTGGTAAAATGCCTGTCTAATACAAAAAACATAAATAGATTACCTGGCTGCCATCAAAGTTGGCGATCCAGAGGTTCCCGTCGGTGTCGATGGTCATTCCGTCCACGATACCTTCCAGCCCGTGCTCCGAGTAGGAGAACACCGTGCGGGGGTTCGCTGCAAGGGGGAGAATTATATTAGATTAATAGTAAGGAAACTTGTTAAGTCATCACAGGCATTTTCAAACATCTTAGGTAATCTGATCAGCAATAATTAACATAAGTCAGACTGTAGCCAAAAACTGACCTATATACTTATGTATTACAAAAAGCTTGAAGTGAGCTGATTGCGTACGAATATGACGCCCAGTTTAGATATTGGCAGTTTATACAAAAACCATATAAGAATCACACAGATCTCTCCTTAGTTGTTGTCATAATCGTATTTCCTAACAGTCTACCTACTCAACGTAGTGTAGCGTATTCATAACAGCGGATTTCCAAATATTCCACTTACCTATATCGATCTACCCTCAAATTTACAACTTCAATAATACTCACAGATCTCTCCCGAGTTGACGTCATAGTCGTATCTCCTGACGGTGTACTCGAACGAGTCTGCGTAGTAGAAGGCGGCCTCCTGCTCGTCCCAGCACAGTCCGTTGGAGATGTCTATGTTCTCGGCCAGCTTGTGCGTGGAGCCGTCTGTGTCGATACGGTACAGAGCGCCCTTCTTCTGGTGGAACTTGCCTGGCTCGTACTCGTGGCCCATTGTGCCTGGAACATAAATATACATCATTCCTAGTGCAGTAGCCACTAGTATAAGGTCAATTTAAAACAAATTTAAGACTGTTAGTTAGGTTTTCTTTAAGGTAAGAAATAAAAATATTCTTTATATTATATTCAATATTATCATCACCTCATATAGTCCACGGCCTGTAACTACACAAGAAAGATTGGCTACAAATCCCAAAAGATAAAAAGAAACTATTTTATTATTAAAAGAACATACGCGAAATTACACGTGAGTGAAAACCGTATTAGTTACATTACATATTATAAAAGCCACGAATGACACTAAAATATTTACAATAATTTGGATACCAAAGTACTGGTACCTAAGAGACATCATATTAACACTCGTACGGCCTGCTTTGATGCTGATGCTTGTATTTACATCGAGAAACGAAATTAGCAAGAAGATAGTACTTAAGCATTATTCAAATTTTATACCTACATATTTATATTCAAAAAAATCAAAATTATTCTAAATTATTTATTGTCATATAAAAATGTACACATAAGTACAATATAACTGTAAAACACCGTACTGGACGCCGGTGCGTCTGTGTTACATGTTATATCCAGAGCATTCATTGTTCTTCAAATTGAAACTGGAATGTCGCTGTGGATGTAGACCTTCATTGATACACAAACAATATTTCTTATCGACTACGTAAGTTGTTGACTATAGGTATAGTATTTTACATTTTCAAGTGTGATTGCGTCTATCGATTACCGCTTTTGTGCATATCTATGTTCTTATCCATTGAACGCTGTTTACTAGAGATAGCAAATATATGAGTATACGCTCGTAGAAGGTATTAGATTAAATTTATTTAATAGGATAAACAATGTTATGCGTCAAATAGTCGGTTTATTACATGACTATAATCATAATATCTTGGCTTGCTACTGATTAAAACTGTTCACTTATATAATTCACGAAATGATCGGATAAGATTGACGCAATCGATCTTTGAGATTACAGAACTGTAAGGGCGGCTGATTGCGATAAAAAGCCAAGTACGAGAAAAAGTGTATTATACTTCTCGGTTGCTTTTTTTCTTAACCTATACTGTCACACTCCTGGGCAAAGGTCTCCCCCAAATAGATGCTTCTCTCTGAGTCGTATTTCCTGATGACTGAGGGTCGTGACTCCCTCGCAGAATTAATTCGTTAGGGGAGTTCTCTTGGGCAGATACATCGTGGTGGGCGCCCAGTTCCTTCCACGGACGGACTTTGATATTTAGGATACTAATATTGAGTTCTGTTTTCTACTTTTATTTTGTTTCTTTCGTATAGTTTCTTAGAGCAGGAAACACTTGTCTTAGTACGACAGTCGCTTAGCCTTGGCAGAGATCATTAGCCACCGACTCTTATACGAACTGACATCATAATAACAGAAATGTTTACTATCCATCTGTTTATATGTCAAAGCGCATAGCTCACTAGCGTCTATTGCATCTCTATGGAAATAAAGCTATATAACGTATATCTATGTATTTCTATTTTATTGTGTTCTGTTTTTCGTGTTGTTTCGTGTCTCAATAAACGTATTTTTTCTTGTATCTGACCTGCAAACAGCCTGCCCCTGGGGTCTGCCTTGGCATCGTTGAACCTGTTGTTGGGGTTGTCCCGGTCCACCTCTGCGATGGTGCGCAGTACGCGCGCGGTCCCGTCCGCGCCGTCCCACGCCACCTCCACCACCTCGCGCCCGAGCCCCACCACGAAGTGCTGCGGCTTGCCCTCGATCGGGATTATGAACGTCGGCATGTCGGCTGGAAAGTCCACATGAAGTTTATATACACACGAATGAACACTATGAAAGTTAGGTATCTGTGGTGGTGGTTAACACGTTAGTGACAACCGTTTAGTTAACATGTTGAAGTTTATATACTTAAATACAGACATCATAATTTTATGCCTCTTTCACATCGCTACGGAGCAGTCAATCGTATTTTTTGACAAAGTAGTGTAATGGTATATCCGGTCAAAAAATAGGCGAAGCGGCGGGAATCAACTAGTTAATTTTAAATTTTATAACTATGAGGATAGATGAATTCTTTCGTAATAACAATAAATCGGTGTTTAATTGTTATGAAGAGTTTTCAAACCGCAGAAAAGTATCTCACTTTTTTTCGAATCAATAAATAATGTATCCCATCGCAAATATCTCTACATTCATTATTAGCGCCATCTACCGTCCAAACCCAAGCAACTTACCGAGTTTGGAGCTGGTGTGCTGTCCGCTGGCGGGGTGGTACCTGTGTATACTCTTGTCGAAGATGCTGACGAAGTAGAGCGCCTGCTCGGGCGCGTGCCAGTGCGGGCCCTCGCCCAGCCAGACGGGCTCCGTCACCACTTCTAATTTGGGCGCCATCTGGCGGGGGAAAAAGTAAAATAAATTTAACTTTACCAAATAATATTTAAGGATCTAACACACATTTACAAACATAGGGAGTAGTAAAAAGAAGTGATGTTGATTCAAAAGCAATTTATTAAACGAGCTAGAGAAAATGACTTGGAGTAATCGGTACTCCAAACGTTTTTGGTAAATCTGATTTTGGCGATGTATTATTCATGACACTACAGTTTACTATCGAGAACGCATGAGAGAGGTTTCAGTAAATGAAACTATATATAAGTACTTATTTCATTCGCACGTTTTCCTACTTATGTACAAATCGGAAGTAAAATAGCTCTTAACGTGCTAAATTAAATAACATTATGTACGCTATGAAATTGTTAATGCTGCCGCTGCTTGTACCTATTCTGTTATGTTACCGTCACATACATTTTTCTAGATGATACTGATTAAGTGATTTTATTTTATAATCAAAGTTTATTAATCTATCTATATTTAATGGACAATCAATTATGACACAAGACATGGGTACTATTTTTATTTCATTCCTCGGACTTTTGGATAATGGGAACTTCCTGGTACTAATTCTCAGTTATAAGTATGATATGTACTTTGAGATCCATATTCTTATACTCAGTTAACTACGGTTCTGTAAACAAAATCAAACTGACTTAAACAAATAATTATACAATTTCTGAAGACTGAATACCGTTTTTACACGAAGTTTATAGCTGGAATTTTGCAATCGTTTATCTCGATAGTAAAATATGCGAAGTCACTTTTATGTAGATAACAATGGCTCAAGCAGGTGATTTATTTGGACAGACTACCTACTACTACTTCACCGCTCTATTCTATTGATTACAGGAACTTGTACGGTTCCAGTCTCTTCGACACTTACATCATTTATATTAGTGTATAAGTAAGTACCTATAAAGTAGTTCATTCTAAATAAATAAATGATATTCTTTCTCACAAACTCACAAACGACTTCATAATAATATGTTTATTGTAATATGTCAACTTCTTAGCATAAATTACATAAGTTTCCTCGTCGTCACTACACTATTTATATGTATGTTGTGACCTAATTAAGAAATTCAAAAGGTTCTACTATTATGTCCGATTTCTTTGCGTAATTATTATCAATAATTGATAATGAACCTTCTTGTGAAAGATCAATAAACATTTCATTATTTATTAGATATAACTTGAGGTAAAAGATAATCCAGTGTTTAATTTTAAAACAAACATACAAACGCACAAACTCTCGGCTTTACAACAGTGGGGCCAATATCGCGGCTATCCCCGCGGGGCGCCACTAGTTGTATAATGTATTAGATATTATCTAATTCTTACATCACCTAGCAATAACATACTATACGATTTATGCACCAGGCCTAGTAAACCTGCATTTTTCCATTTTACTATCAACACCGACCGACTAACACGATCGATAAAAATAACAAACATCTAGTTTCGTTAGTTACCTTACGCGGCCTCAAAAATATTCTAAACGGGAATAAATTACACAGAAACGAAAAACACATTTTTGGCACGATATGTATATACAATAAATATAGACGAGTCTGTCTGACCAGTGTTATGTGACTAGTGTATTAATGGCGAGATTCGGTTTGAGCCACTCAAGGACACCGGCCCACTGTTTTTATAAGGAAATCGGCACTTGTTTGTTAGTTACCTACTATTATGACATCTGTGTAACATTCTTGCCGTTTGTTTTGCCGTTAGATATATATAAATTATTTTTTCGCTAACAATAATTAATATAACCATAACTTAAGTAGATGATGCATTTAAAAATGCTGTAAAATTATTAGAGAACAAGTCTATAGGAGAGGAGAGTTTTGTACCTAAGAAATATGTACTTCATAAATAAAATGCGTGTTCTAGATTCTGTTTCCTTTTACCGTTAACCAGGGCATAAATTGAGGTGGTACAAAATAGATTGACAAAACTGTCTTAATTTGATTATATCTATCATTAGGTATAGAGATAAAAAAATCTAAAACACAAAAAATAATCACCATAGGTATGTGTATTCTAGACATAATCTCTCACGTACCTTTTAAAATAATGTGAAAACGAGGAAAACAACAACACAATCAAACACCGAGTATCAAGTGCACAATCAACAGTTTACTCGACGAATGTTCGTTATATAAACGTACGTCTATCTAATCTAATCAGAGGCGATCTTTCAGCGGGTAATACTGGACGGGCTGCGAGGATCTACCGCGGACCCTTCCCATGGGAAACCCAGGTCTTTGGGAGTTATCTGTCCAACTGTCAATCAAGGCTTGCTTGAATCTAGACTTGGTGATGTGAAGTACATACCAGAGCACTATACCTACGAGTACTTATAAATCCTAAAGTGAGTTGCAATGCAAGTCTATTTGTTCTTATTTTAAGCCGAAACTTAACAACGAGTCATCGTTATTTTTGGTATGATGGTAGCAGAAGGTCCTAAGAATGACAAAACTTTATACCGAAACAACGCGAGTGAAGCATTCACTAGTAATTTATAGAAGTGGCAGGATAAAGCTTAAAGAGATACGATTATCTCTCTCGATACAATTATCGTATCTCTTTAACCGACTTCAAGAAAGGAGGTTAGATATCAATTCTTCTGAAACATTTTTTTGTAATGCCATTACTTACTACGCCATTACCTACATCCTAAATCCAGCAACTTCCACTGGGAACGTTTTGCACGAGTAAGCACGCAAAAAAAAGTTTTATAATTGAACGATTCCGTGGGTTGGACAACATGTTAAAATGTAGCTCGTGAATGTTCGTCATGGCACAGCCAGCTACAGGCTGATTAAACCGTGTCAGATAGTAAATCCGCCTCTAAAGGCCGATCTACAAAGTGGTCTAGTTTTGTTGTTAGTTTAATAAATTTACAAGACAGTAAGTAGGTACAATAAATTACAAATGTACAGCAACTATGCTGATAATTTTTTATCGAACGAAAACTACGTTATAACCGCTATTTAAGTACTTAACTAGTAGAGTAGTAGCAGGTATAAACCAAATTCAAAAGTTTAACATTGAACGGTTATGACCCCTTCGACAAAAATAAAACGAAAAAAGGCGTGACTTTCGATCTGTCAATTAAAAATCACGATCAAAATATTTGCCACAGTTATTGCTAAGCAATTTTATAATCATATCTTCCACGCTATATGAGTTTGATTATTTTATATAACATATATCCCAATTGTTTCTGTAAAATGAGATATTGACAGCTACTGGAGTGATAACAGTAAGAAGCTGTCATTTCTAGAAGATGTGATAAAAAATAGGACGAGCGCTAGTCGGGACTATTTACATACAAGGTTCTGATCTATTTATTGACTAACCATATCTTTACGAGTAAGTATATTTTACTGTCATGAATATGAATTCAGTCAGTTATTTCAGTCGAATCAGGCTTTATGATTATGATTAAATTGTATTATGTTTTAAATAAAACTGTAATGTTATCATTTTGTCTTACTTGATTACTAAAATGTATTCTACTAACAAGGTATAAGTATAATTCTAAAGCTTATGAAAAGTTTGTTTCTTGGCTCTATATAAAAGAAATATTTACACCCACGGAACCCTGCGAGCGAACCTACCGTAACACCTGCCTTACATAACCACTGTAACGATATCAGACAGCAGTGATAACATACTGCACATTACTACTACTCTAGCACCAGCACACCAGCTAGCACACCAGCTAGCTCTTCAAATTATGAGGTAAAATGTAATTACCTATAATCAAAATAAATACTTTCTATACGCAATAGAGTAACTAGCGTTTGTAAGCAAGTGGCGAACTTCGGTGTTGTAAAGTTATCAATCTACACGAATACCTCTGACATGGAGTAACGACTTTTATTACGCAGTTTTATTAAACTTCCATAAAAATGGGTACTAGGTAACGGATATAATACTTTTATACTATTCTTATGTAAATACATACTTATTATACATACAAACGACCAGACTTAACACAAATATTTACAAATTTTAATATTTATAATTACTTGTGTCATGCGGGAATCGAACCCGCACCCCTAGATTAGAAGGCAAGGCCACTACCAACTAAGCTAACGGGGCAGTCTAAGTAAGTATAAACCATAGAGGATTTCTTTTTAAATATAATATCACTCACCATCCTGGAAGCAGTTGTCTTCATACGTGGTATGCAAGCAGGAGGTAACTAATGACGCATGTCTTCATTTGATACAGGGATAGCGAGGATCTCTACACCTTTGCCGAATACGCATACTTTGATTGACGAGCTGAAAAAATAAATATAGAGTTATAGTTGACTGAGAAGCTTCTTATGAAACTTATTTTGAAACAAAAAAATTTGTGATAAAGAAATTTGTGTGAGTCAATATGAAAACGCTCTAAAAATATTTGCTGTCAAAATGTTTATCTTACCCATCACAGCTGATAACATCCATCCCCTGAATGTCCGCCACATCACTGAATGATTGTGATAAGAAAGTGCATAGTATTGCATCACCCTGCACTCCACACGAGAACACAGTTATCCTCTGATCTATTGATGTAGATATCACATAATCTGACACGAGACAGAGACCGGTTATCTCTGAACTGTGATGTTTATCAAATACTATGGAGTCTAGAACTTTAACACAGGCCTTGTTATACTGGTTTGAAGATGGACCAGTTGATTCTGAGCTCAGTTTTTGAGCAAGATTCTTTGTGGTTATTAAATCTTCATAGACCTTTTTTGAATGGTCAGAAAATTCTAGTAAAACCAAATGTATAGCATTGTCGTCTCCTCCGGTGGCTATCAGTAGTCTTTCTTCTGATATTACTTTATAAGAAAAGCTGTTTATACCAGATTTGTTTGTTTTCGTAACAAAAAATGGTTCCAAATCATCTCCAATATTAGTAACATCCCAAAACACCACTTCACCTCTTGTTGAACATGTTATTAGGATGTGCTTGTTGAAAAAGCTGATGCTGGTAGTTTTTAAAATACATGTCTTGTGATATTTTAGTTCCGTTATCAGTTCAAATGATACTTGACCAATTATTGATAAATTATAAACTCTTAATACTGCATCTGAACATCCAGCAAATACTTTAAAATTGTTATCTCCCGTTTGAATAAAATCTACATCCATAATTCTTGTTTCGGGATCAAAGTCAACTGCACAATTCCTCCAATTCTGATTGCCTTTTCTTTCTTTATCTGTGCCTTTAATCATGTAGTCTATTATTTCTTCAGTCTTTACTTTTGTTTCTCCGTCAAGTTGAGAAAAAGACTCAATTTTGACACATATCTGCGCTCTTCCACCGGCAGAAATAACCAAATACTCGTCTTTCTTTAGGTGACATGTTTTTAAAGTTCTAATACTAGACAATTGTTTAAAAATAGCTAGATCTTCATATTCAAATTCAGCATTAATGGATGATATTCTTAAAGTTGTGTCTTCTCCGCCAGAGATTACATTGACTGCTGACTTAGCATCATATTGATGAGTTTTTAAACAATTGATTTCTTTAGCATGTGTTCCACTTATTATGTTTCTGGATACAATCTTGTCAAGTTGAAATTTAACCATGTTTATGTGTGAGTTTTTCAGGAACACAAGTTTTATGTATTCTTTATATTCACTATTAACTTGTTCAAAGTATCTAACAGCCTCCCAGGACCTGTGACCGCCACCACAAGGTACTTCTAACAGTTTACAGTTTGTTTTAATATTGTAAACAACAAATATTCTTTCTTGGAATCCACAGACTATATTCAGGTCCTTGTCCAAGAACTTTTCTATCCATTTGAATTCCAGATCTTTGCTGCACATGAGTTTAGCTATGTTGTTTTCTAAGCTGAAGTATTTTACAGTGCCATCTCTTCCTGAAGTAATAATTTTATCATTTTGTATTGTTATAGAAGTGGGTCCATACCTCCCATGAACTTTACTGAATGTTTTTACAGGATCTTTCTGTCCTTTATGGAATACATGAATATTGCCACATCTGTCTCCCAAAACGAAGATATTTTTTGAATTATCAATAGCAGCTGCTGTCAACCATCTTTCTTTACAATTTGGCAACACAAACTCTGTGTAACGCTCTAAGTTTGAATCCTTTGATGCCAATATGATAATGTCTCCTTTATCTAAGCACAGAACTAAATATCTGTTCCCTGCCCATTGCATTGATAATATTTTATTCATGGTGAGTTTGGTATCAATAATCTTTAAAAGACCGGCTGAATCTTTACAAGTTTCAGCAATGACATCTAGCTTGCCGTTCATATCAGCCACAGCAATAATTTGCTTGCAAGATGATAGACTCATCAATTTATATGTAGATTCATGATTCAGTTTCAGAACTGTTTTTGTTCCATCATCAACATTGTAGTAAATCAATTCATCATCTTCATTCATGATAACTAAATTTCTTCTGGAAGTGAAAATTAACTTTTTAGGTGTGCCAATATTAATATCTAAAGTTTCAGTTGTACAATAATCTGTAGCAATGGTAAATGGATGAGTGATGACAGCTCCATCGCTGCCTCCTGTCACCAGTACATCATCAACAGCATCAACAGCCCAGATACAACTGTTCTGATGACTTAGGATCTTTTTTGCTAGACTGCCTTCTAGATTCCAGAAGCATATAGCAGCATCTTCTCCAACTGAGATAATGTTATTAGAACTGATACAGCTTCTCATGACTCTAGCTGTGTGTCCATACAGTTCATGCTGGCAAACTATATTGGCATTCCTCCAGTATTGCATAGAGCTGGGAAGGTGGTCAAGAGTGTTGTCTGGGCCCCAGATTCTAATAGATCTGTCATCTGAGGTAGTGACAATGATCCCCTTGTGAGTGTCACATGATATGGAGAAGATGACACCCTGAAAGTAAAAGGAAATTACTGTTCATTTATTTATTTCATTTACTTATGTACTAACAGCTTAAGCCAACACACACGTTAAGCCAACTATTACAATAATGATAAAGCATTTGGGTAAACTGTTAGCTGTTCTGTTTTCATTAGCTTATTTAATGAAAAAATGAAAATGTAAAATGAAAATGTATTTATTAACAAAATAGGTTTACATGTTAAAGACATATCTATCAATTGCTTCACTAGGCTAGAAGCCTGTACTAAAGCAACCAGTTACCAGTTGACAAAACATATTTATTTACACCACACAAGACAGATACTTATGTAGATTGTACACAAACCATGTACAGAATATAAATATATATGACAAATTAAGTTATATAATTCAGTATGTGCTCTGTATCACTGTAAGATAAATTTTGCAGCCAAGATTTCAGGATTATTTTAGCGTCTGTTAATTTCTTATTTCTAAGGTTATAACATTTAATGGCTTGATTATATACATATATACAAACAAAATCACCAAACCGCTGGGCAAATGTGGTATTTACAATAGGAGTGGGAAATCTGTACACACGGTGATTGGCTATCGAGTCATAATCAGGTGAAGACAGCATCAACCTATGAGCCTTGAGAGCAGTCCGTAATATGAACAGTTGACGAACGGTTAGTACATTAGCTTTTTTATATAGTTGATGTGTAGGGTATCTGTAATGTTTCCGAAGCATCGTTTTTAAGACCGCTCTTTGTGCTCTCTCCGCTTGTATCAAATGAGTTTTGCCTGCACTGCCCCAGCAAGTAATACAATATACTATCAGCAACTGACATAGTGCATAGTATACCCCGGTCAGGGTATCCTTGCACGCCGCGTCCCGTAGGTTCCGCATAATGTTAATATTTTTTCTTATCAATTGAAAGATATGACCTTTATTTAGCACTAAACTAGATAAAACTCTTTTATTGTTTAAGCCTAAATAACTTTATTTGTTTTGATTATCCTAAATGATTAGTTACTTCATACTTATTTCATTAGTAAGAAAATACAAGGACTAGTTAGCAAAAATCAATGAAATCACAAAACAATATGATGGCATAAAATATGTACAATAGCATTACAAACCATGTGTAAACATAATTTCTAACCAGAGTGTCATACCTTATGTCCCACCAGCCTACAGACTGGCTGGTCCTCCCCACAAACATGCAGGATGACCTCGGAGAACACAGTCCCCGCCAGCACCAGGATGTCTCCCCCGAGGGTGAGCAGCAGACCACTGTACAGGATGGAGTTGTCTCGGCTGCAGTGCTGGGATATTAAGCTCTGTGTGGATGTGCTCCATATCTGAAGACATTCAAATAATGGTACTTATCTGTTTATGTTTTCTTATTAATTCATTATTTTCAATTCTTCACCTAAACCAAATTGACTTCATACTTGCTTAGCTGCTGCATAGATAAATACATAATAATTACTTACCTGTACAACATTGTGTGCTGTGAGTAGTGCCACCTTCTCATCATCAACCCAAACTGCTGAGTGTAGCCAGTCATCACACGCTACAAAAAGCCTTTTACATATTGCTGTAGCATCCTGGGATATCAACTCCAGGACAGTGAACTGTTTTCCACCAAATACTAGGACTTGTTGTAAGCCACTTGCAGACACAACAAATCCATAGATTTTCTGCCCATTCAAACATTGTATTTTTTGTAACAACGTGTTGGAACTCTTGTCGAATATATAGACTGAGCTACCAATGCCTGAAAGAGTAGATAAATCACGAATTTAAAAGTTTTTATCAAAGTTGCAGTATGCACATGACGACATATAGATAACCTCACAACTTACCTGCAAATATGAGATTTCCACATATTTTTACAGATGTTACATCTGTTTTAAGTGTCAGAGACATTGTTTAGAAGCATTAATTAATTAAAACACTACAATAACAAGTATTTTTTACAATATTAACACGATTTTCGGTATTTTCTCGTGGATGGATGCCTATATTGACCAGTGTTGCCACCACAGATTTTTTTTTTACCCTAACGCTCGGCGAAATTACCCTAAATTAAGCACTTTTATTATTTTTTTACCCTAATTATTTTTACAATTTTTTTTAAATAAAAACAAATCAATTTACATTTAAATCCAATTTAATAGCTTAATACTACACCGTTTCTAAACATTCTTGGAATGCATCCATTGTAGCCTGGGCTTCTATGTCATCTGCAGTAACTTTTTTCTTGAAATCGTACATTTCATTCGTAAACTTTTTCAACATCGCGTCTGTCGGAGTAAATGTAACGCAAGACTTATAATTTATTTTTAAGCTGTACCTCACCAGCATTAAATGTTGTAACATCTCAAGAGATAGCCGGTTCCGAAGCTTATTTTTGATAATCGAATAAATGGAGAAAGCTCTTTCCACTGTAGCATTTGATAGCGGCATTGACAATACAGCCAAAGCAAATTTAGAGATGGCAGCGAACCTCTTATTTCCTCCCGCATCTAAATCGTTATTAACCTCAGCCCAAAATGATACGCTGGACAACGTATTCCTCCATTCTTTGTGATGCAAATTGTGCCATTCGGATTCTGCTTCAGTCTTATTACCATAAACCTCCTCTCTTTGGAACATTTGCAGAAAAAGTGTTAGAGTAGGTTTCACTTGCGAGGTGGCAATTTGTGGGGTCAGCAATGATACCGACTTCAATATATGAATGTGCTCAGGAGTTCTACTTTGCACCTCAGAGCACAAAGTGACCATAAAGTTTTTGCAACGGTCACGAAGCTCGAACGCTTCATTCTCATTTAATTCACGCAACAGGGTCTCGGTGTCATGTCCAAGGTTAATAGCACTTGTATGCATTAAATATTGCCTGAAGTCAAATGTTATTAAATCTTTGTCACTCACTTTCTCAAGTTGTGAGGGTACAACTAGTTTTTGTAGTAATCCTCTCAATAACAAATAAACGTCCTCCAGTAATTTAACAGACTCTACATTTTCACTCTGAAATAACATGTTGAGACTGGTAACGGGTTTCAGTCGTTCTTTCAAAAAATTAAGATAGCATTTGAATACAGGACATTTCATTATATCATGTATTTTTTCTGCCATGTAGCATTTGTCTTCCCTTTTTGAGAGTAAGAACAATAGTTTCAATTCTTCCCATTGATCAAGGATTGTAGTAATGGCGTTGTATCGTGCTAACCAACGAGTTCCGCAGAAACCTGCAATTTTCTTTGGATTCCTACTATTATTCATTGTTTCGTATAGATCCCTATATGCATCCAGACGTTTGGAACTGTAGGCAAACCAGTTATGCGTTTCACGTATCAGAAACTCAAGTTGACGTGGTAGAGTTGCCGCCGCCTTTTCTGCACATAAATGCAAGGAGTGACTTGTACATTTTATCACTATCAGATCAGGTAACTTTTGCTTCAAAAGAGCGGCAAGGGAATGATTTCTTCCTATCATGACATTAGTTCCATCTAAACCAATGCCAACTAACATTTCGACACGAAGTCCATCTTCTTGCAGAGTGGAGCAAATTAAATTGTAAAGAGATGTAGCATCGCAATCTGTAACTTTGACTATTCTATAAAAGGTTGTAACCAAATCATTCTTCTTCTTTGAAAAAAAGCGAATCATCATACATAATACCTTTGTGGTAGTCATATCAGTAGTCTCATCAACAATTATGGAATAAGGAGAGTTTCCGATTTCTTCCAGTAGATCTTGAAACATACATGGACCCAGAACATTTTTTATTAACATAGTGCATTTAGTTCTATGCAGTTTTATATTATTTAAAATTTCGGATTTGGGGTCAAGTTTGGGGAGCATTTCACCCAAATGGTCAACATTTGTTGTTGAAGAATGTTCGACAATGTATGCGGCTATCTTCAATTCGGCAATTTTCCTTTCAGCTGGTATTACCTTTTGAAATGTGATTTGTTTACATGATTTTGCTGTCTTATTAAGAGAAACAGTTTTTTTATGTTTTTTACTCTGAGCGTGATATAGTAGGCTCTTTTTATGCGGGACTAAGGATACTCGACAGTATTTGCAATATGCATTATTTTCTCCGGCAGGATCCGGAGCAATCCAATCTAAAAAAAAAACAGGCTTTTAACATCAAATAGTAATTTTTCTCCATATTTAGGTAAATTTCATTTACTTGGTAACACTGAGCTGAGACCGAATGTGTGTGATTGACTGATTGACAGAAGTCAGAGTGACGCTTTATATGTGTGTGTGTGTCTGAGCGAGCCATGGATGGAATTAATAGGTACTACGTAGGTACAACTGGAAAGCTTAGGTACCTACTGTTCGTCTAGTCTAAGCATGCGCCGAGTGAGAGGTCTTACTTAAAATCTTGTATTAGATTTTATGAAATGAAACTGCCTGCACGTTCTTTTAGTTCTTGTTTAACATCTTACTTGCCTTATAATTAGGTATTACAATAATGCAACACGACACTTATTGGAATCCGATCACGATTACTATTAAACGGATGCTCCTAAGAAAGAATACTAGAATCTTACTAGAATATTTTTATATTAGCACTTACCTTTCAGTACAGGGTCTGTATCCCATTGGCGGCTATATTTTTGCTTGTATTTCGTGCTTTCAGGAGGCATCTCTCTACTAACTTCTTTTGTTTCGCTCCTAGGAATGCTCTAAACGCGTAAGCAATGTAAACAAACAAAGATGGTGGTGGGTGACAGTAACATGAATAAACCGGTTTCTCTCACTCCGCAGCGCAGTCCGCACACGATACCACAGACTAGGTAGAGATACTATACCTATCTCTCTTCCGCGTATATACAAACCTTCGAGTGTGAAAGAGAAAAATAGATTGTTGTCTATTGCTAGAGTCACGACAAGTTAGTACGTTCGGAAACACGCGTTCTCTAAAATTACTCTATATATTTATTTTACCCTGAAAAAATACCCTAAACAATTATCTACCCTAAGAAATACCCTAAGTAATTTTCTACCCTAAAAAATACCCTAAACGCGAAAAAATGCCCTAAATTTAGGGTAAAATACCCTAAGGTGTGGACACTGATATTGACATTGACAAGCTCAACCAAAACAAACTGTGTTCCAATTCCACAAAATACGACGGAGAAAGTAATAACTAAGCATAGTGGTTATAAAAAGTAGAGGAAGCAATATGATCCATTTCTTCAAATTTTTGTACGTACTTGGAAATGGGTAATTCCGTAATCCCTATTAGACTATCCTGTGATGTATAAATAATTCGAATTACAAGCAACATAGACTCATTGCATACGATAATATCAGAATTCAAATTAATATCGCCTAAGTAAAGAATTAGTTATTTGTATGTCTCAGCCATAAGTAAGAAAACAAAACCTAAGTAACAATTACAACAAAAACCATTTATTACTTACAAAAAAATCACTGAGGTATCAAATCAAACTCAAAAACGTATTTATTATTAAAACGATGTTCTTTTCAATCAGTTTGGTATTGATTCAATGGATAATGTTCGGGATACTTTTTCAAATGCTCCTCCATCTCCTGCATTTGTTTCCTGTAAGTAATAAGAAAAAAGTGTTTATAATTTGTATGGATATAAGGATCTTTAGCCATCATTTAAATACTTACTTTATTAAATTTTAGGATTTTATTAGGTATAATTTTTTAATTATTGCAGTAAGTAAATATTTTTCGTGGTACTAGATTATTGTGAGTAACGTACTGAATCCTCGGTGGCATCTCGTAATAGACATCTTCAAGCATCTCCTTCCAATGCGGCCGTTTCTTCTTCTCTGCTTCTTGCATGGTCTTCACCACGATGTCTCTCGTTTGTTTTACCCACGATTTTTCAGCATCATCGTTCCATAGCCCTAGAAAATAAAGAGAAAATTAATTTAACAATGATAGTGTCGAGTCAAAAATAAGTACTTAGTTGAAATTATTACATTAAGGACTAAGGTACCTATTTGATATGGTTTAGGTAGTGATTGCAGTTTTATGACGGATATCGGTGATCCAGAATTTATCGTGTCATCCGACTTGCAGAACCGCCCATAACTTTTACTTTTAATTCGACTCAGCTCAGTCATCTAAAGGAAGTATGCAAGAGCATTTCCTTTATTTTGGTAAACATTTGCGATGAAACTACGGGTCATTGTACTATGAAAACCAATTGTTTTGTCTCATTTATTAGTAAGTTCTTATTACCTTTTTGTTCAAGGTACAGTTTGAATTTCTGCAGCGGGCTTTCATCATTGTTCCATTTCTGGATTTCTTCAACAGGTCTGTAAGCACTGCTGTCATCTGATGTGGAATGGTGACCAACTCTGTAAAAGTATTAGAAAAAATAACACAATGTCAACAATAGCCAGCTACAATAAATTATTTAATTGTTATATTAGATTGTTTACATACAGTGCTGTTTAACAGCAAGCAAGCAGCAAGGTATAATAATGTGTAGAATGTGTAAAAAACCTTCAGACAAATTGGAAACCTTCTCCCTTTTAAGAGTTACGAGAGAGATGCACTCTTTTTTAATTTTTACCCTCTTATTTTGTCTTGTAATTTACTTACCTATAGTTAATTCTTGTATCTTATTAGTTTTGTTTACTATTCTCATTCATACCTGTAAGACATAGCCTCAATAAGCACAGGCTTGTTCCCTCCCACGGCCAGCTCCCTCGCCCGTGCGACCGCGTTATACACCGCTAGTGCGTCAGTGCCGTCCACTCGCAGCGTGTGGAGCCCTAGCGCCGGGCCTCGGGCTGCGATGCCGTCCCCGCGGTACTGGTCCGATGTGGGGGTGGAGATTGCGTAGCCATTGTTGCGGCTGAAATTGGTATTTAATGTTGATTAGCGAATTTAATGTTAGATGCGTTGTTAATAATTGCGTTTGTAAAGAGTACCTACTTACCTAATAAGGGTATGTTGATTAATATTGCTCACGATATTTTTATTTTTAGAATAAGTTTTAAAATTGAAATATTGTGTGTGTGTGTGTATGTGTTGCATTATATAAATAAATAAACAAACGCTTGTTCATGCAAGTGTAGTACCTAAGTACTACCAGCAATGTCCAATAAAAAACTCTCCTCACTTTCCCTCACCCTAACATTAATATAAAGAGTACCTACCGTGCCATTTATGATGAATTATTTATTTAATAAGTAATAATAACGCATGATTTACGAAGCACCATGGATTTAGACTAAGAAGTAGTGTAGTTTTGAATATTTCTTCTTCGTATGAGAGAGGCGAACTCTGGCGTCGAGAGTTTTCAAACCCTGCCTCTGGCTCTAAAGGACTCTGACATGGCTTAACAACTGCCGTGCTATGACTAACGGCTGGGACCTTCAGTTAAAGTTTTGGATGATAAATGTTATGTTAATTATGTCATTTCCAACATACCAGAACATAATAACCGGGCAGTCGAGGGTGGCTGCGAAGTTGAAGGCGGCGTGCGCGTCTCCCTCAGACGCGGCCCCCTCTCCGAAGTAGCAGACGACGCAGCGGTCGTTGTTGGGGACGCGCTTAAACGCGTAAGCAGCGCCCACCGCTTGCGGCATTTGGGTGGCTGGGAACGTAATAAAATACCTACGAATATTACGCTCAAATTGTTTTGCTCATTGTTTCTACTACCACCTAGGTACATTTCGTAATTTTGTAGTGTCTAGGTATATTAAAACGTTTTAATAAAATTTAGGATAGACCTAGAACTTAAAAAATAATTCGTAAGTAAATAAATTCTTAAGAAACCACCAAGTATATTGTTTGAAGCCGGTTAAGGAGCAGTCGCAACGAAAAAACACTATATTTCTCCAGTTTCATTTACAATGGATTTGCGCAAAGTAACGCCTGATTCAATATCTTAGAAGAAAAAATTTCAAAGAAATTGGATATCTACTAAAATATTCATTCAATTGCACCTTTGCCACTGCCACCCACTGCTTCAAAATAGTTTTAACTTCTTCACAAAGCAATGAAAACACGTATTTAATACATGAGCTACCCAGCAAGTGAAGCATCTCTCCATCAATGACTAAGTGACATTGTAGTGACATGTGTAGACATTTTGATTTGAATTGAATGTAATGTAATGTGAGTTTCCGATATGGACCCGAAATAAATGAATTTTAATTTAATTTAATTGTGTATATCATCTATTTGTACACATAAGTAAGTTCCTGTCTGCGTGTTGGTATCAGCTAATCTAGTAATAATGTAATATCTTACATAGTGGACTGGATATAGTAACAAGGTTCCTCTGCTTGCTGCCATAGTGCACGGGCATCTGGCGCCCCTTCCCAGGGTCCTCATGGTTCCCGTAGCACTGGTTCACCAGCTCCGTCACAGTCACGCCTCGGTACAGGAACACCCCCACTTCACGGTACTGGGAGAAGACCAAGTCTGCTGGTGAGAGAGCGGCTGCGCTGCCGACGTGGATGCCTTCTTCGCCGTAGTTGGTCATGTAGAACGATATGCGACCCTGTCTGGAAAATAGAATTGTAATATTGATATAAGGAGGCATTGTTACAATAAAATACTTACTCCCACAGTAACTACTCGCTTTTTGTCAAAGTAAACTGCATCCATTGTCACTTTCAGGAGTCAGGACCCTACACTATCACTATGTCAAATACCACGACGATCCATTGCAGCGTTGTGGCGTGAAATAGGAATAAAAAGACCAACAAACAAAGTTTTCCTTTTATGTAAGTAAAGGTATGATATGATGTATATTGGTACAGAATAAATAATAAATAAATAATAAATATTCCGGGACATTGCACACAGCGCCATCTAGCACCACACTAAGCAAACGCTTGTGTCGCAGGTAGGTACTAGATAACGGATATATAAGAGTGTTTAGTATTAGGGCAGAAATGTTATGCAAGGCAAGGTATATATTTCCGATTAAGATAAAACTTACCTCTGTGACTCATACAGAATCTTGTCCATTTGTGTAATCTGCACCATTGTTTTGTACATGTGAACCAATGTGTCGTTATCGATGTTTGGCACCTCTCGTTTATCGATAACTTCTCCATTGTTGTCCAACACTCGGTAGATAGGAATAGGGTCATAGCTATTCTCATTCAGGAACTTTATTTCATTCACGTAAGGCGCTTTGGCTCCGGGGAATTCAGCGAACTTTCCATTTTGGGTCACTTCTGGTTTTGAATGTGTTGACAGAAGCTGGAACAGAAAACATACTTACTTATTACTTTTAAATTTACAATCTTCCGAGAACCCTTAAATAGGTAGATCTAAAAGTAAGATATTATATTAATTCTAGATTTGGTCCCTAGGTACTCACCGATTTGAATAAATTTATGACTCGCCCTACTGCCGCGCTCATTCCATAATAAAATTACGAATTAATTCAGGCTGCAAACATTTTTGAGACTCCTAACTTACTTGACTTCTAACTTTAATATCGAACTTATTACAACATAGTTAAGAGCTTATTTTCAATGTTCTTCACTGTAACTAGGTATAAGCGCCTACATGTAACAAATCATGTCATATCATTTAAAAAACAAATAGCACTGATTATCGTAACTTTAAATTAAAATCTATACAAATGATCTATGAACAATTTCTGAGTAACAATAAATTTCTCAACCACAAATCTAAGTTTATTCGTAAGTTTATATAGAAATTAACTTACCCTAACAGCGCGGCGTAAGTTGTTCAGCCGAACGAAACTTGCACTTGTCTTGAGCGCCATGTTGCTACTGACGTTTGGTGTGTAATTAATACAATCCGCTGTATTTATGTAGATAACATGCCTGACGAAACATTAGCAAGTGAGATAAGGTTCAACATTTATAAGTATGACTGAATTGAAAAAAGAGAGGGTCATATTCTTTATATATTATAGTTAGGTAGGTACCTACTTTTTTTTTCTAACTTTTTGTCTAGGTACCTGTAGAAAATGTATGTATTGTGCCTGCCTATCAAGTTTTGTTTTGTATACCTAAACAAAAATAATTCAATTCCACTATTACTTACCAACCCACTTAAGTACTAGGTATTACTATCTGAGTAAGTTTCCGAGTTTGAATTTTAACTTTATCAGTAAGTAAATGTTATTTAGAAAAATCTTACCCTATAAATTATTATTCAAAATTGTGATTCCCTATCGAATTACTCTTAGGGAAAGGAAAATATAAATCACGATTTTCAAAGGCAGATAATTGTTATCACAAAGCAATTACTATCATAATTGTTTTCGCATTGATAAGATAATAGTTGTTACGGCAGATTCTAATTATTGTTTTTTTTTTAATATCGCTTATTATACTTACCTCAGCGCATAATATATACAACAAAATTCTTATGTGTGATCGGGAATTCGTTTTTATTAACAAAATATACAAGCAGTACATACTTGAAGGGTTAAAATCACTTAGACACTAAACTCAAACTATTCAGCAATAGATGGCGCTTACATCCCATTTAATGAACGCGTTATTAAAAAACAAACTTTTTTATACTGGCAAGTATGTGTTATGTTAATGTCAAACATTTCTAAATAGGTAACCTAACCAAATTGCGTGAATATGTGTTTGTTTCTGAATTGCAAATTTACAACTGTTTCTTAAATCGGTAGAGCTACATTTCAGTTGTCAAGAAAGATTCAATGGTGGTGGTGGTTTGTGACGGTCTATTGACAATATTATAGTGATAACTTTCTTTAAAAATGCCTTACTGGTACTACGATAAGAAGGACTTACAGAACACTCCGTCATTCCGCGATGGAATCCCCAACGAAACGGAAAACCGGTACAGAAAAGAAGGAGCAAGGTTCATCATCGACACTGGCTCGAAGATGGATTTAGGTTATAATACTGTTGCCACTGGAGTTGTTTATTTCCACCGCTTTTACATGTTCCACACGTTCAGGACATTCCCGAGGTACATCACAGCGTGCTGCTGCCTCTTCCTGGCGGGGAAGGTGGAGGAGACGCCAAAGAAGTGTAAAGATATAATAAAAGTGGCTAAAGGTCTACTGACTGAGCAGAAGTTTGCGTCTTTCGGAGACGATCCTAAGGAAGAAGTGATGACTCTGGAGCGGATCCTGCTGCAGACGATCAAGTTCGACCTGCAGGTGGAGCACCCGTATGGGTACTTGTTGAAGTATGCCAAATGCTTGAAGGGAGACAAAGCCAAGCTTCAGAAGATGGTGCAGATGGCGTGGACGTTTGTAAATGACAGGTAAGTTGTACAATTATATGGGGTTGTGTTTGACTGCATCTCACCTGAAGGGAAGTGAAACTTCTGTTCACTCAAACAAAAATGTGTGTATAAATTTCTCTAAAATAAAATAAAAGTTAGTACCTATAATACTTAATTGGATAAAAACTTTTTTTAACTCTCTTTTCTCTCTCAGTTCAGGATAAATTAAATTAAAAGTTTGTGTACTTCATGTGAGATTACAATGGCTATGGATATGCATAATATTCAATAAGATCTATGTATGTTCCAATTTAAACATGCAAACAAATAAATATGAACCTGAAGTTTATCATACGTTCACCCCTGCAGTTTATGCACAACCCTGTGCTTGCAATGGGAGCCGGAGGTGATTGCGGTGGCGTTGCTGTTCCTGGCGGGAAAGCTCAGCAAGTTTGAGGTGGTGGACTGGAACGGCCGCATCCCCAAGCACACTGCCTGGTGGGACATGTTTGTGGAAGATATTACCATGGAACTGCTCGAGGATATCTGTCATCAGGTAGCTGTTCTGTTTCCTTTAACTATCATAACTTTATGTGAAAGGGAAATTGTATTTTGCTTTCTTTGTTCTGCTTTCATGAGGCAATGGAGTGACAGATCATTGTCTAGCGATGGTAACTAAGAGACCTAAGAGTGACACAGGCTACTTTTTATCATTATAAAATGTGAGCAAGCAGCTGCAGGCATCCTCTTGTAGTCATTGGCATTATTGTTAGTAAAGCGTTGTTAGATATTATTTACCAAAGATTAACATGACTTGATCAGGATGCTCCTCAATTGAGATAATTTTAATTATGAAAAACATAGCAATGTCCTTATATTTATTTATTTGAATAATGGGCGAGCAGCAAATTGCTGATGTGCCCATATCACACTGTGTCAAAATTGATTTATATAGTCCACACAAAGATAAAAAATTAAACAGTCCACTGGTGCAACGATCACAAGTTAACAAGAGATTTATTGGTTTTACGTAACCAGTCATCAAGCCGGTTCTTAAAGTTGTTTACAGATGTTGCACTGACCACCTCTTTTGGCAACCTGTTCCAGTTATGAACCACTCTGTTGCTGAGTATGTGGTGACCTGTGTTAGTTTTGGCAGAGCATCGCTTGATTGTCTGGTTGTGTCCCCTGCTGTGATCACAACGATTAGTCTGTACAAACCAATTTGATGTATCCGGGAGGTTGTATAGTCCATTGAAAAGTTTCAAAGTCTCTATAAGGTCTCCACGTAGTCGCCTTTCTTCAAGAGTGGTAAGACGCAAGATTTCCAGCCTTTGCTCATAGGTTTTTCGGCGTAAGGCTAACGGCATCCTGGTCGCTCTTCTTTGGACACTTTCAAGGTGATTTCCGAAAATATGGGCTCCAGACTTGGAACCCATACTCTAATAGTGGCCTGATGTAGGTCTTTTATATCTTTATGAATAGGTCAATAGTCATAGTAGGGAATGATTTCCGGATTACATATATAAAAGAATTAGCCTTCTTAACAATTATATTGATGTGATCTACCCATTTAAGATCTTCTGAGATGGTAACCCCCACGTCTTTTTGTTGTTTAACTGCAGCTATGGCATTCCCATCTAGGCTGTAACCTACGCAGGGATTGTTCCTTCCCAAATGAAGCACACTACACTTGGAGGCATTTAGTTTGATAACCCAGTCTCTGGTCCAGTCTTGTATCCGTTCAAGATCTTGCTGTAGGTGTCCTGATCTGATGAGAGGGTTAGCGAAGAGTTTCCCGTCGTCAGCAAAGAACGCTGTATGACACTCTATAAGCTCAACAAGGTCAGTTATGAAGAGTCCAAACAGCAAGGGCGCCAACACTGAGCCTTGAGGAACGCCACTAAACACCTGTCTGCACTGCGACAAGTATCCTAAAGTTATAGTTTTACTAACACCACTGTCTCACCCTAGGTGCTGGACCTGTACTCCCCACAGACGCTGGCCTCAGGCGCAGACTCTCCCCCCATCCCGTCAACGCCGAAGCTTCCAAAAAACGACAAGAAGCCTCCGTCAGTTACACCGCCCGCTTCCGTATCACCTGTCGGCCCTGGCGCCAGTAAGCCTGCCATCACGCCGGTCAAGAACGGAGCTGATATCAAAGTGGAGCCTCCGAAGATGGAGCCGATGAGGTATAGTTACCCCCCCTACCCCGGTATGCCGTACCCGCCGGTGTACTCTGCGCCGCCCCCCAATATACCGCCGCCGCCGAGGCTGCCAATGACTGGTCCTCCTCCTCCTCTAGTATACGCTGAGCCTCCTCCGGCTCCTCCTAGGTTCCCCCCCGTGAACGTCCCACCCCCCAACTACCCGTTCCCCCCGTTGCCGGGCCGGGGGCCTCCTCCCCCCGGCCCCCCGCCGCGGCCCTATTACCCCCCACCCTAGTCATAAGTATTAGTTAGGCTAATGTGTAATTTTTTTACTGAAATATAATTGATAGACTGTATTTGATTATTTTATTTGTACCATAATGTTAGATTAAGTTAAAAAGTGATGTTTATCATATAAAGTAAGTAATAGTCAGTTGAACAGTTGTACTAAATAACATAATTAGCAGCTTAAGTTGTATATTAGAAAAACAGCATTAATTGTATTAGATTTTATTGTCAGTACATTGCAGACAACAGTATCACTTCAAACAAATCAAATCCAATATACATCACGCATGTCCAACTACATATATCTCTACAAATACTGAAAATCAAGTGAAAAAAACATTAATTCAGTACAAAATGGATGCAACTATAAATACAACTGAGTTGGTATTACTATAAATACAAGTGCAGTATAGTAGTTTATGCAACAAACAATACTCTACTTATAGCTTACTAAATACATTTAATTGGAGCTGCCATTAGACTAGATAGTACGACGTACTAACAACTGAACACAACACACTCAAGGGATAGCATTCTCACGCAAAAAAATATGTGTTGGACTAAGATTCAATCTAATTAAACTCTGTCATCAATAAAATTGGCTCAGCTTCTTTGTTTCTGTGTTTGCCACATACATATATAAAATTGATAAGATAATCCTTAAATATATTTTTTTGCATGAAAATATTCCACAAGACTGAGCATATATTTAATAATCTACAAACTTTCCATGACACAGATAATATATGACGCCAACTTTATAAGCAGACGAGTAGATGAGCTTTAGTTATGTAAATAAGTATAAAGTGATTAAAAAATCTATTCCTACGAAGGCACACGATTTCTCAAATAATATATCATCAGATCGCAAGTAATCTCTGAAATAAGGCACATCATTATTTCTTACAAGCTAATAAAAAAAGTTATACAAAAATCAATTTCATATAATATACAAGATTACTGATTCAAGGCACATTTGAGACTCTTGTCTCTACCATTTCTAATAATACTTCATGCATTCAAAATAATAGAAAAACATTCAACAATTGCTAAAAAATCAATTCAAAATATTCAAACATTAATTATTACAATACATAGTTATAAAAATAGTACAATTTAATACATTTATACAATCACTAGACGTGGGTAGATTTCATTATTTCAGTCGTACAGAATCTCATTATTACTTGTCTATGCCTAGATCTTATCAAAACCAGATACATTCAAAGGTCAGTTTATGTTAGAAATGCATTTTTGTGACAAAATGCAGTACTCGTTTAGGATGCTTATGATATCGACTTTGCACAAAATTATTATTTCACTTTTATACTAAGATATCATTTTATAAGAGCTTAGTCAACAGATGATTCCAACAAAGGAGGTGAATTATGGGGTTTAGGTGATAGTGCTTTATACAAATACTAGGCCCAAAGTTGTGTTTTCTTCAACCTATAGGTAATTTCATATTTATTTTATGCTAAGATCTGTTGTTAACGAGCTCTTAGTAAAAAGTATTAAAATTTTTTGTTAAGTTTATCTATTTAAGTAACAAATATTAGAAATGGCATTACATACTGTTCAAGTTTTACAAGAGTACATTTTAATTGCTTGAGCTTCCAAGAGCAAATAGTTTAATAATACTTATTCAGATTATTGCTGATATCAACACAGACATGTTATTATTTAGTATATTAATCTAAAATAAAACGCCCAACATTCGACTAGGTCGACTAAATAAAATGACAATTCCTTGATTCAAAAGAAAGAAGTTTACATCCTTCTTGAAGTTTCTTCATAGAAAGTTGGCACCATCTTTTGACCCCGTTCACACCAGGGTCAAAAAAGTAACCACAGACCACTCATAGCCAAACATGGACTTTCTATAGATTACCTTTTATAAAAAGTAGTGCAGTAGACGGTAAACTGACGGTAGACTGTGTTGGTAAACTGTCAACACTTTCAACAACAGCATCGATAAGTTCCCATGGTTCCCTGGCGTTTTGAAGCTATATGAGACTAGAGAGTGGTCTGTTAAGCTGTGACCACCATGACCTTCGAGAATCATCCAAGTCCCGTGGTGGTCTATATAAGGTGCTGTTGGTATATGAGGCTGTAGCACTGTAGACAGTCTGTTTGTTGGCAAAGTATCCCCACCAAGCATGAAGGACTCCCGTCAACAAGCAGGTCCCGGCCCCCTATATGAGGCGGGAGTGCTGCAGGTAGTGGTGCAGCAGCTGGTGCAGCAGGCGGTAGTGCGGCACGCCGCCCACCAGCCCGCCGCGCTGCTGGTGCAGCAGGCTCACCGTGCGCGGGATGTCCAGCTCCTGCGGAGAGACGGAAATGTTGTGTTTATTATTTCATATACTTTGGATTCACTTGGGTAGATTTTCGTTTGTCCAGAAGCGTGGATGTTCGTGTGGAGGGGATTTTAATGGAACTTGTTATACACGTTGTAAAAGATAAGTCATAGGTTTTTTTTTTCATCGGCGTTATAAAAATATGTGTGTAACAACCTATTTAATACCCTTGGCGCCATCTATATCGTTTTATAGGCTCTGCGCACCGAACGCGATCAAACCGCAAGTTAGCGGCACCAGTATAAATATGTCTTGAAATAGTCAAATTTTAGTCTATTATTTTGTTTGTTATGTATACAGTACCTGGTTGTTGTCGAGTATGTCTAGCAGCTAGTACCTGGTTGTTGTCGAGTATGTCCAGCAGCAGGTGCGCGGCGAGCGCGGTGCCGGAGCGCGCGCCCCCCGAGCTGCACGTGAAGAACAGCGGGGCGTTGCTCGCCAGCGGGCCCTCCGCGCGCGCCTCCGCCTCGCAAGCCATGCGCAGGCTGTTCAGCTCCGACAGGAAACCTACAACACGACATGCATATTAGTATCCCCCGCGGTTTTGTTCGCAACAAGTAGCCTATCTCAGTCTAACGTCATCCGTCATTCCGTAATGATATGAAAACTTGCTAATGCATAGGATTATATCAAGGCTGAAAAAGGAAAATCATTTTGAAAAATTAAATTTAAAGATCAAAATGCGCTGACAGGTACCGATTTTTACGCTAAACTAATCGAGCTGTCAATAATTGAATCGATTCAGTATAATTTGCTAAGCACGTTTTACACGTATAGGTATTATAGCTCGTGCGTACCCGCGAGAGTGTCGACGTCCTGCGGCGGCTGGTGCGCGTGCGGCCAGCGCGCGTAGTGCAGGTGGCAGAGCGCGCGCGCCGCCCCCCCGCGCCGCACCACCACGCGCGCGCACGAGCCCCACCCCGTGCGCACCGCGCGCGCCACCGACACCTGCAACTGAACACACACATACACTAGTACATATAACCAAACCATAACTAGTCATGTCTCAATATTTATAGTGTGAAATGACTACACTTAATAATATTTCCAACATTTAATAACAATAAGATCGTTCTCATACAAAGGCCCCTCGCTGTACCAAGTTGTGGACCGAAAACTTGAAATTCTACATGTTACTCGGTATCGTTGCAAGAAAATCATAACGACATGGCTCAAAAGTCACGACTACGGCGAAACTGAAGACATACTTTCAATAACAAACAAAACCTAACACTAAGTGGCCTAGTCCCCAGCTAGTCAGTGACCCTCAAATAACTCTCACCAGTCAGAACCCTGGCTTAGATGGAAAGTGAGGTACACTGGCTGGCTGTGGCCTAGGCCACACATACAATTTCTTATTCATCTCGAATATAGTCAGATTTATATGAATCCACAACTTTTTTCCTGATTCTCTATCTAGACAACATGTGTTTCACGTATT
>OZ026815.1:61109-275827 GCA_964023185.1 Macaria liturata | reverse complement strand
ACCTAGTGTGAATGGACATAAATCTCCAACATTCAATAACATCTTGAATAGCACACTAATTAGTTGCCTACTAGTTCTAGTTTTAAGTTATTGTTTGTATATTCCCATATAAGTTTGCAAATAAACGTTTTTATTATTATTATTATTATTAATAGTTTGCTATGTTGTTACAATAGATTCGACACGGTCTATACATGTATACTTACGCTTAAGACTTGCACAGTAAAAAGATCATGTATTAATTTGGCTCAAGTCACAATTTCAGAATTTGGGCCACTATAACAGGTCTAGGCACTCATTTACCAATGCCCCTTTTCTTGTTTGGGTATTTGATTTAAAAAGCTATATGACATTCACTACTATGATATCCATGATCAGATCCACGGTGATATACTGACCAAAACCTTTCTACAACTACCTATATCAGCTTAAGCCAGCTTTTCTGAGCATCGTGTGACCGGGTCTATAAGACAAAGTTCGTATTTGCAGTCACTAGATACCACACGCCAGGAACACAGTCATCATCATGTACTGACCGTGCCGTAGTGCGCGGTGGTGTTGGTGGGCGGCAGGTAGTGCGGGGAGTCGGGCCCCCCCACGTGCGCCAGCAGGCGCCCCCCCGCCAGCCACACGGCCTCCCACAGGCGCGCCGCCTGCTCCGCGCCCGCGCCCGCCGCCGCCACCACGTAGAACCGCTGCGTGCTACCCACTGTCATCTACACAACAAGCATACAATGACTATTGGTGTATACTATGATATAAATATTTTCGAATCAAATGCTGCCCGAATTAGCTTTGAGCCATTAATAATAATGGATGAACGAATGTTATGTAGTCATCGAAATCATAAATATAGAATTTCAACAACCACAGTCATATGTCGATTTGTGTAAAGCGTTTGACTTGGTACCTCAAATCAAATCAAATATAAATTTATTTACAGTACATTTATACATGGTAGCACATTTATATAATTAGATCAATACCTTATTATAAATACAGAACAAGATTATGTGCGCTTCCAACGGGCCCCGAACTAGGCCAGGCCTGTATCTCGGTGGCCCAAAACAGAATTATTATTTATATTTAGGTATTTGTTCGCGCGTCCTATATCATATTTTTTTAATAAGTTTCAGCATATCCAGTAGTACATGACGATTTTTCGACGGCGTGAATTTTTCCAATATATGCGATATTAACTTTAAGCCAACCGAGATTTGAACACCTATTCTCATATCATTCTCTTAGGTATACACCAAGTCAAGGCACCATCCTTGGATCTCTCCTCTTTATATTCACCAATGATCATCAATAACATACAAGTTGTATATAATTATTACACCTTATCTATCTATATATATAAAACTTAATGGTGACTGACTAAAGTGATCTATCAACGCACAACCCAAACCACTGGACGGATTGGGCTGAAATTTGGAATGAAGGTAGATGTTATGACGTCCGCTAAGAAAGGATTTTTGGAAATGCCACTTTTAAAGGGGTGAAATAAGGGATGCAAGTTTTACTCCTTAACGCGAGCGAAGCCGCGAGCACTCACTAGTGTCTAAAAAACATCGTGAAAACACAAAAACATCTATCTGCATAGTACAACTGACCGTGATATTGGATGCGTTGATGTACCCGTGCGGGTTGGCGGCGGTGGGCTGCAGCTTGAGGCGGTTGTCCTCGTAGGGCAGGCACTCGGTGCTGTGTCCGTGCGCCGCCGAGTGCTGCGCCAGCAGCGCCGTGCGCACCTCGCCGCCGCTAGCGCGCCCCTTCGGGATCTGCTCGAACGCGAACGCGAGAGCCTCGTCCGACATCTTGCGTTCTAGGATTTGGCACTGGAATTATGGAAATGGAATATTACTTTCATATTCTTTTTCTGAGGCCCAAGACCCGCTGGCGTCAGGATCTCGACCCCCAAAACCAGTCGAGAGGAACCTGTTGACCGAGACACATGTAGGGAAAGGGGGAGACCTTAGCCCAAATAATGGGACACAATAGGTTAATAATAGAAATCGTCTTCTCTTTATCGTATGAGAATGGCTGAATCTGGTCCCGATAGATTCAAATCAAACGAAAGGCTTTTGACATGGCTTAAAAATTTCCCTATATTAAAAAGTGAGATTATATGACATAATAAACGAGTGAAAGGTAAAGGAAAACGAAGTAACTTATAAAAATAGCAGTGAATTTTCATCTTGTGATACAGATTCAATTAAGAAATTTCAATTTGGAATTCTGTAATTTGTTTATCGTTGTACACATTTTTCGACATTAATAGCATGCCAGTAAGGTTGATTTTTGATTGCATAATCCTATTTATCGTAAACAAGTTATCTATTTGGACATAGAAAAAGCAACTACAAATATTCCCCAATGAGTAAGTGGAACTTTACACGCACACATCTGGCGACGGATTAAGTTACTAATCAAGCCATTATGAATGGCTCATTAATTACGTTGTAATTAGGAATATTTCATTGATTACGCATGTCAGGATTGTAATTTATTATTGGTATGTAAATAACGTATGTTTTTTAAATAAACAAGTTTTCATTAATTAGTGAACACTTCGTGTCTTACTATATTTTTGGTATCCATCAATTAATTATTTATCAGAATCACCTCAGATCAGATGGGATACTTAATTAGTTATTTTTGGTAAGATGGTAAGAAAAGGCCTAAGAGTGATATAAGCTGTTTTACATATCGGCACAACGCAAGTGAAGCTGTGGTCACCCACTAGTCACAACGTAATATAACTCACCATAGTCTCTTTGGTAATACTGGGCGGTAGTGGTTGGAACTTGGGCAGTCCGGTGGACCACCTGTGCTTGTTGGCTGGTTGTGTCGTCACTTTATTCTTGTCCCTCCCTAGCGTCGCACTCTTCACTTCCGTACTCTTGCTCCCTCTCCCCATGAACATGCCCCATCTCCTTCTCTTCTTTTCCTTACTGCTGATGTTCTTCGAGTCTTCTATACTGGAGTACGTGGAGTTAATAACGCAGCTCGATATCGCGCTGTCGACCGTCGTTTGCGACATGTTGGAGCGGTCGAGTGTGTTGGACCGTATATCTGGCACGCTTATCGAGGTAATATTATCCGTAGATTTACTAATAGTGTTGTTATTCGATATCTTGTGGGTGGATAGACTCTGGTACGGAGTCTCGTCGTAGTCTTTATCGTCCTGGATCGACATTCTATCCACTGTTAGGGCGATGTTCTCGAAATCTTCCTGCGGTTTCTTTATGTGTATGTTGTTTATGGATCTGTTGGAGACGTTGATTTCTTTCGGTACGCTGGATTCTCGGACGCCCTTGATGATTTGCGCGTTGACGTAGTGGCCGTCGGAGACGTCTAGTTTATTGGGGTGGTATCCTGGGACGTTAAGTTGGTTCGATAGTTGTCCATAGTTGTTGATGGTCGGTTGACTGCTGTTTCTCTCGTTTAATCTCGTTAGTTCGTCGGTGGTAGTTAAGCTTTGAGCTCGGTTCCTCATGGTAATCTTCCCGTCATTCTGCCATGGAAGCGGCACGTTCTCGTATATAGGTTCCTGTGTGTCGTTGATCTTGTGTTGCGGCAACACTAGATGTCGCTGGTAAGGCAGTCTATGCATGGGCATAGAGTACATGATGTTTCCCCGCTCATCGTACATTTTCTGTATGTTGTCAGAGATGTGATGAGGGTCTATCATGATGTGTGGCTTGGGGGGGTCCAGCACTGAGGGCAGGTTGTTGTAGGTCCCGTGCGCGCCGGCCATCACGGGCCGGGGGTAGCTCACGTGACTGTTGAGGTATCCTAGATATTGTCTATTTAGTGCTGTTCTAGTGGACACTAGATCCGGACTAGACCCTGATACGTGCGAGTTGATATATCCTCTGTGGTAGTTTAACGCTTGACTCGCCGCAGCTAAGTCCGGGGTGGAGTTTGATGCGAGTCCATTTGACGGGTAAGGTGGGGGTGGTTTGTATACATTCACATACTGCAGGTTGAGATCAGTTTGCACATTAGGGTTGACTGCGAAGGGGTAGTTGTTCATGTACTTGAGGCCGTAGGCGTAGTCGTCTGTCGCAGCCACCCCCTGAAATAATAAAATATTGAAGAATTTAGCAAAATAAATAAACTTTGTTCATGGGGCGTGTAGTAGATTACTGAATTCAAGATATACATGGACACGGACATGGTCATTGACCGTTGCCTGTCCTTGTCGCTATTGCGTAAATAGACATTTTGACACGGTGTTATGAGTGCAACGACTTTAGATGATAATTATTTTTTAACCACTAAGACAATTTGTATAGCGATCTCGTTTTTTTCATAAGTGCAACTGACGCAAATATACAAAGACCGATGTTTGATATTTTATGTGTTCCGCGTCCGTGCTTTAGAATTAGATCATTACAACATGCTAGGTTGACAATAACATTACCTGCAGCGTGTGCCTGCTCACATCCGGGTAGTGAGTATGATGTATGTCTGGATGCGAGCCATACAGCGGCTTGCTGGGCAGCGTGGGCAGCGTGGGCAGAGTGGGCAGGGTGGGCACGGTGACCGGCAGCGCGTGCTGGTGGGACTGGTAGCGCAGCTGGGCCTCCGCGCGCTGCTGCTGGTACTTGTGCTGGAGCGCCGTCTCGTAGTCCGGCGCCGGCCGGTACTGCGGCAGCAGCGCGCGGGACGAGCTGGGACAAATCAAAAGTTAGTGATTGTTCGAGAATAGCAGTAGGCATTTTGGTTATTTGCATATAATGTGTGTTAATAATAAGGTGCCTGATGTAGCATACCTGCCTAGGCAAGAAACCTATTTAATATTAATAGATTTGAAAATCCTGGGTTGTAATTTTTAGGAAACAGACCTCCTGGTTGATAGTTCCTATGAAGAAGCAAAGCGCTTCGTGCGAGCTTTTGCCACTATACACTGCAATGATACGGTGTTTTAGCTGCCAATATTGTACGTAGGTTACGAAAATCATCTCTCGTAGATGCAATAAGGCCAATGATGATGATGGTATACCTGGTGCGGTCCTGCTGCAGCTCGAGGCAGGAGGTGGAGTGCGCGCGGTGCGCGGCCGACAGCGGCTCCACGCGCCCCACGCTGGACGCGCACTGGCTGTCCAGCTCCTCCCTACTCTCTGACAGACCGTGCTCCTGGATATCAAAATTATTTGTTGTCAGGCAACCAGGTGCAAACAGATGGCAACCAAACTTATAATCAAGGAGCTAGGAAATTTATGCGGTGTCAAAAGTGAAAATTGCCCTAATGATAGCTGACCTCCGGTAGGAGATGGCACTTCAAGAAGAAAAAGGAATGTTATAAGGCAAGAGAGTACTCTAGTCACAAACAGGGGAGATAGATAGATGAACTCTTTATTTGCAATAAATAAAAAGACTTATACAAATGGTGCCACGACTGCCACGACTGGCGGTCTTATCGCTAAAAGCGTATTTTCATAGGCTGAAAAGAGGAGAGTGGATTAATTAATTAGATTACATTTTCGCCGATCAATGTTTGCAAAATAGATTACCTATTGATCTCGGGGTAAAGTAAAGCTGTATAAGTTTTGGGCAATGTTAATCCTTTCGCTCTTTCTATTTTGATAAGAATTAAAGCTCCAACATTATGCGTGGGAGCATATAATGTGTAGGTAATCTTTCAAATTGTTTCACCTAAAAATAATGTGTAAGTTTTATAGGATTATCATGTGAAGACCAATAAATAAACAAATCAGGATATTACGTAAGTGCTCACTAATTAACTGTAACTCATCTACTGTGCAACAATCATTGCTTCACACCTCAATTGTATAAACCTGTCATAAAAATTACCACCTAATTACAGGCGCCAGAATAACATCAAAGTTCGCCGTCGCATTCCAATCACACAAAAATGCATCATCTAATTACTATATCGAAATAAATGTAGAGTTATCGTTTGTATCGAAATACCGGTTCTGGTTAATCAGTTGCATTCGATTAGCACGTTATGCGACCGGTTCCGAATGTAGCGGCCAGACACGTGGAGAAGGAATGCAACAGATAGTACGTTGGAGTTTGTAAGGTCGTCGTGAACTAGGCCCTGGCTTGACAAGAGTTTGGACAATATGTGGTAATTATATAATATAAAAAGTTAAGCCTGTTCATTTCATATGCAGTGAAACCCCATTTTGTGTCTGATACTTTGTCCGGGTATTAATTGGATTCTCTTATTGTTTTAACTACTTTTAAAATGACAATCAGCGTGTCAATATGAGTTTCATACTTTTATACCTATGTATATGCCATTAGTTTGTTATACAGAATAGAAAAGCTATCTATTTTTTCGTGCTTTAATTAAGAAATAATCGTTATATAATAAGATATATATATATATCGACTACACTATTGTATATTTTCTCCCGCCAATTACGCGGATCTCGCGCCCCGCACGCCACTTCCTAGATGTATAGACAAGGTACGCGCACAGACCGACGGCGAGATACCGACACATTACTTATTTACACCACTATTTCATGTGTTATGTGTGTTATGGGTCTGTGTGTTTATTTAATCATTAAAAAGACACAAAAAAATTATAGAGATTAAGGTGTCTTCATTCGTAATAAAAATTTATCCTGGAAAAAAAAAATTACAATTAACTGAGCACTAAATTATAATACTGATATTTTAAGTTTCTTTGTTTGGTGGATTATTTTCTGGATGCAGCGATATTTTTTGTCGTGATAATACAACTGCTGGAATCTTAAAAATACAATTCTATTGGTTCTATGATATACAAACTATGAAATGATATGGGTTTGAACTGCACACTTATGATTAACCGCACAAAAATAAAGTTTTGAACAAGCGAGAGTGAATCGGTTCTTACTGGGTAAGCACGTTCCATCCTAGACCGTAATGATTGCTTACCATCAGGCAAATTACGGTCAAGTGCAAACCCATTTCTAGTAAAAAAAAAAAAAAAAAAGCAAGTCGATCATTGAAAGAACACTCGCGTGTCATTTCTATTTGCTTGGTTGGCTCTCGAGTACATATCGATTTAGGAAATGCACTGGAAAAAACTGAGCAAACATACAATTAGTCAGTCTTCTTTGATTAGTTTTAATGAGTAGAGTTATTGCACGAAATCTTTTTCAATTAATTTTTGTTCATGATAAATAAAGTTTCTGGATCAATTGTAGTAAAACCTAAAACGCCTGATGTTCATCACAATCAGCTGGGTCTTTCAATTCTCGACAACAGAGTTTGTACGAAATGTTACTGAAGCCTAAGTTTACAAGTTATATTTAAATCTCTCTCTTTGAGTCGTATTTCCTCATGACTGAGGGTCGTGACTCCCCCTCAGAATTAATTCCTTAGGGGAGTTCTCTTGGGCAAATACATCGTGGTGGGCGCCCAGGTGCTTCCGCGGAAGACACAAGTCCTTGGATTTTGTGGTCCTCAAACATGTCGGTTTCCTCACGATGTTTGCCTTCACCGCTAAGCGAGTGCAAATCCTAGCATAGCTTGAAAATACAAGTCATCGAACCAGGGTGCGTCTGAATGAAAAGAAGACACTCGAACCGCTGAGCCACACTCGCTTTTTTAAATATATATTTAAATAGGTAACTGATATACATGTAGCCCTGTTTATAAACTTCGACATGTATCCGAGTGCTAACATGAATGCAATGCAAGTGATCACAAACAGTAATCAGTGATCGTCTGCTCGTGGAAGTGTCCACTTTCTCCCGCGTCTCGGCTAATCGGCGCTTAACATGCATCTCATCTACAAACGACACCGTTTAGCGATACATTGTAAATATGCGACAAGACAGTAGAATATATTTAAAACTCACAAAGTACTACAGGATCTAATGAATGATTAATAAACACATCTTTTAGAAGTGGCTCGTCAGTATATGCCGCTCCTAAAAGCCACCGTACTTGCCAGCTCTAAAGTCTACAGGTTCTTGCAGCCTGCTGCAGCGTGCTGTGTCTCACCTTGAAGGCGGTGACGTGCGGCGCCGGCTCGCTGGTGAAGGCGCGCTGGTGGCGCATGTAGAAGGTGTGCTGCAGCACGCAGCTGCGCCACACGTACTTGCCGTCCTCGGGGCTGGCCAGCGTGAACATGCACGACTCGGCGCGCGACACGCACTCGATGCTGAACGTGCGCTTGTGGTTGATCACGTTCGTTATGTCCATCCACCTGCGAACAAAATAAATCGTTTTTATATCACCATCAACACGACAAACAATTGAAACAAGCTGGCAGAGTAAATCAGCAGTTCTCTTAATGTTACACCTCTTTTTCACAGAAGACGAAAACACGACAGCTCTGCAAAGAAAAGCTTCTGCACATATATGTGCTTGAATTAGACGAGATCATAGTGCTGCGGAAATCCTTGGGCTATTCAAAGGATCCTGGCTGTGCAACCAAGTCAGGGGACCTATACAAATGTGTAGTAATCTTTCATAAAGACATATTGACCTGTAGAAGTGTGGCGTGTCGCTAGTATCAGACAGCACGCGGATGCCGGTGAGTGAGATGGCGATGGTGACGTCACTCTGCGTGGGCTGGTCGCGCGCGGAGAACATCTCCTGGCCATAGCCGCGCAGCGTCTGGCACGTGCTGATGAAGCCTTCCTCTGCTTGTGCCTAGGGGATAAGTTATTTGAGACTATAGACATCTGTCACTCCTTAAATCTAACCCTAGGCTGCAGCAATACTCAACATATAGTCATGCGTGCAAATGTTATATTTGGCTATGTTTCTTTCCCATTTTTGCCAACTATACCTTGCAATTTTTGATAAAATGTGTGAAATGAATGACCAGCTTAGTCCAGCTGTGATTGGGTAGTAAATAAATGTATTTGATTTATATATATGAGTACATAAACATGAAAAAACATAATATGACATTCTGTAACATTTAAAATTTCATTTTCACAATACTAGTGAGTGATTACTAAAATAGCTTTGATAAGACACTTGTAGGTGCAGTATTTGCAGAGATAGCACCATCTCAGGGAGTGTATTATAACATTCCTACTCCTGATTAGGCAACTGATAGCATGGAAATGTTGTAACATTACACCTTTCTTCTAGGTATTATGTCCCATACTAATTTCATTAATTTATTTATTTGATTAATGGGCGAGCAGCAAATTGCTGATGTGCCCATATCACACTGTGTCAAAAATATATAAATATTTAAAAACTTTTCTATTTTGAATAATATCTTAGTCAACAAATAGCTAGTTTGCCCAGTCATAATTAATATTTTAATAACTAGATGAACATACTTATTGAACATAAATTTGTCTGTAACTGTAAAGTTATTTTTCCATCAAGAATATTTAGTATCAAAACATAATGCAAAATACATAAGTGAACTTCCCCAATGCTAGTCCATGCTTGCCTTTACAAATATACAGTAAGTAAATCAGTTAGTTGATTGTCATTCACAGCACATTCAAGCAAATACCAGTTCCTGACTCACTGTTAACTTCCTTACTCATAATGTAGGTATATTCTAATTTGATGGCCCATTCAAAGGTATATGTTTGTAGTGGGCATTTTTTTATTGGTTGTTATTAATTTAAATGTTTATTGTTTTATTTCAACTTGTTCTCAATTAAATTATGTGGGATGAATTAAGATTAAATAATAACTCTGTACCTATAAATTGAATATATAAGATAAGATAAGATATTTCTTTCAATGCACACCAAAAAATTACATGATGAAAGAAATTTAAAAACTATTGTAATGCACATTGGGCGGCCTTATCGCCTTAGGCGATTTCTTCCAGGCAACCTTATATATGTGTTTATTCAGTGACTTGCACATCTATAGTCTTATAATGTACTTATAAATGGATTAGCTGACCTTGGTTAAAGATTAAATGGGCCTAAGTCAATCAACTAATTGTATCATTGTATCAAAATATACAGCTGAAATAACCTTTTTACACTTTCTCCCATGGCAAAAAGCACATAAGTACCTATATGGAAAATGTGTAATAAAATAAATTTGCTAAGGACAGTTTTACTGAGATGAATTATAATAAATATGTTTTGTTTTCAAATAAAAGCACCTAATCAAACAGAGTAAAAGCAAAAGAATGTTTTAACAGAACATAATGTCTTAATCACTAATAATTAAGACATATTGCATGCCTGTTGATAATTAACTAACACTTTACTTGTGAAACTTAACAATCAAGTAACAATAGATGTTTATCATACATTTATTGCAGTTTGATAAACTAACTTAGCTTTTATATTATGCTTGATAACTGACTACAGTATTTTATAAACAAATGGCAGTCACTCATATTTGAGTTTTCTCAATTGGCAATTAGATTTGTATACTAACTATTCCAATTAGAATATTTTTAGATTGCCTGTTTATCTCGTGACAAGTAGAGCAATAACATAAATATATACAAGTATTAATAGATTTAAAATCAATTTACAACTCAGAACTGAAGTAATTTTAGGGCTGGTCATGATCTGTGTTTATATGAGTTCATACTGAATCATAGTGGAATGTTGACACAAGTTTACTAACTATTACCTCAACCATACAATTAGGTAAAATTTACCTCAAAGCAAATTCTTACAGCCTATAAATAACACTATCTCTGCTATCAGAGAAATTAAAAACACTGAAATAAACAAATGAGAGATAAGAATTTGATAAGCCTTGGTAGTTGTAACCACAGTTTTATAAAAACAGAAATAAGTTCTAGGAAATGTTGTTACCTGTGACATGTTGTGCAAGGCCATATGATGTTGTATCACATTCTCAGTGAGCCACTCCAGCCTGCCCGTCTCTGCCAGAGTGCTTCCATCTATGATCTGTCCACCATCCAACATCTGCTTGGGAAATGTCAACAAATTTTTTAAGTATTCCACTGTGTGTCTCTCCCGGTCATGGTTCCCATACTCTGCTTGTCGACTATAGGAAGCTAGTACTACTGCTTGTTGAAAATCGCAAATGATTCGACCTTCAATCAAGTCATTCTTGAGCTGGAGAAAGTAGTGGTATCTGGTGACTTCATCTGTGATGAGGCTGGTCCCGGCGATGATGTAGTACATGACGCGCAGGTATAGCTGGTGCGAGGAGGCGTGCTTGTCGAGCTGCCGCTTCAGCGGGCGGTCGAGCTGCACCCAGCGCGGCTGCTGGCTGCGGTTGATGTAGCGCAGCCCGAAGAACTCGGGCTGGTTGATAGCTTGCCGCTGGCACACGTTGTCGAGGCACTCCTGCCCCGAGCTGTCCACGGACAGCGTGCAGTCCGCCACTCCGCCATCTAGGAGCTCGACGCTGATCACAAAGAGCGACTTGGACGCGACGTTGTACTGCCGCGTCTTCTTCAGCTTCAACTTGAAAGGCATCTTCGCAGCCGATCCGCAATAACATCACACAGGAAACGGCGCTACGTTACGTTTATGGTGAAGGAATGTAGGAAACGAAGCCTCCGTTACGCGGGCCACATATTTATTGCACTACCATAGCAAATACACCATTAGGAACGCTCCGCGGCAACGTAAATGTTACGAGGACGGTGACGCGCGAGTTTCAGTGGAAAGCAATAAAGTTCGTCATGTAAACAGATATGTGTATTGTAAAATTATAGAAATTCACGTTCACAAAATTCACAACATTGCAACCATCGCCAGTCGAAGTGACAATTGACAAATGAAAGAAAAGTGACAGTTTTGACAGTAGGATTTTGGTGTTGCTTGCTTATGAAAAAGTATTTCTACCATTAATCCACCCGAATCTGTATAATCTTAGATTGTGAAAATCCTTGCTTTGATCCGAATCGAATCGTATCGAATATGATCAATACCGAAATGGATTGCAACTAGCCTACAGCAAAACTGTCTAGTGCAAACTTAAATAAATAATTCTGGGAAAATATAACGTCACAAATATATCATACAGGAACGTAGGTAGGTAGAGGAAAGGCAGGGAATTTGGAATACTGTCGGTAATTTGGAATACTGAAGTTCCCAAGTTCCTAGTAGCGACATCTGTTAAAACACACCGGTATCAAATAGTCTACATTTTAGTCAACGAAAAGGGCGTAGCTTGGAATGCGCCATGTTGTTAGTGTCGTGACAAACATCAAGCGAGCAGAGGTGCTGTTTATAAAACTTTTCAAGTAAGTTAGAAATCCATTCGCATCTTAACTTTTAGACATATTCGTATGTTTGCACTAATGCCAATATATTGTTTGGTATATAGATAATTCATATTAATGCTTATTTTGCAATATTTTTTTTGCATAAATAAATCACAAAAATTTAAAGTTAGGTTAGATTTGTTGCCAATTTGGTATAGGGTAGGTGATGTAAATTTGGAATATTCCAAATTATATGCATAGTTAGTGTACATTACCTTTTAATATTGTATTTTTGTTTTAGCAATGTCCACTTCCGCTAAAAAATATAAAAAACGAAAGAAGTGGAGTAAAGAGGATATGGCTGCTGCAGTGCAAGCGGTTCGTGAAAAAAAAATGGGGTATTTGAAGGCAGGAAATACTTTTAACGTACCGAGAACTACTGTCTTTCGGCTTGCAAATCAAACAGATCTTTCAATACCCGAAATTCTTTCAAAAAAGATTGGTCGCAAACCAGTGTTTGATGAAGCTTTTGAGGACATGCTAGTAAAATATGCCCTTTTAATGGAACATAAACTATATGGTTTGACTCAAATGGATATGAGAAGATTAGCTTATCAACTTGCTGTTAAAAACAATCTGCCTAATCCATTTAAGGACGAAAGAGCTGGCAGATACTGGCTGAAGGGATTTCTTTTAAGGCATAAGGATATATTATCAATGCGGAAGCCTTCTGGAACATCATTAGCACGAGCAAATGGATTTACAAAAGAAAGAATGGACGAGTTTTATGATAATCTTGAAAAAGTTTACGACGAGAAAAAGTTTCCAGCTGCTCGAATCTTTAATGTTGATGAGACTGGATTATCTATTGTCCAATCTAAATTTCCCAAAGTAATTTCTCGTCGTGGCAAAAAACAAGTTGGGGCCATTACCTCCGCTGAAAGAGGTTCTCTGATTACGGTGGTGACCTGTATGAGTCCTGCTGGGATTTATGTGCCGCCAATGATGTTTTGTAATGGAAAATATGGAGACGATCAAAGGGAAGAGGAATGGGTACAATGTTTTATGTGTGAAGGATGGGGGCATAGTGAATGCGCTGGCTACGACTCTGGTTGTTACATATGTGATTTTTGTAAAGAATAAGTAGGTATATGATGCTTATTAGACAGTTACTTAAAGTGAATATAATTTGGAATACCCTATTCCAAATTATATTCACGTAAGGTAATCGGTGCCTTTCTTTGATTTTGCGAATAAACCGAAATTTATGCCAGTTGTAGGAGAATAAGACTGTTTATAATTTTTATGCTAAAAATACAATACTTTCACTAACTAAACATGTAGTTTTCACTCTTATTGCTCTTAATCCTTAGCCAGTACGATTTTTTTTCAAACATGTATTCCAAATTCCCTGCACTTCCTCTACACAAAAGCAAACCTAACGCCTTAAAAAAATATATACCTAAGTACGTGGCGGAATAATTTTTATTTATTGTGTGAATACTTCTAACTCACTAGGTGGTTTATGGGGGACCTAATCTACGTTTTCTTACTAACTACTTAACAATTTTTCTTACAACCTATAGGTACTTGTTTAATTTAATTTACTGACTATTTACATTTTCCTTAAAATTTCTAATTAACATTGTTTTGGACACTTTCTAATATAAACTTAATTATACAGAAGTGTTGTTCCGTTGTTTACTTATTTCTATTATTTACAATTACCTATTACTACTTTTTTACAATATTCTAGAAATTTTGGTCTTTTGTATTTATCATTTATTATGTTACCTACATTATATTGTCTATCTTAACATCTTCATCTAGTTCCATTTCAGTATCAAATCTTAGCCTACCGAAGTGCGGAATAATGTTCGAAATTATGTCAATCAACTGTTTATTATAAATTCAACAGCAAATGTAATCTCTTTACAAATCAATATTCTAGATGAAATTTGTTCTGAATCATTAGTTTTAGAGCTATGCTTGTAGGTACACTACTATTTGATAAATTTGTACTCATTTAAACAGTCAAACTGCGTCTGATATTTGTTACTTACATTGCACATACAACACCTTTCACATTCAACTTTTCAATACTTATATATGTATAACGTTACAGATATTATATCTATACTTAGACCAGAAACAAAAAAAAGGAATTAAAATAAACCACGATAAACAAATTTATTTAACAAAATACATGTGTCTAAAAAAAGGAATTTGGATGACCAACGTTTATTGATCGATTTATCTAATAAATACTACCACCAAAACTTGTCTCAACAGTTATGGCATTCCTAAGCGGCGGTGCGTTGTTGTGATGTTTCTATCTGCAGCCAATCTCTGGGATTCCTCAGGACATGCATCAGTTTAAGTTCTTCAGAATTCTCCTTCGGGATGTTCATGTATTCCCATTTCTGCAAAGATAACATTAATTAAGCATGACAACATTGTCAAACACTTTTTACTTTTTTTACCACATATAATACATTTAGCTCATTCAACTAACAGCATTGAGCGGCAGCGACATGAGTATGGCCTCGTAGCGCGCCTCGGGCGTGGCGAGGCCGAACTTGGTCCCGCGGTCGTACATGAGGTTGAACTCCACGTAGCGGCCGCGCCGCAGCAGCTGCCACTGCCGCTCGTGGTACCCGTACGCGTCGTCCTTGTGGCGTTGCACTGGAAGTCAACATACAGTAGGTAAGGATAAATAAACTGGTAAATAGGTACAACTACTGGTAAATGTTACTGGTGAATAATGTATCTACTACATTTTATGAGCGGCAACAAAAAATACAAAATAGTTAGATAAGTACATTTTTATTGTTTGTCAAGATAGAGTGAATGTAGAAGGAAGAACGTGCATTGTATTATCTGAACTGAAGCATCTATACTAGAATGTTGATAGTAGCGAGGAGCATAGTGGCGCCTAATATTTACAGCGTTAGCATGACATGAAGAGACAATATTGTATTTAGATGGATGCCACCGGCAAAAAACAGCAAACTTACATCGGTGCGCTTCCGTAGGTCAGATAACACGTTACTAGTAGGTTATTCAGTTTTAAAAAGGTCTGGTTGTTAGTCAAAGCAAAGTACTGTAGCTGTATATAATATGTAGCCATGTATACGTTACCTAGTGGTGTGTACAACTCACCGAGTGGGATATAGCTGGGTATGACGGACTCCGCGCAGGCGGTGACGAAGTTGAAGGCGGCTGCCTGGTCGGGCGAGTCCAGGTCGTCGAAGAAGATGCCGCCGACGCCGCGCCGCTCGCCGCGGTGCGGGATGTGGAAGTAGTCGTCGCACCACTTCTTGAACCTGGAGACATTACACGTTCACTTATAAGCTATGACCTCATAAATATACAACATTTACATAAAGCTGTATGTTCATCTAGTCGTAAACGTCATTACTGAGGATCGTAACTCCCCGCAAGTATTGGGGATGTTATTTTGGGAAAGTATATTGTGGAGGGCGCGAAGATATTTTTATGGAGGACATGCATATACATATATGGTTTTTCGGATCATCATATCATTGATCATATGTTGAGCGTCTGTTCAATATTTTGATGCAAAAAAGTGTTGCTTTTTTGAATGAGTTCCTTGGGTTTAGGCTAAAAATAAGAAATTCAAAAAAATTCAAATTCAAAATGATTTATTTCGGACTACAATTGTTTGATCCATATTTTGTTAGTAACTTATAACTAAGTATTCTTAAAAGCTAGGGTTAGTATAATTAACAACATTATTTAATACGTCATGTACTTAGGAGGCATTCCTTGCGGGATCATAGTCCGCACGAAATGTCTCAGTACAGGCGCATGCGGGTCTGCCGCTACAGCTTTCAAGATGATGTTGGTACTCCCCCGCAGCCTCCGCACTAGCGACGCCACTTTCTTCCTAATGAGAGCATTAAAGCCGTCGGTTTCGTTTTGCGCGAACATGTTGGAAGCACTACAAAATCGGGGAAGTTTCAACATCATCCTGAAGACATTATTATACTGGATTCGCAGGGTATCCAGAGACTTTTGGGAGCACCTGAACCACAGACCGCCCGTGTACAACCCCTGACAATACGCTTTAAATAGCGTAATTTTGACCTGGTCCGTACAACGGGCGAATCTGCGGGCCAGCATGTTTCCTCGAGCCGCTAGCGCCCTGCGCTCCCTTTCTACGTCCTCATCGTCTTTAAGGTCGTCGACAAGTATGTGTCCGAGATATCTGAACCGAGTTACTCGATTTAAGTTCAAGCCATTAAGGGTAATAGGAGGGAAATAATCAGGACACTTACCGGCGGCCTTGAAGACCATGTATTCACTTTTTTTAACATTATATATCAGACCATGTGATGCGGCGTAGTTCTCACAAACCTTGAGCATATCTCGTATAGACTTCGCAGTGGGTCCCAGCAGCACCATGTCGTCAGCATAACTGATGTTGTTGACACAGACACCACCCACATGACACCCGACACGCATGCTGCTGAGCTTGGCTATGAGACCGTTCACATAGAGGTTGAAAATTCTAGGCGAGGAGAGCCCACCCTGTCTTACCCCGCATTCCAACCTGTACGAGTCCGAGATACTACTCGCCCACTTGATGTGATTGGTCTGGCGGCTATACCAATACTGGAATATCCGGAGCAGCTGCTCAAATGTTATCTGCTTTACACTAAGAATAGAACCAGAATCTCTAGTTAGGGAGTCTCAAGTCCCAGTCACTCTTTGGTATGTTCATTTAAAAAAAATATGGTTAAAAGCAATACTTATCTCTTGAGTCGTATTCCTCATGACTGAGGGTCGGGAGTTATCTTGGGCAGATACATCGTGGTGGGCGCCCAGGTCCTTCCACGGAAGACACATGTCCTCGGATATTGTGGTCCTCAAACATGTCGGTTTCCTCACGATGTTTTCCTTCACCGCTAAGCGAGTGCAAATCCTAGCATAGCTTGAAAATACAAGTCATTGGTGTAGGGCCGGATTCGAACCAGGGTGCGTCTGGATGACGTCTTTTACAGCAGTATCTCACCTAGCGTAGTACGTCTTGTCGTGTGCGTCGCAGGCGTGCTTGAGCGTGAGGTGGAAGTGCACGGCGTCGCCCTCGTTCAGGTAGTACGGCGTCAGGTCCGTGCCGCCGCCGAACCACCACTTTACACCTGTAATATAAACCGCCTTCTTATAAACCTCAATCAATGGGTGATTGGTTGATTTGGCTTTATTTATTTTTTACAGATTTTTCAATACTATCAAATGAGAACAAAAATGAATCAAAATTGTTAAATTAGTCACAAATAGATAGTAGATACAGGTTTAAAATTTAGAAAGCGTGCAGGATTAAAAAAAAATAATGACACGTACGATACACAAATCATCAAGGAGCCTGTAGCTCGATTGTGTTTTTTCAAGTGATTTTAAAACTGATGTTAGCAACAATCGACATAACCACTTGACCGTTGGTTAGTTGGATTATTAATTGGGCGCTTTTGAAAGTCCGTTACGAATTTTTAGAACTCAATACAGCAGTTATTCAACCAAGTGCTCATTGGGTTAGGAAGGAGTAAACATTACAATAGGACTTCTTATTCAAACTTTTTAACTGCCTCACCATCCTTGTCCTGCACCTCGAAGTATCTGTAGTTGAAGTGTATGGTGGGCACCATGGGGTTGCGCGGGTGGATGACGGCGCTCACGCCGGCCGCGAAGAACGGCAGCGAGGAGTTCTCCAGGTTCTTGCCTCTGGAAACAGTTAGTAAAATATAGTCAATTAGAAATCTACACTGAGAAACTCAAGGGTTTATGTTCTACTTGAATAATAATTCTTTTAGATGATAAGAACCTTAATAAAACATGTCTGAGATTATTTATTACATTATGGGCTATTGTATATTATGTCATGAGTCATGCTAACTAATGCTTTATTGCAGCCATGCCAGCCATGCCAGCCATGACAAACAAGCTACAAGATAGATAGATACATCATGGACTATATAATTCAGCTACTTTATTAAGTGCACATTGTTCATCTAGCAGTTGCAGCTCATTATCATATCATTAACAAAACTACAAACATCCAAAGTATTTTCTTACCAAATACCTATCACACGAAATATCTGCATGCTGGTTGGCTCGTTGGCCATTTTTATGTCTGTCTTCGTCACTCCTCAACATAGTTATTGAAACCACTTTAAAAATATTTCTTTGTTGCAACCGAATTATATAACTTCGGTTTATTTATTTATTAAAGCTGTACACAATCCAATCTTACATTTTGGAACAAATTTAAAAAAAAAATGAGTTGTGTGACCCTGTTGCTCATTTGAAATTTAGGGCATAGGACTTTTCTTACAATATCTACTTAAACACTATTTTCCTTATACTAATTGACATGGCTAAATACTTAATTATATCCTTTAAAAATATTATAATTAGTGATATGACGCAGCATGGTTCCCTCACCGGCTCCTCATCTGCTGCACGGCGGCGGCGAGCAGCGTGCCCGACACCACGGAGATGTTGACGCCTGCCTTCTCTGTTAGTGATATAACCCAGCATGGTTCCCTCACCGGCTCCTCATCTGATGCACGGCGGCGGCGGGCAGCGTGCCCGACACCACGGAGATGTTGACGCCTGCCTTCTCTGTTAGTGATATAACCCAGCATGGTTCCCTCACCGGCTCCTCATCTGCTGCACGGCGGCGGCGGGCAGCGTGCCCGACACCACGGAGATGTTGACGCCTGCCTTCTCTGTTAGTGATATAACCCAGCATGGTTCCCTCACCGGCTCCTCATCTACTGCACGGCGGCGGCGGGCAGCGTGCCCGACACCACGGAGATGTTGACGCCTGCCTTCTCTGTTAGTGATATGACGCAGCATGGTTCCCTCACCGGCTCCTCATCCGCTGCACGGCGGCGGCGAGCAGCGTGCCCGACACCACGGAGATGTTGACGCCTGCCTTCTCTGTTAGTGATATGACGCAGCATGGTTCCCTCACCGGCTCCTCATCTGCTGCACGGCGGCGGCGGGCAGCGTGCCCGACACCACGGAGATGTTGACGCCTGCCTTCTCTGTTAGTGATATGACGCAGCATGGTTTCCTCACCGGCTCCTCATCTGCTGCACGGCGGCGGCGGGCAGCGTGCTCGACACCACGGAGATGTTGACGCCTGCCTTCTCTGTTAGTGATATGACGCAGCATGGTTCCCTCACCGGCTCCTCATCTGCTGCACGGCGGCGGCGGGCAGCGTGCCCGACACCACGGAGATGTTGACGCCTGCCTTCTCTGTTAGTGATACAACACAGCATGGTTCCCTCACCGGCTCCTCATCTGCTGCACTGCGGCGGCGGGCAGCGTGCCCGACACCACGGAGATGTTGACGCCTGCCTTCTCGAACACGCGGCCGTCCTGCATCACGCACGTGACGCCGCCGCCGCCCTCCTTGCGCAGCCACCGGTCCACGCGGAACTTGGTTTGCTGGGGATGGAACATATAATTATATAAGTAGTTTTAGAAATATTTAAAAGTAGCAGCTCCCTGCGGTTTTTTTTTAACTAAAACAGGCTTGCACTTGACCAATAGTTTGCCTGATGTCAAGCAATAGCTATGGCCTAAGATGGATTGTGCTTACCAGATAGGAACCGGTTGACTCTAACCTTAAAGATTGTTGTATTATAGTTCGTGGGGATCAGGGAGTTCCACAACTCAGGTTTAAATTAGTTCAGCCGTTGGATTGTCAAGAAGTAACAAACATATATTCTACAGACACACACAGGCAAACTTTGGCCTTTATATTATATGGGAAGTGGGATGGGTTATGCTGGGACTGTCTGGAGCAGCACATGCCAAGCCAACATAATAAACAACAACTACAAACTGTCAGGTAAATGATGCAAGTCAGTATGACGACTATCAAAAATCAAAGCACCTTGTGAAATAAAATATATTTCAATTAAATCGAAAAAAAAGCTGTATAGCATAACTTTCCAAGACTTTCTTAAATTCCTGATAAATAATAAAATCAAAAAGATACTACAACTAAAGTACAATGGGTGTGAGTGACAAACAAAATGAGAAAAGAGCAGATTAGCGAAAAAAATAATATATATTGACTATTCATACCGGCCACTGAATGAACACATCTTTGTCAAAATCAAAATCATCCACTGTTTTCTCATCCTCCCATGCCTACAACAAAACATTTGTGACTTTATAAATATACCTAGAGATATTCAATAGGAAAATAGTCATTACAATATTTACCCGCTGCAACAAAACTTTAAAATTGTGTTAGTATGGGTATGGTGATATGATATTCAATATTTACAGCTAAAAATAGATATGTATATAACATTTTATAATTCATCAATTTGTAGCAGTGTCTTTAGTAGTCAGTCTGTCAGTACTATGAATAGTTGTCACAAGAACTCAAGCCTTAAATCTGTTGATTGGAGTCAGTCTCTATAGTTGAAAACTCTTGACACCAGAGCTGGCCACTCTTATGCAAACTTACTGAGTCTCCATAATAAGTGCTTACCTCATCCTCCTCAGCCTCCAGTGCCTTACAGAACTCTGCCTGTATCCTCATGATCAGCATCTCCATCTGACTCTTCATGTCCTTGTCATTCTCCAGGAGTTTCTCCATGGGAGTGATGGGCTCGGCCATGTAGTTGTTGATCTGGAGGACCTCCTTCATCTCTGCGCGGTTCTGTTGCAGCTGCCAGTATGCTGTGTAGCCTGCTCCAAGTATTGCAGCTGCATATAGTCTGGAAAACAAGTTAATATTCAGTATATTTTAGCTCAAAAAACCTATCTACATATAGGCATTATAGGCTGAAAATCAAACATATATGTACTCAATATATTTTTGTTTGAAAACTTATGTGTAGGCAGGGCACTCTATGTTCAAACAAAAACGCGCCACGCTATCGAAATACGTTCGCAGCGGACGTTCGTAACGCACACGCAAGCCAAATTAATAGTTAACATAACCATTTACAGTTCATATTTCACTGCATACGGTTCGATTCTCTCAAAAATTCAAAAAAATTCAAAATTCAAAATGATTTATTTTGGACTACAATTGTTTGATTGATCCATATTTTGTTAGTAACTTCAAAGCTATCATGGTTGCCATTATGAATGTGGATTAGGTACAACGATAAAATTGTATTATTTTAGTGTTATAATTAATCAACGGTGAATTTTTTTTTGATAAATTAATACATTATCAGTAAATTTTTTGTATGTGTTATTATAACAAAATATTTACAAACCTTTTTCTTAGATATTTACTAAATTAAGCCTGTTTCTCTCGAATTCGACTCTAAATTGCTTATTAAAGTAGTTACCTACAAACCTAGTAGATATAGTTACTGATAAAATTCAAATTCATTTTTCATACTTTGGTGACCGAGTGATGTGCCGTTTGACACACAACTGTCGAGCATACTTTACTGTGCCCTCTGCTCGCTGCGTGTTTGAAACAGGGAGATAGGTTTCTGTTGTATTATTTATTCTGTGGTGTAGGTATCATATCATCTAGCCTTCAAGAAAGTAAAGTATTAAAGTTATTCAATAATATCAATAAAATGTATTTTTATGAGTAATATCTTTCACATTAATCACACAAAAAAAAAACTTACAGATAGAGACAACATTTTTTGCAAGGTTTTTTGTTCTGGCTCATAAGATAAAGTTGTCGTAACAAACCGGTATACATAGAAGCAATATAGCTTATCAGCTCTACTTCAAGTGTCTGTTTATCTGGGTTGCTTTAGGCATACTTATCTATTCCACGTATTAATTATTACAAATTAAAATCGAAATCGATTAATCGAAAATACACAGTAAGCATGATAATACCGGGTTAAAATAGTTACAAAGTAAAAATAAGTTACGAAATTCCGACACTTACTTGAGTGGCCTATCTCTAATTTTTTTGTAGCTCCCGACATAACTAAGCGTTCGAAAACTTCGCACTACTGTTTTGAAAGACATATCGTTGCAAATAACACTGAAATATAATTTTTAAAATATTATTTCTGGAAAAACATTTAATCGTGTTTCCCTTCTTACAACTTGATTTCATAAATGACAACAGACAGGCAGGCAGACACAAGTTGACAACCGACTGACTGACACAAAGCAGCTGTTATTTTGACATTGATATATAATAATAAAATGACACAAGACTTCATTGACTTTATATCATGTATGTCAACGTCAAAAAAGGAGTCATGTCATGGCGGGAAAGCAAACCAAGATTTAGTTTTAGGGAAGTTAAAGTTTTGTGTTTCATCTGAATCTACGCAAGTAATTTTCTAGATTTTGACAACAACTCCCGCAACACAAGCCCATCTATGGGACTTAGCGCGGAACAATGGAATACCAACTTGTACTGCTACATGTAAGATTTAAACTCCTGTACATTACCTAATCTAAGTACCTACTGTGTTTATTTTGGCATAATAAATAAAATTTGAATTTGAAATTTGAAATTTGAATTTGAAATAAATAAATACTGTTATATTGCGAAATAACGAAAGATATGTAAAAGTTATTTAAATATCAGGAAACACGATTCCTATGTTTCTGGTTAACTTAAACTTTGTCACGAGCTGTTCTTTTAGAAACGTGTATTTTTATGAAGAAAACTTCGTTCCATTTTCGCCATACCAAGACCGCTACGAATAATGATTATAAATGATTCAGGATTGCTTAAAATGTCAAGTCGGTGCAGCAATTGAATTTGTAAATATTGGCTTACAATAGGTGTAATGCCTTTTTTAAGACAAAGTAATACGTTGTTGTTACTTGTTAGTACAGTGATGCCGCTCTAGCGTCGGAACGTGGAAGCTGTCATTATCAGCTGTGCGTTTACTTTCCGCAAGTCGTGTGTTGTGTGGATGCGCAATATTGTGTGTTTATCTGTTCCCGAGCGGGCTGGTGCCATCGATCGCGCGCTGTGCCCGCGGCGCGAGCATTGAGTGTGCCGCGGCCTCGGAGAGCACGAGCCAGTGCGCCTGTGCGCGGGCTCCGCTATCGATCGCTCTCGGTCGAAGCCGCATTGCCGTACATTCCGAAGGCGGTGCCTCGCCTAGTTTTCGTCGATCGTCGGCGTGGCGGGCGCGTGTCGGCGTCGGCGTCGGCCCGGGCTGGCCTGCGCAGTAGCGACGTGCGAAACGCGGGAGCGACCGACCTTCCTTCCGCCAAAACCGGCTCGCTGTCCGCCGCGGACGGCTGTGATGTAGCCGCGGCCGGCGCGAGCGGCCCTCGGACAAAGGACCCGCGACTCGGTGCATCGCGATGAAGAAGTTCACGTTCAAGGGGGTGCTGGACGGGTTCCGCAGCTCGGTGCAGGCGGCGCCGCGCGGGAACGAGCAGGAGATCCAGGAGACGCTGCGCCCCGACCACTTCCAGATCAAAAAGGTGAGCACTAGGGACGCGCCGCTGCGGCCGCGGCTGCCGAGGCAATGCCAGCGGCCGCCGGCTGCCGCAGGAGAGGGGCGCCCACCTGCGCCCACACGCGCCAGCCACCAAAACAATGCCGTCAAAACATTGCCGTTACACTTCCACTGTCGTGACGGAGGCCCTCCGCACAGCGAGCGCTCGTGCCCTCGGCCTGACGTCAGCACGCAACCTTGACCATCTAATCTGTTAGTGGCATTACCGTGTGTAACGTGAGCGGCACGGAGCTGCATCGCCGACACACGACACACGGCCCATCTGCCGTCATTATGACAATGTCACCGACACTGCAGAACAATACAATAACTTGATACCCGTCCGTGGGCGGGATTTTCGATCATAATATTGAACTGATAACGAGATAAGATAAACACTGCACTCAATAATATTCTTTCCAACATAGCCATGGCGTTTGTTTTTTTTACAGGTGGATATGATCCTGAAAATTACACACTTTTCCAAATTAAGTAACTTTCATATTTTTCAACATTCAAATTTCCGAGAAATGCATTTCACTTACTGCCTGTTATTTGATATATGATTCTATACAAATAACTATCCTCTACATATGTACATCTGTGGTATGGTTTGCCCCATTTACATACCATCTGAATGACAATACGTTACCCAGCCACCCAAATAATGTATGCTTTCTATCTCGTCCAAGTTTGGCACTAAACTTCTAAAAGGGAAACGCAGCCCCTGGCAAACTGCCGTTTTTAATGAAAACAAAAGACTGCGTAACAATAATTTTCTTTTAAGCGGGAAAGTTTGGGCGAAAGTAAAAGCAAACAATCGGCTTTGAGTCAAGGGCTAACTAGGGTAGCATGATCGATGGAAAACGAACTTTTAATGATTGCAACGCAACTTTCGTTAGGCACGCATACTCGTGTACCGGCGAATAACTCCTCGCCGACTCTCACGGAATGTCATTTTGCAACTAAATAGCTCCCTTCCGTTTTGCAATATTTGGTCACCCGACAAAACACTTTTTATGGGACAGGGAGACTCCTATTTCAAATTATCTGATGGTGAAATTGGTCCTTCTCGCGGCGTAATGAAATTCTTTGCGATTTCCGCTTACGGAATCCTCGTAAATGATGGTCTTCATTATTTTCTCGCTTTCTGCAGTATTTTTATTCCCCATTTTCTCGACACTCCTTAAGTCGACAGTTTTGCCGGTAATCCGACGAGGGCCTAATTAATTTCGTTTAGTTGGGATTCTGATAAACCTTTTAGGAGAGACGAGTCTGGAGTCACGCGATATTTTGTCACCGGCGCCACCGGATGCCAAACGGTAAACTTCTTTGACGAAATGGAATTGAATTAAAAACTTGAAACGGTAACAGGGGAAAGCTTTCTCTTTCTTAATTTTGTCAAATGAGGTGGGCGAGTAATTTACGAGCTGAAATCCTTCGCAAAACAATCTATTTGTTTCTCGCCAAGGCTCAGGACTTAACGAATTTCAGGACCTGAATTAGAATCGACTGAAAACATTTACAATGCAGATTGTCCTCGGTTCAATATTATGGAATAACAGTTTAGAGTTGCTATTTTTGGAATGAGATTTGTACAGATAAATAGGAAAGGCAGAGTGATAAGGGCGCCACGTGAGCGCAGATAAGTAGAGCCCAGTGTGTGGAGTGTATCACACTCCTCCTGCTGCGGATCGATGCGGGCTTTGAAAACATGTATCGTGGCCGCGCAGTTAGCACCATCGATAAAAGGAAAACAATGTCAGGCGGCGGTACATCGTATTTATTTTAATACGATATGATGTCAGCATGACTTCACCGCCGACGAAATGGCCATAAACCTCCGCGAGCACGCTCGGAATGCGAGCGAGGAACATTTACACACGGACATTATCTTGCATATTATTTGCAGCTATGGTAATAACGGCTCCCGATGCGGTTCCCTTGCCCCGAATTCGCTGAATAACATTTTGAGAAGCGCCGGCTCCGCGAACGCTAGTAAATTTAGTGACTTTGGTGCTGTTTACCCTACATTTAAATTTAAATGTGCTCGCTACGAACCGCTATGCAATTTTAGCGAATTCCGTGCACGCTTTAGAGCGATTACCATCTGTTAATCCGCGCCTTATCGTCTTTCTTGGCACTATTTTACCGAGATCTGAAAGTATTTCTTCGTAAAATGCACGAAAAGATCGCGCACGATAGTTACGCTTACTATTATTTACGTCCGCACAGAGGCATGCGACGTCGTATGAATGAACGCTGTCATTATCTCCGCATGCTCTCTCCGAGCCAAGATAAGTAATTACCGTGGAATTGGATTTGTCAATTGTTATCTCGGCGGTGATTCACTTAATTAAACAAACAGGGCCAGATGGAGGCCGAATTAACATCGCTGATAGTTGGGACAGACTCTGACGGAGGTGTGCCGTAATTACTTCATGTACTTACTACTTCTTATGTGTCATTTAATAGAAAATTTAGTTCAGCCTGAGTTTATTTTGCATTAACTTACTCAGATTTATATAATTCAGTTATGATCACAGTCTTCTTAACACGAGCCGCTAAAAACTACAAATAATAGAAGAAACCAACAATCAATACAAACATTCGGAGATTGGTCCGAGGCTTCGATTGGGGTCAGTTGTCCAGTAATAAATACATCCATCTGTGAGCGGGGCTTAGTGCTGCCCGCGTGGATTACTGCCTCCGCTGAATGACCGCAGCATCAAGCCCGGTGGGACGCCGCCATTTGTTACCGGTGAGGCTAACTAATAACCAATGGGATTATGGGCTTTGAGAGTTGCTTCAGAGTTTATACAGAAAACCACCCTTGGTTAAATCGTGGGCAAAACACAACGAAGCTCGACTGAAACATTGTTGGTTATTACCACTAATGATTACATTCAAACATCCTAGGCACCGATTTGGGATAGGAGTCTGTGTTTAATAGCCTGGTGTCGACAGTTTTTTTAAACCTCCGGAGCTTGCAGGATTTTTAGAGCATCATATTTCGCAGATTTTACAGAAGAAAGATTACAGGTGCGTGAAAAATCTTCTCTCTCGTAGACTTTTGAAGTTTGTCAATCGTCTGTATCTATTTATTTTGTTCACATAATAATCGTAGTTGATGTAAGTAAAGTCTTGCTCGTTAGTAAATAGTTAAGAACTAACTCTTTCTCGTATGTATGTGTCACCGAACCTATTGGGTAACTACATACGTAGACTACGCATTAAAATGTCAATTTGCCATGATAACATCAAACACGGTTAATATAGGTTATACGTTTCATAAAATTTTGATTCATTAGTAATTAGAAATAGTTGTTCGTAATTACAGCTTTTACTTCACAAATTGACATGTGAAGAAAAAAATCTTGAAAAAACACCCTGAACCAAATAGAGAAAAAAACATGTCTCAAAACTAGTCAAAATAGTCTTCAATGTATTGTTAGTTCATTCAAAACAAATGCTAATTGAAACCAATACAAATATGTACATTACAACTGTTATAAGTGTATACATAACATATATCACAATATATAGTACTTAGTAATATTTAGATAGATATATACCTTATTACTCGAGACAAAGGAATTGGAAACTAGAAGTAAGCCGTCTTTTTATGAGCTTCATCATATTAAATAAGTATACTTTTTTGCGCAATATTAGCAGTTACGAATAATTATGTTATATCACGTAAATTTTCTTCTAATTTCAAATCCACCAATTCAGTTCGTTTCAGTAGATTCTGCAGAATTATTGAACTCATATTTTCGTAGATTTCTCACTACAACAGGTACTTCTAGTTTGGCACTTACGTGTAATTCATCATTCATGTTATTGTAACATACGAGTAGCTCAAGTCTAAGAAACGTTTGAAAAACAAACGCAAATCTGTTTTTGATTGGGCTTGAAATTAAAGTGTATAGGTATCTAGATTACAGCCGGTGTAAAGTAATACATTCTGGGAAAACCCTTGCAGGTTGCGCATTTTTGCGCTATCAGTGTTAGGTAGGAAATATTCATACTTATTTCATTTTCATTGCAAAGACCGAAATGAAGGGTATTGGTTTACTTATTTGTTAAAATTAACTAAACATACGAGTTAACACAACATTAAAAGTCCGCATTGACCGTTGTTAATGAAGTTCAATTAGCAGTTATAATTAAAGCAATTCGGAAATGCTATTTAATATCAAATCGCGGCGTCGGGCGGTCACGAATGAGCGCGTGACGTCACTAGCTGAGTCATGCGTGGCTGAAAATTGAGCTCGATTTGATGAAGCGGCTGACCTGACCGCCACTGCTCTGCCAGAGGAAATAAATCACGCGAGCGGAGCGTGCCTTTGTACCCGTTAATTAGATTAGGCATTACCCCGTGTCGGGAACGTACTGCAGTTAATAACTAACCTATATTTAGAACTATTATTTCCTCTATGCTCATGTTTGTTGCTGACGGAGTTAGGAAAGGGTGATGTCTCGCTCGCACTAGTGACGTCAACTTATTGCGGGTGTTAGATAGCGTCCCGAAACTAAATCGCAACTGCTATTGCATGCTAATTAGCGTGTTTTGTTGCGCTGTGCCCGTCGCTTGCCGTAAATGTAATAACTTTCACTGTATCCAACTTAAATGTAAATATGATTCTGCCACAGATGTTCGGAGCATTCTAGAGCCTAATATTTTTGTTTTTACGCCTCAAAGTCACATTGGCTAAATGCTTTAGCGTCTTGTAGTTGAATGAAATAAAAGAAATGTTGCCCATGGATTTTAGGGCCTCCAATATATTGGGAATATTATTAAAACGTATGGTAAATGTCGTAGTAGATCAGTTTTGAATCAGTATTCAATTGACGTGTAAGGTCAGTTGTGCATTGTGAGATGACGGTGTATTTAGACCGGCTAATGGCAACTGCGGCTTTGTCCAGCGACGCGCTGTGAATAATAAGTAGATCCTTTCATTTGAATACGCTTTATTGCCGACTATTGTAATCGGGGATTGTAACCATTATTTTAACGCCCAATAAATATATTGCTGAATCTGATTTTGACTTTATATACTTACCGATGCAAATTTTACCTTTAATAGAATTTATAAATGATTTTATATACCTATGTGCTTTTAAAAGAAAAACATTTCCACTAAATTTACTATAGCCCGCTTAACTGTTATCCGTTGAAACGAGCAGCAGTTTCTAAATTAGCCGCTGAATATTCAAACTAGGTAGGAAATAGATAAGCTCGTTAAACTCGGCATTGTCACACAATTCGCGTGTTTCGATAGATTACACAATCAGATGAGCTCACATCCGTGGAAGGACGCGCTCCACTGCACAACATCACTGCATGTTGTTCTAAATAACTGTACGGACCTACTAAGGACGCGCTCCACTGCACAACATCACTGCATGTTGTTCTAAATAACTGTACGGACCTACTAAGGACGCGCTCCACTGCACAACATCACTGCATGTTGTTCTAAATAACTGTACGGACCTACTAAGGACGCGCTCCACTGCACAACATCACTGCATGTTGTTCTAAATAACTGTACGGACCTACTAAGGACGCGCTCCACTGCACAACATCACTGCATGTTGTTCTAAATAACTGTACGGACCTACTAAGGACGCGCTCCACTGCACAACATCACTGCATGTTGTTCTAAATAACTGTACGGACCTACTAAGGACGCGCTCCACTGCACAACATCACTGCATGTTGTTCTAAATAACTGTACGGACCTACTAAGGACGCGCTCCACTGCACAACATCACTGCATGTTGTTCTAAATAACTGTACGGACCTACTAAGGACGCGCTCCACTGCACAACATCACTGCATGTTGTTCTAAATAACTGTACGGACCTACTAAGGACGCGCTCCACTGCACAACATCACTGCATGTTGTTCTAAATAACTGTACGGACCTACTAAGGACGCGCTCCACTGCACAACATCACTGCATGTTGTTCTAAATAACTGTACGGACCTACTAAGGACGCGCTCCACTGCACAACATCACTGCATGTTGTTCTAAATAACTGTACGGACCTACTAAGGACGCGCTCCACTGCACAACATCACTGCATGTTGTTCTAAATAACTGTACGGACCTACTAAGGACGCGCTCCACTGCACAACATCACTGCATGTTGTTCTAAATAACTGTACGGACCTACTAAGGACGCGCTCCACTGCACAACATCACTGCATGTTGTTCTAAATAACTGTACGGACCTACTAAGGACGCGCTCCACTGCACAACATCACTGCATGTTGTTCTAAATAACTGTACGGACCTACTAGGTACTAATTGTAGCCAGTGGACTGGGAACTAAGTTGAATCATAAACTGCAATATTGGCGAAAAGAGCAGATGGTTCACCGTTCGGAAAAAATAACCATATTTAGTTGAATTAGAAATGTTTATTGTATGAAAACTCAAGATCCCATCCGACGACCTACGTACGATAAACTACGATTATTTCTTAAATACCTACCAAAGTTCTTTTAAAACGGGTACTTAGGTACTTACCCAAGTGATATTTCCTAAAATACAATATTCCGCTAAATTCGATTACTCTTAATCATTTATCTTCGTTGTTACGCCTCGTCAATCAAATCCATTCGGCGGCCGCACTATAAGACTATTATCCAAGTCTATCTCCACGATAATCCGAGAGAGGAATCAACAACAAATTGATGCGAGAATCTTGAATGTGGCCTGAAGAAACCGACATTATTATTACATGTGCTGGAGAGAGATAGCTGCTTCTGTGCTCCTTGTCTAACCCGAGGGAAAATTCTGATGCGTTGAAATGGATTGCGAAGGGGTGGTTTCTGATTTACTTTGACTTATACAATATGTTTTGTCCTCATACGGGAGAAATAAGGTGTTCTACGCATTTCAGATATTTATTTTGTCTAGACTTAAAGCATTGGTAGTATAAGAGTGATATGATCCCTGCTTATTTAGGGTTTCTTTCAAATTACTTAGGTACTAACAACAATATTTTTTTCACCTTTCTATTAGCTTTTCCATTTCGACCGCCTATTATATTTATAAATTTAGGTACCTTCTCAAATCGACAATCTGCATAATTAATACCTACCGAGCAACAATTACAAAGGCACCTCGTTTCGTAATCGGAACAAAAGCTAATTTTTCACTTTAAATACAGTAATTAGTGCTTAAAAGAGAGTGTTGCCGCAAATATTTCAAGCTTTGCGAAGCTTTTGGACTTTGTGTAAAAATGCGGGTAGAAAAATGAGACTCGATATCAAAGGGGCACTTAAAACCACGCCCCGTTACCTAAATAAGAGACCTCGCGAAATTATGAGTTCCCCGCGGCCACGGGCACGAAATGTAATTTTACTAAGATAATTTTCCGTAGGAATTGGCAAGGATCAAACGTAATTTCTTTACTTTGATATTAAACGAGTATGTGCTCTGTATTTTCTTGCAAGAATGGATGGAACGGAGAAATTACATTTTTCATTGTACGCGCGTTGATATACGTAATTTAAGTACCTCTACCTACCCATTATACTTTTTTTCCTTTAATAGACTATCTATTTCCTTGACCATGTTGACCCACGTGAAAGAAAGCTAAGTTTGCTAAAGTTTTAATGTCTCTTATGACATCATCCAAAGCTAGTCATGTCGTAGGGAAGCACTAAACTGGCCCTTCGGGCAGTCAGCGTTTACGAGCCGACAGACACCCACGTTTTGCTGACCTAACTCTAGCTCGGCTCTATATAACCCAAGACTTATAGAGCTGTAGAACGGAAATATTTTGGTACTAACAAACAAGTGGTTTAGGTTTTTTGACAACCAAGTATGATCGGATGAAAAATCGTAGAATACACAGGTCTGACTTAGAGAATTTATTAAATTCGTAAACATTTTCTAAGATTTTAGATAAACAACAATAACAACGTAAGACCATAAAAATTTGGTGGTTTCGATAGATCCATTGTACAAAAACAGTTTCTTAAAATGCGAATCAAGTACTTACCTAAAATTTTTGCCGTAGTGTGTTCTTCTTTAACACCTCTACAAGAATAACACGACTCTTTGTAAAACTTTATCCAGTCTATCTGGTGCAGTCGGAGAGAAGCTAACCCTATTGGCGTCGAGGCTGGCATGACAATGAGGTTAAATGCAGGTGCAAGAAGGTTCACGCTAGATCAATGGAAATTGCTTAACGGACGTGCCCTCTGGCGTACTACCGGGAAATACGAGGGCCTAGATCTCATTGAAAAAACTAAATAATAGATGAGGTACCTAGTCATTCACGAGATTATTTGTTTTACAAAATGTAGGGTACCTACCTATATCTTGTTTTGATATAATTGATTGCCATAACATGACATACTTTGTTAGTGTGTTTATTTGTAATCACTGCACTGAGAATACTTTAATATGAACACTATTCTAGTATATAGAGTCATCGTTAAAGGGTAGCGATAATGACTGACGACAAAAATAGTTAAGTAAATCGTACCAATCTCGAACGATACTATCAATTTGTATTCACGTTCCCAATGGCGCCGGACACATTGGCCGTCGATTAAACAAACATTTCCCTAGCAACGGACATTATTTCCCAACCAGTAATAACTGGTACGAAATCACTGTAAAATGTGGGTTAGTGTACTAGTAGGCACAACCCTCAGAGGGGCTAAATATAATAATCAAAGCGGTAATGGCAATGTGGGGGTGAATTTATAGTAGGAAGGGTGCCGCGTGTCACGGGACCATTTTATTTAATACAGTGAGAATGTGAGGTTAGGAGGCTGTGTAAAAGCAACCACTAGTTGAAACTGTCACGCAGACGATTTAAAAAAAAAACGTTTGGCAAAATGCATAATGCTTGGTCGACTGAATATATTTTTATCTCATATTGTGTAGGCATGAGGTATTATAGATAGATTTGTTAACAACTAAAGGTAGGTTAAAAAAGCTATTTTCTGTGTTTCCTTTAAAGTTTTCGTACTTCAAAAAATCTCTACGGAAAATTGCTTATGCGACAATGGGACAATTTTTTATTAAAAGATATATCCGTTTCTTTGTTCTATTTACTGGCATATAAAGGTACTAAAAACTTTGACACGGGCCAGTAGTTTGTAAATATTTAATGTATTCTGTTAACACCCACCTTACCTTCCACTGTTCGAGGTAATCACCGGTCACAGTGGCTTTCATATCATTTGTCAATGGATTGATTTTATCAACGTTATTTATGGATACCGCGTTGTAAATAGTGAATGAAAGGCTAGTTTAAATCATGTTGAAGGCAAAATAAATGATTTGGAATATTTGTCCTGTTAGCTAGGTACTTATAACTATTAACTATCAGATTTACTTATTATAGGTAATTAGTATTATAATAGTAAAATTTAGGGATATTATCGAATCACATATCTAGATGGCTATGGCATATTATTCAAAACACGAGTAAGATCTGTCGTCCAACCCTCACAACTATTAAGAAGATAAGTACATATTTTATTTATAAACATTAAACTTCACGCCATATCCAACTACTTATGATATCATTGGAAGAGCAATGAACTCGTTTAGTGATAAAATCAGAGTGGTTCATTAAAATAGCCGAAACTATTCGAAACTCGTTAGCCCAAAGCTAAACGGTTCGAACTATTAAGTGATCGCTAAGCCCGCCTGTTGCTCTCACTCAATTAGTTAGGCTTTTATATCTAAGTCTAAAATCTCTATCTCTATCTAAGTCTATAAATACATACAACCTTACATTCCTACAATGTCAATAAAACATGATAAACAATGCTTGCAATGATAGAATCTCAGCTAAGGGCGTTAACTACTATACTACATATTTATTTAATTTTTTTAGGGTAATACGAAAGGGTAAGGCTAGACAGAATAAGGAAAATACTAAAAAGCGATTGATTTAAAAGTATCACCGCGGTGGTACAGAATACAGAAGTAGCAAAATCTCAAGTCTGTCAACCTCCTTTGACTTCACCTTTGAAGACCATATGTGAAGTACCTACAGTATAGACATTTTACCTCTTCCTCGTACCTAGTGCTCTGAATGGAATCTGAATGGAAGCCAGCCAAATATGTATGTAGGTGCATAGTTTTCTCAGCATCGAAACAAGAAGCATCCTCAATATTCACTTCCACATTCTTGACTATTTTCTCTTTCGTCTTTTTGGCAGCGAAAAATTCAATTTCGCTGCCTCGCGAACTCAATATCTATTTCACTAAAGAAGCTATTTTCAGGATGGAATATTAATAAGAAAAGAATGCAAAAATGTCAAACCAACAAAAACATTATTTAGATATCATTTTCTGTAGTACCTACCTATCTTTTGTATAAACTGGTGTTTTATCTTCTCGTGCCTTTGTATAGTAAGAGTAGATAAGAGAGTTAGTTGGTTGTGTGTGAGTGCACATATTGTAGAGCTACTAACAGTCGCGTGACCCGCCCTTGACCCACTCTTGGTTTCGGCAATCACCGAGCCCGTAATGCGCGTTAGCAAGCCCCTGCCATTTCCTGCGATTTACTGTCCTCAAAGATGGTAATAAGGTTCCAATTTATACAGCCTATTAGGTCTATTAGGGGCCCTAAATCGATCATAATTTGAAGTAGGATTAACGCAATTTCTCAGATTACTTTTAATGATTTTGATCTACTATGCTTTAATCGTTCTATAGGTAACTGCAACACATTATTTACTGGTGCCTAAGATTAATCAATCTCATTTACTCTTGCACTTCATCCCACAATTTGACCTTTGCGACCAACACAAGCCATGTTGCTAAGTCTGCTCAAAATTTACTCCGCAGCTAAACACTCTCTTTCACAGAATTCTTCGGAAGCAAACATAAAGCGGCTCTATATTACGTACTTTTTTGGCAACAAGGAATGCTCCGAGCACATAATAGCGTCATGACATTCACCAGTACGGCTTCCCGCTTGTTACACAGTCTGCGGCAGTTAGCAGGCTTCCTCAGATTTGGGATGGCGACCTGACCTTGACCCGATGCAACTTGGTAACTGCCCCATTACACTTGCCGACGTTACACCCTCCGCTGAAATGCGTTCCATTCTGCTCATTTCACTTCACCCTCCTAATTTGTAATGGTTTGGTTTTAACTTTTAGGTCACGAGCGGGAAATGGCTCGCCAACTCTGGCAATGGATAGGTAAAGTTTCAGATTGTTTGCGGCGAAAAGACCAGAATAACTGATTGGAATTTCAAATGTTGTGCATCAGAAAGCTTGGGATTTGGATATCGCGTTACCAACTTTATGTTTGTTCGGTTTAAGATCAATTTGTCTGTTGTGGTATTGGAAACGTTTTATGACGTACAGCATTTGTGTTTTCGCTTGAAATTCACGAGTTTATTGCCACTGCATTGAGTCGTCAAATCGAATGGGTTCAGTAGGTACGCGATGTCAGAGACTGCTAAAAAGAGTACTAGGGTAGCTAAGGTATAGCAGTTTTGCAGGTAAGGCTTGTATCCTCATTGTCTACATTAAAATACAAATATATTCTTCGTAGTTCATTAGACTAGATCGGGGCCCGGCGTGGTATCGCTGCGGCCGCGTATCGATCGCTATGCGCCACCTGTTCTGCCGTCAACTGAGCTGGGGGCTACTACCGCCACACACCAGCGGAATACACTAAGTAGTTATATTTTTATGCATAAATAATCTAGGTATACATACACCATATTTTCCATATTTTAAAATAGTTCAGAAAGATTCCTTGTTTCCATATCAGTTTTATACTAGCCCATTCCGGTAAAGTCTTATGAAGATTTTTTACTGTAAATCATGGGCATTATTCAAGAAAAAAATCTATCATACGCGCAGTGACAATGTCGTGTCGATGTGCAGTGCAGGCTGTGATGAGACTCCTGATACCCTCAATGTCTCAATGTCATTTGCTTACTTGCACTTTTGTAAGTACTTTTACAAAGCAGATCAGCCCGAAAGATGAATTAATTATTAAGTACATAATAGAATTTATTATGAGGTTTACTAAACTCGTTCATACATACCTACTAATATAGGTTCAGTCCGTTCAGACCAGATTTGTTATCCCCACACATGTGTGTCATGTAACAAATGTACCGACACAGTCCAGCAGTGACGTGATGTACTGCCTCGTTCAATGTACCGACACAGTCCAGCAGTGACGTGATGTACTGCCTCGTTCAATGTACCGACACAGTCCAGCAGTGACGTGATGTACTGCCTCGTTCAATGTACCGACACAGTCCAGCAGTGACGTGATGTACTGCCTCGTTCAATGTACCGACACAGTCCAGCAGTGACGTGATGTACTGCCTCGTTCAATGTACCGACACAGTCCAGCAGTGACGTGATGTACTGCCTCGTTCAATGTACCGACACAGTCCAGCAGTGACGTGATGTACTGCCTCGTTCAATGGATGGAGTGGCGCCGAGCTACGCCAATCACACGCCGGAAGTAAGTATGTTCTGTTGGTGTTCGGAAAAAAACTAATATATTATTTTTCTTTTTTGAACCTGTTATAAGTACTAATGTTTTTAAGAGATACCTAGTTACTCGTATTGTATTAAATTGTGTTTTTTTTTTATCCTTCGTGTAGAACTTGATATCGTCTCAAATGTTATACTTAATGGTAATTGAAACGAAACATATTACAATTGATTTATTTCGGCATAATTTCATGCATATATCATTAAAATATTTCATTTCTTCGCCATAAAAAACAAAATGGCAATATTTACTAACTAATTCTGCGACGCGCCAAGTTACTTAAGTATGTCCATTGTCCATCTAGCACAACCACATTTCACAAAACACATTATCAGCAAGGCTCTAAATGAATTTCCTCGACGGACAGCAGTATTATCTCACCCCCGGTTTAATTGCTTCATAATCTGGAGATGCACTCAGGCTGGCGCCGGTGACGTCACCACTCCCGTGACGTCACGTGTTTATTACTCGACACTCGTCCCCACTTTATTTGGCACGTGACGGGACAAATTAGTTGAAAAAGACGTGCGCTGCACGGGGATGCGGTCAACTGCCTTTTTTACGAGGGGGAAAAAAATCTGGGAATTTTGTTGGAAAATTTTGTTGTATACTTTTTCGTGAATTAATAGGTTTACACGTGACTACAAATCGCTTGTGTATTCAAATACGATACTGTATTACGTACTACGTTGTTATGTTCTTAGAAGAAACCGTTAATAATGGGAAAGTTTATAAACAAATCAACATTGAATATACATATATAGGTATAGTTTGGGTCTGAGAGAAGTCCGAGGTAGCTGTTGTTACTGTAGATTATTGCTTTATAACAAGAGTTGTAGGCGGTCATGGCCTTGTATTCGCCTGATTATCAAATTATACACAGTGAAGAAAATAAACTAAAACTACTTGATGAAGAAAATGTATCTGTACTTACCTAAATCAAGCATCTATTGATATAACAGATTACGTTGCTTACTAAACCTTTTTGCTTTGACTTAATGGTTTCTTACACCCAAGAGAGACAACGGGAAGAAAACAGGCGGAAAATAAAGGCAGGAAAATATAAATAGAACCATTCTGTATCCGTTCATGATTTACTTAAAGTTCAGTACAATGATCCGATCGAAAGATTTCGATCTATATGGTATGTTTGGTTTTTAGCCGATTTAAAAAAAGAAGGACATTATAATTTCATATATTCTTAATGGAATATCAATGCGGTTGCTAACGTTAGCAACAATGACAGTAAAATCTCGTTAAATTTAATTTATTTAATATCGTTTTTTTACTAATCCGCAACAGGAAGGCATACGATAGCTGAGTTTATCACCAACATTTCATATTTTAATCATCTAAACGCGTTTATTCTGTGCTCATTATGCAATGGAAATATATGTAATTAATGCAGAGAAATGAATTAGTTTTTTAATTCAATTACTTAATTGAAATCTTCTAGTAGTTAAGGTTGGTCTGTTCAATTGCTTAATTATCAAAGTTTCGGGAGCTATTGTGTTATAAGTATATAAGTCATTGGATTGAAATTAAATAGCTTAATAACAAGAAAAGGTCACGTTTATCTCAGTGACTCATCTTAGAATATTTCTAAAATGAAATTGATATTCTATCGTGAAATGGTACTTATATTTCGTTTATTCATTTATCTTCCAAGTCGTGTCTTAAGTAAGTAAGTAGATAAATATGCACATAAGCTTATTTGGCATTGACCTTTACCATTAAAGTGATGTGTGTCATGATTGCCTCTCCTATTGACTCACAGATTAAATGGAGCCGATTTAGACTTACGAGTATAGGTTTTTTACGTGAACCTAGGATCAACTATAAAACCTAGGCTGCACGAATGCGAGCTTTATACTAATGGTATTAAGGTTTGGGGTTGTACAGCGTGGTTGAAGCGTGGCATACATTCGTGGTTTTTTATGTAGGCTTAACAAAGTATATGCTGGAAACTAATGGAATACATTTTATTGGAGGTTCCCGTGTGCCTATAATGCTACCTAGCTAAAATGTTTTGTTTTGCGTATTTTGGTGATTGAAAAAAAGCCTACCTTATTGTTTATTATTCCTATGCGTAACAAAACTAAATTGAATCGCGAGATATGGATGTATACATTTGTATACATCCATATCGAAATTTAAAAAAGTTAGGCCTCGTCATTCCTATTACCAAGTCATAAAGAATCCTTGATAGAGTTACATTTAATTCGTAGACTTAGATAAAGTGAAGGCAACCATATAGGTCACAACTGAAACCTATGATTTCCATACAATATGTTAAGTATAAGAAATTTGACGTAAGATGGTCTTCAAATTCAGGTGTCAACTTATCTTACTAAACTGGCCTTACTATACAAATTGTTAAACAAATCTCTCCATATTTACAGAACCCTGTAGCAGTAGGTAACTCGTTCGGGTTCTAAAAGCCTATTGTTTTATTTATTGGAGCAGAATCTGGGGATAGAATAGGGCAGGGATAAATAACGGTTTCGATATGATAATAGATTACCCGCAACCTTACTCGCGGTTTCATGAGCAATAAAACCTATGTATTACTGAATTAATGTATTATTAATCAATATTATAGACAGCTTAAGTTGATTTATGTCGATGGAGTATAAATAAATAATAATAATCCTCCTTGACGTATTCGTTTACGAGGGTCACTTTCTGTACAATTAATTGGTGCTTTGTAGACAAATATATCAATTGAATGTATCTATAGAATAGACACTGACCTACTTTAACGTATAGAGTAAGAATGTTCGCAGGCCTAGTGTTAGTACCTACTTGATGAATATTTATTTACTTTCCCGCACGAGGGTAACCTACGTTTGTATCTTGGTTCTGGACATAATTCGATTCGTGAATTCTGCAGGTCTTCGTTCTTGCTGCGCTAAGCGGCTATACTTCTAAAAGTAGTAGATTCCAATTCCGTTAACTGTTTTTCTTCTTATGTTTATTATCGCGTATTCAACATTCAAAATTATTTATTGTCATGTACACACATGTACCTATTATCGCGTGTCGCGTATATTCTGTGAATCTTACATTTATAATGGACGGAAAATTATTCACGGTGAATCAATACGTGTTCGTTGTATTATTTCACTGATTTAAAAAGAGGATGTTACCTACAAGAATCATTCTTTTCTTTTCATGTGAAACATTCAATTGTTACTGACCATGTCTACTGCTCCAGACGTCTAACAGCTGAGGTATCGAACCTAACAAATTGTCTCACAAATATTATCTGCACGTAGTCACTAAATAACCTAAACTGGCTGGTAGTACATTACGTTTTTTAGCAGTTCAATGGCCTCTCGTATCTTTTATTCAGTGGCATCTTGGCAGTGAGTGCCGGGGCCGTGCCAGTGGCGCCAAGGACGCGTCATGGGAAACTGAGAACACCATACAAATACGACCTTCACCTTATAAAGCTGCGACGGAGTGATCTCACTCATATGTATGGTAATCAGGCTGTCAGTGATAAAACGAGGATAAGAGTAGGTAGGGGACATTAGTTAGAGTGAGAGCAGAGGATGTCTTCGATATATTTTGCAGAAATAGGCAAGAAGTATAAGAATTGGTAAAATAAAGTCATAAGTGCTTCCTGGAATGAGTTAAATGAGCATGTTACAAACCATTCGTTCCGTTTGCACAACTGCACAAGTTAGCATTTGACAGAGAAATGGTTTGCCTGGTTGGTTTTTTTTATTAAATTTCTAGTATTATTTCTACGTTACATTTGTCTATAGATTCTATTTTAGCAGTGACCTTGTCTTCCATAAATATCTTTGAATTGGCCTAAAAGTCCCATAACCATGTGGCATCACTGCGGGCGGCGGGTCATCGGCCCCAACCTTGGGCGAGTCGGGCCCAACCCTCGGTGCGCCTTGGAGATGGGCCAAACGGGCCAAGGACTGCCTGTAAACGCTAACTGTATTGAAATCTAGATTTACACCTACTTGATAACTAGAACAATCAGAATTGATAGTGCGAAGAGAAATAATTATTGTATTTGCTTCCTCATGATATTGCAGTAACTCATACCTAATAGAAGATTGTTTGATCTGAAAAACAATGTTTTGGACAAACATTTTATATGTATATTATACATTATGTATCGCGTGATGAACACAATGCGTTATCTACGTCAGCCAGTGACATGTTAGGTCTCGAAATCCTAACGTTCGTTAAATGCCATTGCTAATTTTATCTTTACCTGTCTGTAATGTTGTAAAGGGTAACTTTACCTAAATATAAATGGGTCAAACAAGTTGTTACAATACCCATTCAATCAAAAAATGTCTAGAGGGCCCTCTTTCTATCAATGGAATATAGCCACATAGCCAGACATCTAAGTAGGTACGTATTGTCCATCTAGCCTATACCACAGACCAAATAATACCTACGTACACCTACCGACAATGGCTCGATGCCACCCGATACCATGTTTATTCAAAGCCGATTTGTTCCATCGCCAAACAGATTGTGTAACCTTGGAGCGCTTTCACTAAATCGTGACACTTGGAACTACCGCTGTAGTGGGATGTGACACGCAAGCCCAGGATAGTGGTGCTCAGATAGCAACAAACGGACTAATCTCGTCTACCCAGTGTTATATTTCTATGTTCTTCCTATTCATGTGTGTGCATGTATTTTTACACCGAACAAACAGCTATTTGATCACTAGCACGTCACTGTTTGTGAACTAAAAAAAAAAAAACTAGTTTGCCTGAAACGATATTGTGGTCGAAGTTGGTACTAACCAACTAATATAGAACGTTTAATATAATAAGGGTGAAAGTGTCCGAGCTGGTACTGACCAACTAATATAGAACTTTCAACATAATAAGGAGGGTGAAAGTTGGTACCTACCTAAGTAGGTACCTTATTGGTTTGCGGTATCAAACGCCTGAAACAATTGGAATAACATTTAAAAGCTAGTTGTTAAATTTAATGCACGTCTGCAATTATATGTGGTATACTCAGATAAAATAAAGTTTTGAGGAGTAAATGATAAATCGATACACACATGTGAATACCACAAAATAAAGAATTGCATTTATCACAAGCTATTCCTATACTGAATTTGCTGACACCATGACACTTTATGTATGAGTTATGATCTGTGCCATTGGCCTTTATAGATATATTTTTTAATCCAGCATATAAAAGACATAATATCCTAGCACGTTGAAGATGAGCCAGCAGGTCACGGCCATGTAGTCTTGTTTACCAGCACACCATCACACACCGTACTGCTCCGCTTGGCCAGCCTTGCGTGCTCTATATAACGATCGTGCGCTACTACTTAACTGTAGATACTCGTACTAGTAAGTTCGGTTTAATGGGTCTTGTAATCGTTTTAAATAGGTAAAAATGTTAACTTTAGCAGTAAGGTGGTCACGAGTCTCATTGACTGAATTACCTAATAAATATTTACTACCATTTTAAATTAGGACGATATCCTTTTATTAAGCTAGTACTCTGTAATAATAAAATAATCTCCTTATTATTGCATTACAGATTTACTAACAATATATGTTATTTTGTTTACAATTTCATGTAAAGTAAATCAGTACCTACCTAATAGAGATTTTCCACCTATCACCGGTTCACAGAACCCCTACACATGTAACTAAGTAATTTCTATTCTTCGTGGAAGCTAGCAAGTTTCCAAGCAAGCGAGTTGCCAAGATAAAACTTTACTCGGTACTTTTTTACGTTTACTCAAATAAACTCGTAGTTTTACGCCCCTTATTTTGTTACAGTTTTATTTTGTGTAAAAGCAATCCACTCATTGTCACCAGTTTCGTAGTTTAACTAACATTCTGTAGTACTGCATCGTCATCTACCCTTTTATCAGATTAAGTTCGAGTAAAGTAAAATAGGACCTTTCTTTAGTATTTCAACATACTCCACGGCCTTTGTTCGGATGTAGGTTTTGTTTTATTTCTATCGTAATTGGAATGTATTAGGATGGACCTTTAGAATTCATTAATGGTATTTACGGCAGAAGAGACGATTGAATGCACCGTCTAAGTATATGTACATATAAGACTTAATGTACTTGCCTATCTATAATAATGTATCATATCTTTCTAACTAAAAGTAATTCCTTCCAATCAAGCTAATGAAGTGAAAACCTCACTCGCGAGGGTTCTACATGAAATGAGATTAGAAAATACAGAAGCGGTGTTTTCGTATCCTTCATGCTATTAGGCGCGCGAAGTGGCTGGCGGCCTAACGAGGGTACCTAATGTACCACATGCGCCTCACAGAGGGCGCTAGAGTAGGCAAATTAATCGCGCAGGTTCATCGGGGCTCGGGGATATTAATCTTTGCTTGATCCTCGGGATTTGTCGCCTCGGATTGGATTTAAAATGGGATGTGGTTTGCATAGATGGATAAGTCTTGTGTGTTTTGCGAAAATGTTGATACCAGTGTTTGTTACTGTTATTATACGTGCAAGTATTGTATTGTATGTAAGTAATGCAAGTATTGTATTGTATGTAAGTAATGCAAGTATTGTATTGTATGTAAGCCACATATAAAAAGGAATTTGTAACGATTTTTCACCGAAGTATCTATTTTATTTTCGCTATAACGTATTCCTATTTCTGATAATCTGTTATTAGTCAAATACGCAAGGAAAAGTTACTGTTTCACGACAACTTACTTACTTAACCGATTACTTTGCGAAAATCAGTTTTCTTAGAATTTTGCCTAAGTTTATCAGCTAATTCCTGATACTGAAGTTAATCTCAATATTCTCCACAGATGAAATCTGAGAATTCCGTACTTGGTATTAGTTACCTTGGTGCTTGGTATAACTTAACAAGTTTACTTTGAAGAAGCTATCGACTTGAGTGATATCACTTAAGTTTAGAAGTTTATTTATACCTAGGTTACGCTAAGAACTCACGGAGCGGTTTGTTCCCGAACCCGCGCGCGGCGGCGCGCGCGGCACCGCGTTTAATTTTCAAAACTCACGAAGTCGGAGTTTTGTGCGGCGCTGCTGCCGCCGCGGCAGCGAATATCGCCCGCAAACCTGGCCGTTGATTATCGCAAGAAGGACCTTCGCCGGACTTTGATCGCAAAGCGCGGGGGCGGGCGCCGCTCGCGGCACCGCTGCCGCGGCGCTTTCCACCCGCGCGCTCTGCAATCAAAGTCCGCAGGTTTGCGGGCTATAATCGCTGCCGCGGCGGCAGCGGCGCCGCACAAAACTCCGGCTTCGTGAGTTTTGAAAATTAAACGCGGTGCCGACACCGCGCGCGGGCGCGGGATTATTACTTTTGGAAGTATATTATTGGCATAGATGTTTTTACTTAAGACTAATGACTTTTGGAGGTTTATATTAGTTTACTCACAGAGTTTGTAGATAAAGCATATTTCTATTTCTTAAATGGTTTATTAGTACTAAACAAGTGTAAATTAACAAGCCATGCGGTGTCATGTAGGTACCTACTTACTAAAGATGAGTTTTATGTATAGTATGTTTGAAGTAGTATAAGAGGCATAGTAGATATCATGTGTATTTATTTATGCTGATAAAACATATTTTATGAACTTAATTGACTGGTTCTTGTGCTTTGTGATATTTTTCAATATTCACTTGCGATCGAAGTCAATTTCGCTTTTTTGTTGCCATTAATGTAATAACACATGTAATTAGGAACATACTTAAGAGTTTAACATACATTAATATTTAATACATATTGTAATCAAGAAGTAGGTCCCCCCGGGCCCCGGGCGCGGCTGCAATTTGTTCAGGTGAGATAAGCCGCTATGATTAATGTGGCTTGTAATGTTTACGGAATTGCCAATTAGCTTCTACAGGGGGATAACTGCGTAATGTAGGCTTTGCAAAGATTAAAAAAAAAAAAAACTCCAACCAACAATTACTTATGCAGTATTTGTTTTAAAATGACAATAAAACTTATACTTAACTATATATATACATATATAGCTGCAAAGAGTAAATTGTTTATTGTTTCATTACCGGAAAACTTTGAGAGGCGCGAGCGCTGTATCTATCTATGAATCCTTTTTCCCCACAGTTACTATCCAAACACAAATTGTAGCTCTCTAGATAGCCCTTCCTGTACTTTCAGGCCTATGCCAAAATATTCCAAAGTTGTCAGCTCAGCTCTTTATTTCCCCACCGGGCCTTTCAGACCCCGAAACAAAATGAGGGGCTTGTGAGTTGGCAAACTTGACCGCTCCTTGGATACCGCGTAATTATGGACCCAAGGTCGGTCTTTGAGACCCCTGGCTCCCGAGGCCCCAAGGCCGGGACTGAGAGACCCCTAGCTCCGGTCTACCGAGTTTGCTTCTTTGCTACCTTTGCTAGCCCGAGGGAATTAGTAAACTGAAAATAGAAAAGGGTTATTATTTAATTTTGTTAAGGTCTGATGTATTTAATCAACTGAAATAAGGACGTGGAAAATCTGAGCTGAATTTCTGACATTTATAATGCCTGGGACTATTACAGGCTTTAAGTTGGGACTATTTTGTGATAAGAAATAGGACGGAAATAAATAATTTAAAGAATTAGGATTTATTTTCTATGGAAAGATACCATCTAGGTTACTTCTTATGTTGACTACAATCTCACATAAAAACATTGGGCCCAAAATATAGACTAATATACTTTCTTCCTCTAGTAAAAAGGATGCCTTCTTCATATTTACGTGGAAAAAGAGACAACGTAACAATTTGCTGCAATATTTACGTAAATATCAAACCCCCTATTTTACACGCGAGTAAACTTGACGAAAGTCATATCTGTGTTATATGTGGGCGTATTTAAAGCCAGCAGTAAAGTTTAAAGTAGGTAGTTTTAATATTACTTTAGTTGAATTATTCGGTAATTGAAGACGTCATCGAGAAAATAAATATATTTTTCTCAACTACATACATATATGTACATAATATTAAGATAAATATATTGATATATTTACGACAAAAGCGTCGATTTCATCTCACAAACTTAAAGATAATGACGTGACGGTTTTAAATAAAAAGTTAGGTATATTTTTAGCTAGTAAGTTTTCTACGCATTACCAAATCTTGTTTTGTTAATAAACAACGATGCGTGGTACTTCCTCTAGATACTGATATAAAGGGGTGGTCGGGATGGAATGTCATAATACGCTACCATGGTGGATGCACGGCAATAACTCGCGGTAGATATACTGAGATGAATTCTTATCAACTCGGGCTTATACTCGGGTGAATCGAGCGAGTTTGGTAAATAAATATTCGTTTGTTTTATTTACAAGATTACGTCGAGTTGAAGAACAATTTGAGATGAAGGATTTATATTTTCTACGACTTTTTAAGTACAGGTGCGTAATTTGTGTAAATACCTAATGAAATTAGTCATTTTGTATTTATTTAGTGAAGAATATGAGTATTTAATTAGTATATTGTAATACTAATTTAAAATAGGTTTCATTTGAAACTAGCTAAAACTTAAATAAAACAGAAATTAAATTAGAGCAAAATTCTAAACTTCGTCAGTACTTAAATTATTTACAAAATTTTACAAATAACAATTAATTCAACCATTGAAAATGTGCCGGTGTTAATTTCACAGTGTAGATTGTACGCACAAAATGGCAAACATGGCGTGACGTCATCAAGCACACATGGCACAACCATCGCCAGGATTTCATTATTTCAGCAGCCATTAAACAAGAAACATAGAACTAAAGGGTTTTATGCCAATGAGCCAATTTTCGCGTTAAACCATTCGCTGGCAAAATACTATTAGAAGTAAAAGTTAAAACTTAATTGTATGTATTCAATAAGACGAAGCTTCGGTTAAAGCGATTAAAAATGTAAAGTTATTTTCTTTGAGACTCGATGTTGAAGTGTTTCAGCTTCACAAAGTTATTGAAACGAAAAGCTCTCGGGAATTATTGGTATTTTGTTGGAAATAAATCGACGTGCAATTTCAAAGTTTTCTCTTTTGAAAACTGTTAAGTCATATTTCTTTTATAAGAAATGCGTACTTTTAGTAGTTACGGAAAACTCACCCACACAATACCACATGGAATGCCACAGTTCAAATATAAGTACTTAACAAACAACGAAAACAAAATAACAATACAAAATTAATTGAATACAATGATAAAATATGTGTACAAATAAATTGTTTTACAAAAAATATCCAAACGGCATACTTAGTTGACTTATAGATCAAAATATGAGGTTATTTTGAGCTAATTTGATAGGTCGGTTGATTTCCCTTATAATGAACCTAACATGTAGGTAAAATAACGGGGTAAAGTAAGTTACACAATAAATTGAAAGTTCCTGCTACTATCTTGGCACGTAACAATTCTTTAAGCGATATAAAACCATTCCGAGAAGGTAAAGTACCTTCGCTATTTCCATAATAAGAAAAGTTTTAAAGTGCGGATCCCTAATGGTATTTAGTACTTTACGCTTGGCCCTGTTTCTTTGGCAAACGACCAGATTTCCGGCGAAAGTACTGGTTATTTAATTCTCAATGTTTAATTTGTTATCTACCATTAAAGTTTGACTTGTCCGTGCACATAAAACCAGAATGTTACTGTATACCCGGAGGTCATATGTACATACTCCACCTTTGAACAGTGTCGTTTGTGCGAGTGCTGCTTGAAATGATGAGGTAAAAAATGGGTTACGAAAATAAACAAAAGGTTTTAAAATAACTATATTTTCTTCCCTTTTTATATCTTTTCGAGAGAGCCACCCAGACATGCGAGTTTAATAAGTTCTTAAATTATAGTTTCATAGCAGCGCCATAACTCCGACTCCTAATGCCGTAGAAAGTAATTCCTCGTATATTTTTAACGACAGTGTGTAGGTTTTTATTATATAGGGTCGTTATTTCTTTATCGTGCCACCCCGACAACCTCTTGTCCGTCGAAACAATTAATTTCAACATAAAAAACCTTTTTGTGTTTAAATAATACTCGCGTGATTTATTTTTCAGTTAAGTTAGTAAAATAAGATATTATCATCTTGTAACTATTTCTTACCAACGTCACAATTAAACAAATAATAAAATTACACAAGTCCACTATTTCCCCCGCGTGTTGCCACGCTTAATTAAAATTACACGATATCAGGCCTCAAACTCGAACAAAAGAGGTCGCTAATCTTCCCAAACGAGGTTCCATTGTGTAGGGGCCAGCTATGTAGTATGTACTCTGTGGGCGGCTCAAAGGATCCACAACACATACCTCCTTTGTGAATGTGCTTCCGTTTTCGTTGCGTATCTTCCACAGTTGTTTGTTTCGACTTTTCTGCTATCTGAAAGTTTCAAGCAAATGCTGAATCTTAAATTAGGTACGTGTATTGTGTGTATCTTTTTGGCCTGTTTTGTGGCCTAAAGAAGTTGTAATTTTGAACCAGCAAAATAAGTTACACCTTCGTCCTCTCAATTTACTTTTTTTTTCAATCTAAATGTAAAGTAATTTAGAATATCTAACTATTATTCATTTTTCGATTTCGATTTTATTCGTTATCTCCAAACAATATTTTTATTGTGCCTTTTACATCTTAGCAAAATATATTTAAAACCTACTTTTCAGAGACAGCAAATCTCCGCGACTCTTTTGTTTTCAATTTAACAAAGAATCAGCCGCCTCTGTTCACGGGTTGTGGAGAAACCAGCACCCTCTGTAATATTAATATCGAGGCGACCTTTCTCAAGGCGTGTTATTTCACGTGACCCGCTTGGAACAAAGATGGAGGACACTGAACTTTGTCTCTAGGAACAAATTATTTCATCATCACTATCATCATACTCATGTCAACCCGTGTTCACCCACTGCTGAGTATAGGCCTCCTCTCCAACGTGCCACATAGTTCGGTCTCCAGCCTGTCTGATCCATCTCTTACCGACTTGTTTAGAAATGTCATCCGGCCATCGGGCTGGTGGTCTGCCTCTGGCTCGGACACTGCTTCTTGGATACAATCAGTGACAGCTCGGGTCCATCTAGAGACATCCCTACGTGCTAAGTGTCCTGTTTCTAAATTAATACATATAAATAAGTAAACGAATTTTATGTTTTTGAGTAAGTTGCAGTAGTTTTCTGCCTAAAATGTTGGCTCATATTTGAAGTTAAGTTACCGGTTTATGGTGGAAGTTCCCAAGACTCGCACTAAGCGTTTTGCTTCCACTTTTATAGTGCGAACTGCTAAATTGTGGAACTCCCTGCCTGACTCCCTGTTCCCCGCGGAATATAACCAAATACAAATATACAAAATACAAAAACCCATTTCATGTAAAAAAAAAAAAAGTTCAGATAAAGATGTCACAATAGTTTCTTTGATCAAAGAACTTTTTGCAAACTTACAAAAGTCGTAGAAAGAAGTTGTTCTTTTTGACATACTGAGTTATGTGTTAGTTACCATAAAAACCTATATAAGCAAGTGGGAAGTATAACATACAAAGTTAAGTCGTAATAGATTACGACTTAACTTTCCGCTATCCAAAACCAAATCCAAATATCCAAAAAATCCGCTATCCGATTTTTTATCTAGATACTTAATTAAATAAACAAGTAGTTACCTCCAGAGTTTAGGTTTCCTCGGTGGCCTCTCAGGTATAGTTGTTAGTGGGTAATGTTCTGATAACGCACGAGTCTAGACTTCATGCACCCTGAGGGATGAGGATGAAGTATGTTAGCGGTTTATTATCGTACTCAAGACAGACACCAGTTACGAGTACTTATTTTTTCCTTAATAGCTATTGTGTTTGTTAGTAATAATACTCTGCTGTTTTCCTCGTGCTAGTGCGGATGAATTCAGATTATATTATGATTATTATCTTCATAGCAGGTTTCAGTTTTTTAAACATTGGTACATATGTCTAGGCTGATGTGGCTGTTCCACTGGTATACAAAAACCAAACTACAAACTACTTTCTTGACTACTCCACTAAAACCTATCTCACGTGTATCCGTAAAACCTTACTTGTTCCCTCCAGAGCACCTTAATTTCCATATCCCTCGTCGCTCCGGGCATTACTCGGTCAATTGGCCGCCCCTAGCGTCACCCTACTTTCAAACCCTCTTAATAGTTTTACCGACCTCATACAGAGACCTCTTTCACAGGGGTGGTTTCAACCACTCTTTAACGATGCGATGCTTTAAAATAATATGATTTCCTTTAACTAGGGAAAGTCGTAAAGACAGTCATTGCTAGTTAGTACCAATGTGCTTTATTTTATTGTTAGTTTTAATTAAGTTTATTTGGGTGTGCTTATGTGGGTTTATTTTGTTTTGTTAACCTGTTTCATTTGGCAAAGGTAAGTGTTATTTCGTACCTACTACATACACACTATAGGTACCTAAATAGGAAAGTTTATCAAGCATTCAGTGTGCATTCAATACATATGCAAGTTTTGTTAGATGACAACAAAAGTTACACAATATTTTCAATGTTTTACCCATAACTTGAATAAGTATTTTTATTCAAAACAACAGAATTTTCCTTTATGCGTTTTCAATATTTCCAATATTCCCTGATTAGTTCGATTACAAAGCTCTTGCAGAAATATTTCCTCATTGTGCACTCATTTTGCTGTTTCCGTGTCACTTGATCGTAATGAACAAAAGATTTACTGAAACGGAAATATAAATTACGTTATAGCACAAACAAAGAATAAATGTCTAATAAACAGAGGGGAAAAACTCAGTACTTCAACAAGTAGGTACAGTCTTAACATAGACAACTAAGTTAGAGGCATCCAAGTAACTGGACTGACATCCATATTAGAACAGCTCCATGAATCATATGTCCTCAGCAGACTAATCAGCATCCAGTCCTAAACATGCGTCGGCGACGGGCCAATCAGCATGCAAGTTGATCACTGACTTATGACGTATTTGGCATTAGCGACAATCCGTTTTACCCGCGCTCACACGTGATAATACATTGCTGTTTGTGTATTAATTTAGTCACTCTTTTACATGTTTTAACACTGCCAAATCAATTTAACTGTCGTGCTTAAAGAACGAAAGCCTATTTAGTATTCTAGTCTGATATGTGTTGGAGTTTTTCGCTATAATGAGGCTGCTATAGGGTTGTTCTGTCGTCTTAATAACACAAAGGATGTGGGACTCGGAGACAAGGGGAATAATATTGTTGAATGTGGTCCCACGGAGCAGTACCGGAATGTTCTAATTAGATATTCTTCTTTATTGTGCGCTATTTGGGACAAGTGATTGTTTTTGTGGTAAATTACACAAAATATTAGAAATAATGAACTGTTCGTAAATTAAGATAAATGCTTGACATTTTACGAACACATACATAGCTATAATCAAAACATAATAAAGCTGAAGAAAGTCGACAGTATGAACATTGAAGAATTAAAAAAAAAAAAAGTTTGGAGATACTACAAATTGATAGCAGAATACGTTTACCAAAAATTTCTAATTTTTTGTGTCTGTTTATGTGTTTCTCTGTTTACCTATGTCTCTGTTTGTCTGTTTATTGAAACGCTCATCACGCAAAAACGGCTGAACGGATCATCATGGTTTTTGGTATGTAGTTAGTATGAGGTTTTAAAAGTGTCATAAGCTACTTTTTATCCAGAAATAATGCGAGTGAAGTCGCGGGCGTCCATATTTATAAACTAGTTGTATTGTAAGTTGTTGAAAATATCCAAAATCTTAGATTATCTTACCTTCTTAGATTATCTTACCTTCTTAGATTATCTTTAGGCTTTTCTAAAGATTTTCTAAGTGCCCCTTTTTGTAGTAGTTAGAAGTAGTATGTTTAGTTTTTCTTCCCTTGTTTTTATATTTTATTATTGTAAATAAAGTTTCTCATAATTTCCAAAACCTAAATATGCCACCGACATACATACACATAGGCACTTGGATCATATGTATGTATGAAAAAAATATATTATTTTCCTACATTTTATACCATATTCGCATAGCGCGTAACATAGTAAAGGTAAATATTCAGCAAAACACAGAGACCGCCATATCACATATAGATTGTCATCCCCAAAAAGCGTCCCACAGCCCCGGTTTCCTCCACACTGTTATATACTCTGTGGCTGCTTCCGACCAATTAGATTTACTCTGCGGAAGTAGTGCGAGCAATTACCCGCCGCCCCCTCTAGCTGTCGTACTTAGTCTATGCCACCCGGCCTAGTAACACAATAGACGACGGATAAAATCGAGCCATGTAAGCCTCATATATGGTATAAAAATAATGTTTGCTAAATATATGAAAAGAAATAAAACAAAGAAAAACATATGTGTTACTTGGTATTAAAATGTCATTAAAAAGATAAATAAATCCATGTCGTAGGTCAAATACAAATCTTGCAAAAAATTCCAATTTTGTAAATTAGTACTTCGCTAAAAACGCAAGATAAATATTGTTCCTGATTAGTAGGTAGTTTGTTAAGATGACTTGTGACCCCTAGTGTTATATTATGTTTATCCAGTGTAACCTAACTTTATTACCAAATTTAATTCAAATCGCTACAACCATTTGAGGGTGAAAGAAGAACATATTTACAAACTTTTGTTTTGATGATATTAGTGAGATGTGAAGTGTTATAGACAAGACAATAGGTGTATCTAGATAATATTGTCTACGTGCTAAGTGTAAGCCCCCACTTATTGCCCGGTTCACTCGCTACCTACGCCAGCTTGCTCCTTCTATTTTTTACTCCCTCTGTTTTACTCTTGGTTGTCCATTGTCTTATTACTGTGTGTGCTGGTTACATAATATTTTGTTGACTTTTTGTGGTCTCTTTTCTTTCACTTGCTTTAGTTTCTGAATTGTCTTTTCTGTGTTATTGTCTTGTGCAAATACTGCTTTTGTTTCTTTTGATTGTTGTTCTAGCTAGAATAAACTTATTCATGTGAAAATGTTTACATAGTATTAAAGTTTAATTCGTATCTGTACAATTATTTTGTATTCTTTGACCTATCAAATATCAACTTGCCTTAATTGATTCCCTCTGTAGTTATTAGTCTTCGCCAATGCTTTTTCAGCTTCACGATTTCGTGCTATTTTCCTTTCTGTTTGTATTCTGTTTTTGTTGTAGTTTTATTGTATGTGTGGTAATGTACGGGTAATCTCGTGCTGGCTGAGCTCGGGGCTTGGAAACAGGATAATGCATCGGTATTAAGTCTTCTCTTGCTTTATTAGTGCACAGGTTTTTGCTGTGAATGATACTAATGGCTGTTTTGGTTAGATAAAAACACGAAATAAAAGAGATACTTACCTGCTACTTTATGCTTCTTGAATTGTCTCTATGGAATGAATGCGTCTTTGATTAAGCTAAACTCAATAGTTAATTGTGATTGTTAGAGACACCACAAAATTCAATCGCATTAGGAAAAGATAGACGTGCACACTATTTAACCTTAAAAATCCAGTGTTTCAGCGTTTTCCCGCGACGGTATAATCCCGATAATCTGTAAGCGCCCTTCGAGTGTGTCCTAGGCATGATGTCCGCGTAGACTCGATCTAGGCTTACCGCGCCGACATAATATAACAAATGACAAGTCTTGTCAATACATTTCCCTCACAGATCAACACTATTGGAAGACGTACCATCATCACTACAGGACAATAGGTACCGATTGAAACTTGCACCTATTGTTGTAGGTGTACCTACAACAGTGTTTGTTTTTTTTGTACATTATTGCTCAGTGTACGTGTATTAGTGTGTGTGTGTTCAGTGTAGTGCATTATAACTGTGTTCTTGCTTACAAAATAGTGCGTTTAAGCTACGGGACGGGAGCCAAATTTAGCCACCGTTGTATTGAGACTGACATTTATTTATTGTGGAATACTGCACATTTAACTTGCTAAGGTAAGGAAGGTTCACTAAACATTATGACGTTTGTCAATTGTATTACATAACAAGCTAGTCCATTAGTGTACGATGTCTTACAGTGGCATAGACCCAGGCAGCCTTGTGCGAAGCCCTAGGACTCAGTAATCGTTCACGGGCTTAGCTCTTGACACTGAGGAAATGACGAGCTGGTTTATATCGAGGCTTTACATGTACTTGTTTAAGTGGCTGTGAGAATTGTGGAGGAATAACTTAGTTGGTTATTAGTTCTTTGCCTTTTAATATAATATCGTTCTAACTTCTGAAACTCCACGTCTACTACTTCTACGAGTATATTCTAAAATTTTGACTAATATTAAATAAGAAACTAAAACTAAACAATTTTTTTTTTTAAGTAAGTATATTTTATACACAGACTCCGACAAAAATTTAAATATGAATGCCATCTTTCTATTAAGGACAGTCAGGCATGTGACCATCTGTCACCTGTACTAATACACCTATGTATGTACCTATATTAGGCGAGTTTGTCATCTTATACTCCATCGTTCCAGATAATCAATACTTTTTATTCCCAACTTCAACACCTGAAGACAATAAACCCGCGACAGATGAGACGCGATCCTCGCAGCCTCCTTCAGGCTGACTTGAACATGTTTGTTTGAGAACTTAAATAAAAACAAGTAAAGCCGCGGGTTTATGGCGCTGAAGTTCTATCGTAAACTTTACCCGCGCCCTAAATACTTGTATATGTACTAAATAGGTGTATTGTATTAGTTATATCAATGCTGCTGTGTATTTTACATTTAAATAGTAAATGCCCGCTAGTTTGCTTCGGATTAAAAGTATAACTATAACAGAAATCACAGTGATCCGTCGCTTCGTTAAGACGTGAAACAGGAATTAACAAATTGACAAACCCACTTACGCGTTTATGACGGAATTATTTGGTTTCTGGCACATTTGTGCTTTGTAGTGTGTCGTTCATTCTGTTTCAATTGTGATACAGAAATTAAATGCAGTTATTTTTCTCCTTTTCTGGCTTAAAAAGAAAGTCTCCACATTTATAACTGTTCTTTTGTTACAAGTGTGTGTCGTGTGATGTAATAGTTTTTCTTTCTCGTTTCAGGTAAGATGGAGGCGCTGAAGGTTATCTGAAAAAAGGATCATTAAGGTACAACGAGATAACAGGTTTAATATAATGCCTGTGGAGATACTGACACACATTTCTAGATCAGTTGTAATTACTGAGTTCAATATGATATGATGAAAATAATATCTATGTAGTAATATTTCTGGTACCTTATTTTATAGCATTTTTTATTTAAAAATATTTGAATTATTTCTATTCTAGTTACTGAATTTTTTTGGAATCTTGTCTATTGTTGTTATAAATATTTTTTATAATAATGAAATTGATATGGAAATAAGTCCTTTTGTTATGAGATCATTATTTTTGTGGCATCATTTTATTTTCATTGTGCTCATAAGTAGATCTGTCACAGTAAATATATCAAGAGTCTTAAAATAGATGTAAAGGACAATGTCGAGTATTTCCACAAAATAAACATCTTTAATCAACTAAGACTTTCAGATTTTACTTTATATTAAGACTTTTCACTTCAACGTTCATTTATTACTACTTTATTAAGTTGAAATAGCTATTTTCTGATTCGATTTTATGTTCAGATTTGTATTATAATTTGTTTTAATATCTTTGGCTTTATTATTATTAATCGGCAACAAGTTATCACTAAGTACTGGAAATCAACAGACAAAGATTCTAATCTAAACTCGTATACATATGTAGGATATTGTAAATCGAAGTCTTTTATTACATGAACTATTGCGTAAAGTACCTACATTTCATATAAAAAGGATCCGTACAATATCATTTATACCTACCAAAAATAAATTCATATTCAAGTTTCCTTCGGTAACATTCTCCAATTTCTCTCTTACCCGAAAAAGGTTTTTCACAAAGCCTATTTGTAAAGGTACGTACACCTACACGAAGGTGGGCGGTGACAAGCTGCCTGAACGCTGCCTTATCAGCGAGATTCATCGCAACTAATTCATCCTTCAGCCTGACAACAGATAAACCGAGAAACGACGCGGATTTTCTACAATTCGTTACTTTCTACTTAATGGGGACTAATATTGGGTGGGGATAGGATTTTATATATAGTTAAATAGATGATTAGGTATGTTAAATGACTGGCCTGTTAGCTTAGTTGGTAGTGGCTCTGCCTTCTAATCTAGAGGTCGCGGGTTCGATTCCCGCATGACACTAGTATTTATGTACTTAAAAAAAAATATAATTACTTGTGTTGAGTCTGGTCGTTTGTATGTATAATAAGTATGTATTTACAAAAGAAAAGTATATTAAGTATTATATCCGTTATCTAGTACCCACGACACAAGCGTTTGCTTAGTGTGGGGCTAGATGGCGCTGTGTGCAATGTCCCGGAATATTTATTTATTTATTTATTTAAATATAGGCGATTGATTGATATTATTATCTGTTTATCCAAAAAATAAATTAAGGAAATGAAATTCTACATCGTATAGCAACGTTAACTGAAAACTGTTTTCATTTAGTATCCATGCCCTGGCACCGGCGCGCGGCGCTACTCGCAAACTTATTTCTGGCCATACATATACTACTTATTCTGTGGTGTAGTTTATGCATGCAAACACAAACTACGAAGTTGAGCATATTTTATACTTTAGTGCAGTAACGCCAATCACAACTTTAAAAATGTATTTGTATTATGTATGTTTTGGCTATAAAAAGATTTCAAAGTAGTTTTACATTGCGGAATTATTGTATGAAATGATTGGAATAACATTCATAAAAATATACTGCAAGAAAAGTATACTGTATGTCTTAGGTGTATAAATAGGAAATTGAGCCTATACTATGGTAAACATGATTTAATAAAGGAAAATAAAATCAAAACCAGGCAAGGAGTGTTACCATTTCACAACTGTATGCATTTAAGGGATACATTATTTTATAGCTATTATTGAACAAAATATCATAGTCACAATCAGCGACAAATAAGAAACCCACCGTAATGATACCGTTACACGTAAATTCCAAGTTTACAAATAGTAGGCATGTTGTAGGCGCTAAACCGATTCCGTTGTTGTCGGCTGTCAACGCGGCGCGGCGCCACCTGACTGACAGCTGACAGCTGTCACCGCTGACAGCGCGCGAAATGATCGCGCGGTTGTAGCATTGAAGGGATACCTAGTTTGTGCTTTCGGGAACACTAAAAATATTGTTTGCCTCGGTGCGGTAGTCGTCATACGTCATACCATGTCAGAAGTTTTTAGTTTAGAGAGGTTGAAAACTTCACACAAGAGATACTAAACATTCTGTAAATTTCACTTTAACTATTTTGTATTAAGTAAATGAAAAACTATTATACGTTTAGGAGGAGCCAAAGATTTTCCGATGCTATTTATTTGGAGATAATGACACACACACACACACACACACATGACAGTACAAATACGAGTAAATAGATTCAGACAATCTTTGGATAAAGATATTCAAATAAACGAGCGTAGTTGAACTAGAAAATAATTCCTAATTTAGAATACCATTGCAGCGTGCGACCTCATTACGGATACCATGCAAGCAGCCATTGAACGTTCTATAGCTTCCAGAAGCTACGAAAATGACAACAAAACCTCTCTCAAATGCCAATAGCACACAATTTCCCGAGAGCTCCGTCGACATTCTAAAACTCGATAAAATTAAGCATTTCAAGCACAACTCGTGAATGCAAACGCGAAAAGTCTTCATAAAGGAATGTGCGAATTCATCGCATATTTTATTTCGCCGACGTTAGGAATCAAGGAAAAAATGATATATCTCATTTCTAGCGAAAGACGCAACCGAGCGCGTCTAGACCCGACCAAATATGTTGAGCTCTTGGAGTGCTATTTTTGTCCTTATTTCTTGCAGGATAAGGGTGAGATTGCTGTTGTGTTGGGTTTTGTTTGGATGGATTGGTTTGCCGATCGTCTGTCAATCGGTCGACAATGACGTCGCTATTTGTCAAGTTGTATTCGCAGGTTTCTTATATGTAGGGTATTGTGGCCGACTTGATGGGGATAATGGAACGTATCTAATGGAAAACATATTGGAAATGTATACTGTAAGCCTTTCCAGACTGTTTGATGATGCCTTTGTTTGAATGTCATCTGAATAAAGTATGCTGGAAATTAATAAAATGTCTAAAACTGCATTGTAGTATTCAGTATGCATTTATTCAGCAAAACATTGACTTAAAGTATAGTTTCTATATCGCGATTGCTATTTGTAAGTTGTAAAGTTACGAACATATATTATTATTTTATAATTCATCATTGTTGCGCCAACGGTAAAATCCTAAGTTTCTTTCAATTCTATCTCCCGCTTGGAACTTACATAGATAAAACATACGGGCATGTAAACCTCCAGCTGCAATCTAGTGTTTTAATTGTATAACAGTAACAACACTAAATTTTATCACATTTACCTGTTTACAAATAAAAGTCTTTTATCTTATCTTTAATAATTCATATTTTCTACTTTTACTTAGCTTCATATCCTTAAACCACATAATAATCTGCCATCGTTATCTCATTCTTAAAACACCTCGCACTTAATCTCTTTGTACGCCTCCTTGAGAGCTATCGTGTAAAGGTGTTCAGTGGAGTGTACACTTCATAAGCCCTCGCTTTGTGGCCAGATGCGTATATTGCTACGGCGGGGTGAGTGATTGACTGATTGGTTTAGGCCCTCGCACAACGTCACTTAAACACATTTAATCCATTGTATAGAGGTAATTTCTAAATGCTGTAGAAATCGTTGAGGTAGTGGTCTTAAATAATGAACATTACTACACGCTGTATATGTACATAGCTGCGAAGGTAGACATATAACTGGAGCGACCTTTCAAAGCCCTGTCCCATATGTTTCGTTGATTACATGTAGCATACCTGTAACAAGGTAAAATCAATTATATCAGAGATCAAACGAGAGTTTGTTGCGAACAAATTGACATCGTGATTAATTCACTCGGGAACAAAAGCCTTTATTAAATGTTAATGAGGTTTAATTTGAATACGCGTTGATTAGTGATTAATTAGTAATGTGTCGCTTGATGAGATGTTTGCTGAGATTAGATTAGGTTTGAGAGTAGTGTCTGCTTTATGTTCATTTACTGAAGAGACAAGTTATTTATTTCCCCCTTGTAATGTAATTCTTTTTTATTCAAACATTTCTGGGCAATTACTCGATTAAAATTGTATTGTATCGAATTATGATATGCAAGTATAAATTGACTAAAAGTTAAAACACGCGTTTATGTTATAATCTTATTAATTTACAGTGTTAGTATGTGCACAAAGCGTAGGAAAAATGTATTGTATGGTCTAATAAAATCTCTCCAATACGGATCGCAATTTGTACCAGAAACTATCTAAGTCCCACAAAGAGAATGCAATCTAAGAAACTTGCAAGGAACGTCTTTTATCAGCTCGTTAAAGTAAGACCAAGAAAGTTCAGAATAGTGAAGTAAAACTATCGGATAGTGCGACAAATATTATCGTTTCATTATAGAATCGAATTGGAATCGAGTGCGATTGAGCGAGAGATCACCTAGACATCACTAGCGAGAGATTGCGCCGTTTGAGGGTTGTCCCACAAGGCTGTTTGTTTAGCAAATTACTCCCAGGTATCATTCCATAGGATCCTATTTGAAGAATATATGTATTGTATTATCATAGAGGTTGTTTGTGAATAGATTTGGTCATTCCTAGCTCGATATTCCAAGCAGTATCTTTGTATGGATAAATTATCTTTGTATAAGTAGTTTCAAAGAAATGAATTTAAATTATTTATTAACAATTATATTATGATACATTCACAACCCTACATAGGGGGAAAATACATTTCAAAATTGGCATTATCAAGATTTATAGAATTAACTTGCAAGTGTTTTTAATAAAGCAAACCAACAAACTCACATTCGCCTTTACAAAATGATGTTATATTTGAAATGCCTAAATATGTGTTGTATAAAATTAAGTTCTTTTCCTACTAAGTATCTACATCGCATCGGCACACGGTTGTTAAGCACATTACATAGTACCTAAAACGTATGCCTGTCAATTAATTTGTACCTACATGTACTCGTATGTTGCCAGCCCTCGGCCCTCAGCACCATAGCTCACCAATCTCACCATGGTGCAAACTTCTCCCATAAATCTATCCAGCTGTAAACATGGATAACGGAACTAATACAAACTCACACACAAACAAACGTTCCAGAGAGTGTAATAAAAACTTGCTCACATTCTAAACTACCTTTAGTAGGTTTGGGTTTGTAAACTACGATTTATTTAGTTTTGCTAATGCTGTGATAACAACTATTTAATGCTTATAGTGTGTCTAAAGGTAACCCTATATTGTGGGTATGAGTGATAGTACAATTTTATAATTATATGCGGCAGTCTCATTCGGGCGCTAGTTTCATTCTAACACAAGCATGCTTCTTTTGCAAAACACTACAGCTTTAGGCAGTCTTGTAGTCATATGCTAAGTGTTATACAAACATTATACATTAACCTAGCTTTTTATTGATTAAAATGTGATTACGGTGTCTCTAACTTCAAAAATATATAGATTCCTCTGTAAATCTCTAAAGGTTCTTCTAAATTAGATTTAACTTCTTGATGCCTAGTTTATATTCAAACCCTACGTAACATGTAGCCAGGTACAGACTAATTGAAAAGCCCTGAGTATCCAGCGTGAAACCGTTTCAGTAGACAAACACCGACGAGTGTGTACTTATTGAATTTAACTTGTACCTGCTGAATATAGGAATACTTATGTGAAGAACAGGGCTATGTGGAATATGTGAAATCTGAAATCATACAAATTAAATAAACCTAATAATAAATCTAATAACATTTATATTGAAAAGGCTCAATTACTTTGTTATGCACTTCCATTACTGTAAATAGTATTTTTCTGTGCCGGTTGTGACAAACCGGTACCAGATCTGCTTTTCTTGTATTTTCACAGAGCAACATACCTACTAGTGTTAGTTGGCAATATAGAATCAGGCACTATTTTGCGGAAATTTACTGTAAACGAAACATTTCTAGTATTGTTCTACGACTGCTCCTCAGCTGTTTGTCAATTACATGGAAAGTCATTAGACGCTTTTTAAACGTGTTGTTTCTCAACTACCCCAGAACCAGACCCCCTTAAATCACTAGAGTCGGCAAGATTACAAGCAAACATTCCCAGGGACAAGCTGACTGATCGACTTTGTTTTATATATATTACACACACATACATATGTACTTGTTTAGTTTGGATCCAATATTCATAGCTTGCGAAGCGGTTTTCAATGGCAAAGCTCTTTAGGGACAAGTTGCTAGGTTAGGTACATGTGTTTTAGTAGTTTGAGTGTTTCATTGTTTGAGTAGGTAAGTGTATGTGTTTGTTAATAGTACATTGTTACTCTAAGGCTGAAAGTAACTTATTTAGTCCCGAGACGGGGTTTGCCGCCAGGAACGAAGTGAGGGCGCCAATAGTTCGAGGGACTAAATAAGTCTTTAACCCGAGGTAAACACTGTGCTTTTCATTACAAATACAAGGAAAGTAAAAATAAAAACATGAATTAGCTAAAGAAAAAATGAGTAAATTTTATTTTCCACTACCACTTTAGCCTCTTCTCTTATAAAATCAGGCGTTAAATTCATATCAGAATCAGATGAACTCATTTTATAGGTACAAATCTCTGCTATACGTTTAAACAAAAGTCTTCAAATCGAAAAAAAATAAATGAAGATCGAATTGCCGCTTTCCCGCCTATTTTGTTTTTTTTTTCTGTGGCCGGTCAGCTATTCAGCAATTATTTTTTATTTTCATTATTGAAAAAATGGTAAATATTTTGCCCAAATCTAAGTTATTTTAAAGAAATTGTTGAAACTAAATTATAATAAAGTTATTTAAAAAATATATATTCTTTAATCAATACTTTAAGTTATTTCAATTTTACATCGTGGCTGTATAGAAAGTTGGAAAATGGTTCAATAGAGATGTGAAAAAGAACTAGTTTTTTTTTTTATAATTTGACAGTTGTCAGTTGAAAGCGATTCTCCCTAGGGATGAAAAGTATTACTTTCATCCTGCTCCTCAGGCAACTTCAGACTACTTTCAGAGTATGAGTAATGAAAAGTATTTGGCATCGGCGGCAGGAGTTTTTTTAGTCTACCTTGTATTTAAGGGTTTTAAAGGTGTTATAGAAATTTAGTAGGTATAGGTAGGTATTCATTACATAGTCCCATTATTATATTACTGAGTCTCTTATTGTTAGGGTTATATATGATGAACGTTTTAGTACATAGTAATGAAATCATTTTGTCTAAAACGTTCTTCCCTAAAATAATAGCACAGTGTTTCTGAAACAAGTCGTACAAAAAATGGCCTCCGTTAGTTTTAATCCCCTGCCCGTGAAGCGTCTAACATCGTTTACCACACCTTTACACGAAACCATTTCACGTGAAAGTGCAAAAACACCGGTTTTTCGTTTAAAATGGCGGCAATTTCTTGCCCCCGTAAAACCTGCTAACGCGGGAAACTGCGCGAATTACCCCAAAAACTGGACGCCAGGAAATACATGAACTAGTTACTGTTAAAATGCCCCTCGTAAATATGTTAGTTACTGTCTAGTCCAGTAGAACTAAATACGGTATACATATATGTACTGTACTGGATAGTGGATACGTATATTCGGTAGTAAAGAGTATTTTAATTTCTAAGCTAAAATAGCATGGTGACTTCATTTCTGAATTTAAAAATATACATTTACTACGGAAAAAGCTCACATTAGATCCTCACATTCGATTGTCAGTAACATTGAGTAGGATATGCCTTGTGAAATATGTTATGATGTAATTTAAGTACGAATATCCTCGTACTGTTATGGAATTATTGGTACGAGTATTTTTAGAAACCACGGGAAAAACGCCATATTATAATGAACGAATATATGTAAATATACATGTTAGGTTTATAGCAGCGACGTAGAAAACCCTTTCAATTTATAATCCCTGCTTAGGTAGGTACTTTCCTGGTACCTAGCTGACCCGACGTGGCCATTTATCTAACATCGACGTCAGTCTGACGGCGAGGCTTATTCCCTCCACTTTGCACCTAACTACAAGTTTTAACGCCGTTTTCTGAAAAAGAAGTTTGTTACCTACAATATTTTCCATCGCTTTTTCTAATACAAAGTGTAGATTTAAGTTTTTTCTGAAAAAGAACCTAGATTTTTTCGGACGAAGAGTTAGGAACAGATTTGTCCGTTGTTTTTTAGATTAATTTTGTTAAGTTGGTTGCAGGTTTATAACTCGGGGAGCTTTATTTAACAACGGGGTGGAATGTGATGCAAACTGTAATACGAGATGTCTGTTTGATGTTTTGTGTTCAGAAGGGAGAAAGGAGGGATTGGATTTAACAAAGGTGTTATTGAAATTGTAGGTGTTGTGTTGCAGTGATGGTATTTCACTGAAATGTAGGTATTGTGCTATCAAGCGTAACTGAGATATAAAATTAAATTATAACTGAGATATTAAGAGAATAAATTACAATCGGCAGGATTTGAGCGTCTTTCACGCATTAATGTTAGAAATACGCAAATTCCAGGTTAGTTAATTGTACATCTTTTGATCACTAAACAATGCGATGAAACAATGTCTTGTGAGACTGATTATCCAAAAAATACTATTAGTCCTATAATTTTCGTATTATTTTTATGGCTGTTGTAATAAAAAATACGTCATATGGAATTTTAAACTCAAAACCATATTACTACTCAAAAACCTACTCGTTACAAACCTACTCATAGCTCTAATTACATCTTTCTCCCACAGACTACCAAACCCCACTAACTGCTTCCCTCACTTCTCTAAGCCCAGTACTAATGTCGTCTCAGCGACGGAGCCTTATAATCCACTAAATGAGTGGCGCCACTCCACGCCCGTGTCAGCAGATAGCACCTAACTACGCTGTTTATTTCTCTAAGTTGGGCAAGAGGCTGGTTTAAAACGTGGTGTTAAGCGGGGAATGAAGTTTATTGCAGGTCGAATCTACCGTACTTCATAATAATCTTTAACTGTTAACTAAGATAATACGCTATGACGGAAACCACCGTGATCTAGCAAGAAGACGATTTAATACGAATAAATAAAATGTAGTCTAATCTGATTTTGACCAGAAATCATACAGTATTTGCAGCCTCGTTTAAAAGCCAGTTAGCCAGCGTAGTCTTATACTGCCAGTGTATCCTGCAGCAATCAAGCCAGTGGGTCGCCACTTGACCCCAATCAGACAAACAGTCGGGATTTGTGGACAATGTTGAATTAAAAAACTTTGCATTATTTATGGATATTACTTTTCAGATTTTCCGCGCGAATAGAAGCGACGCTTTGTTGTTGATATTTTTAGAATTTATTCGTTTTGTTACGGCTCTATTTTGTCCAAAATTAATTGTTTTGCATGACATGCAATATTCAACAAAACATTATTTATTGTTTTTAATTTTTAGGATTTGTTGATGTAGCGTAAATTGAACGTTTTGTTGTTTAGTGTTCAAAATTAACAGTACATTAAGTTCTAGGTTAACTAAGCTAGGTAAACCTAAATCATTGAACTAAACCTAAATTAAAATAACCCTAATATATAATTTTGTAAACTAACTGCATAATAAAGACGTATTATGTAAGCGTTGACCGCATACACATAATTTAAACCTAATAAACACAAGAAAGTGTTGCTAGTTTTAACATCTCAGCTACAACTACCGATAATCCCACAAAGTGTGGTTTATGGCAACATTAACACAATTTTAAAATCCGTAGATAGCCGCGTAAGATCGTAAAGCTCCTTTACACCGTACGATGGCGATCATAAAAAGCGTTTTACACTGTACGACCGCGACCGATCGGAGAAGTTAACTGTTTGAATTCCGTTAAACGATAACTTGAAAGTTATTGTTGGGGTTACGATGGTGACATTTTGTTTAATGTTTATTCAATACTAGTCTACATAAATTGAGGATGAGTTTCTTCTTATATTTGCTATTATTTTATTTGAAGTTTATATCCCTGCCAGATTGGTTGCCTGGAAGAGATTGCTCTTAGCGATAAGGCCGCCAATTAAAACGCAAATTTTATTTTCTATGTTTTTTTGTATTGTTTTTTATGTATGTGGTGTTTTAATAAAGAATTTATCATCATCATCATCATCTATTATATCTTTAATATACTGGTGATAACTGGAACAGGTTGCCGAAGGAAGTAATCAGTGTATTTGAGCTTTAAGAATTGGCTTGATTGCTGGTTACTAAACACTTAAGAATTTCTTGCAAACTAGTAATCAGCGCACCAGTGGACTGTATAATATTTGTGGAATTTATGTGGAGTACTTAAAACCATTTTGACACAGTGTGATGACTGATGTAGGTTCATCAGCAAAATGCTAATCAACCTTATTGCTAAAGGCGCTCCTATTCGTAATGTATCCTAAACAGAGATAAAATTTGAAATTGATAGCATAGAAAATGATCAAACATCTAATTTTTTTTACCGTTATTCAAGATATTTTCACTATCATTTATTTGATTTCTTTGATGCAGGTTTCTAAGTAAGCCAGCCGTCTCGTGTAAAAGTGTCGAAGCTACAATGTAACAATAAATATGTAAACAAGGAAGGTCGCGTCGGAACCAGCACTGATACTTTGTTCAGGGAATATCTAACTTTCTTATTGCAAAAAGTTCGCTTCACTTATTTATGGACGAAGCCGCGAGAGTCTGTGAGGGCCTCATGTAAAGATATACATAGTTAGCGAAGTGATAAGGCTAATAAACCTTATTCGTGTCAAAGAGTAAACATAAAAAAAAAACATTTTATTAAGCCACAATACCCTTACAGATCTTCCTAAACTGCGTTTTGTTTTTTTTTATTAAATAAATCTAAAATTGTTGATATTTTATTTGTAAGAAGAAGACGTAAACAAACTTGATCAATAAAACGCGTTTAAAACAACCCACAAGTACTTATTTTGCACTCGTTTCAAAGTAAAAGTTCCATCACAGTTTTATTTTCACGTAAAAAAAAAACACAGCTGCAAATGCTGCCGTTTGTCAGCCTAATGTGCGGAGCTCGCATGTACTTGCAATGTGAGATTCAATGCCCTCTCTATATCTATTAGTTGGACGTCTGGAGCTGACTGTCTGCAAGTTTTCTACTCGCGACCACTTTGCTACGCGCTAAGTTTTGCTCCTTTTTGGGATGCGATCACTGTGATAGCTATAAAACAATGAAAACAGCTGTAGCACAGGTGATTGCTAGAGATTTCACTATAACCGTGTTTTTCGTAGTCAGAAAAATGATGATTGGCTTATTTATAAATGACTGTAGATAAGTTATGTTTCAAGCTCTGAAAACTTTGCAGGGTTCGATTTAAAATATGCCAAAATGCTTTGTTTTTCTAAAGCTAAATTAAATATTAATTGATCGTACATTCTGTTCATGGCATAAGTACTATGGGTGACGATATGACTAACCAGATTAATCTTTTTCTATCAATAAATCTTTTTAAGTATAATTAGTGTATTAATTTTATGTTCTGACGTATGTTTTCCCGCTTATAAAACCTCCGTCCGTCACTTCCAAGCTCGCTGCGTGGTGCAGCGTAAGTTTGCAAACTTGGTGCGGTGTTGCTTCAAACTATCCAACGGAGGGGCAGGATTTCTTGCCGCCCTGCTGAGGTTTTACTCCGAACTTGAGGTTTTGCTCCAAACTTGGGATTTTACTCCAAACTTGAGCCTTTGCTAGAATTCATGTGTATAGAATGTAGTTTCAGTTCAAAGTCTTCATTACATACTTTGATATTAGCCGACAATTCCGAGAAAGGATCTTCATAACGTTACATTATAATACTAGTGGACGCCTACGGTTTCGTTCGCGTTATTTTGAGATAAAATGATTTAAAATGAACATAACTTTTTTATTAACGAACCGATTGTACTGAAATAAACACTAAATGTTAAGTTAAAAATGCACCAACATGTTAGTGAACCGTAGACAAATCAGTTCAGCTGTTTTTGAGTCTATAACGAACAAACATACCGACAGACAAACATACAAACAGTTTTTTTTGTTGAAACTTGATTTTTGTGTTCTATTGCATCAATAAAGACCCCTCAACTATTTTTTTTCATTATCTTCAATGTACAGACACCGAACGGTTACAGCTTTATATGTATAGATTAGAGTTGCATTAAATATGTTAATTCTTCGATAAAGATATTGATGTTTCTATTCCTTTACATTTTAACAAAGCCGTTAGATACGACGCATTTCAATGAAATAAATTCAGATTAATTGCCAATACACCAGTTGTTCAGTGATCAACATTAATTCTCATAAAACGGAAGCTTTTCCGAAAAAGCGCTTGCAAAGCGTTATCAACCGCAGCTCCAGATATATTGACTTGGCTCGCTCGTTACGCGCGTCATTGGATTAAAAACCCACCAACACGAGAATAAATCCTCGCCCCGGGGGCATCATCCAGATATCAGCCGTTTACCCCCTCTTTGAACCCCTGATGTACCCCCCATGTACCCCCTTGAACCCCAAATTGTACCCCTTTGTTCAGTAATCTGTGCCGAATGGCAAAACGACAGGATGAATGGCTTATATCTCTTTTTGAACGTTTTAATTTTCAGACTGTTTGATTGAAATTGTACAGAACAAAATTCAGAGAAATATTTGAATACTGCGTCAAATATTCAAATTGAAAAGCTGAACGTAATTGTGATTGCTGACTGTTTTCTATCCTTTTGTTATTATACGTTTGTGAATTTAGAAAAATAGGTAAGATATGTTTTTGCCTGAATATTACTTATCGCTTTTTAGTAAATTTGAATAGTATATTACTAGTACTTATGTATGTACGTAATAAAATTTGTAATCTAGTAGATACTACCAACCAACTATTTGTTTCAATTTAGTCGAAAACTACCCACCAGAAAATACCGCTATTTAATGAGTGCCGATAATCCGGATATCCTTTGAAGTCCGACCGATGTCATTAGTTTGGACCAGTATATAAGTAGGTAGGTAGTATATAGGTTGGTACATAGTCTGCTTTGATCTAAACATTAAACAAATCGGTCACAAGTCGATTGGTTTGGAATTATGAATCACAGGGCAAAGAGATTCTTGTTAGTCAAGAGTTTTAGCAAATCAAAGCTGGAATAGTATTGAAATACGTAAATTAATATTTGTGAATTCTGTTTTCAGTACTTTTTAATTAGGTTTGATAGATTTTTCATTTAATTTTTTTATTTTACTACTGTAAACAATGTCTTCAATTGCTAAGAAATTATCGAAATTTTGTCTCTTATAGCATAGTTATATGGAAATGAATCATTTTACTTTCATCAAACAACACTAATTATTAAAAAACAGTATTTCAAATTAACAATAATAATTTGATTTATATAATTATGTACTGAATTGGCTATCATAAGTGTAGGTACTTTTATGTACCTATATTGATGAATAAATGAAATGAAATGAAACAACCTATCAACGACCGCGACCTATTTTCTTATACAAGTCTTATCGTTGCCCCTACGAATGCACCTGTTTAGTTTATAGCTCAATCAAGTTGCAGTCACGAGTGCATCCAAGCTATCAAGTTAACGAGCTTAACTTAACTTCAAGTAGGTCAAGAAAAGAAGTAGGTGGCGTTACCGAACCAATTTGCGCATCTAAATGGAACCGCAAATTAAAACAGAAATAGACCAACTTGAATAACTTTACACGATAGAAAGGTTCTGTACTCGCTAACTAATATATTGTGTACATATTTTTTCAATTGTTTAAACGCTTCAGCGCGGAGTAAGTTGCCGGTGGTATACAAGAGCAGGGGTGCGATGATCGGACTACCTTCACGTTGGGTAAGCCCAACTAATTTCATCTCTCCATATGGGGATTTGGGGTTAGTTGGGGAAACCTGGTGCACCCCGTCCACAGGTTAGTAACTTCCACAGTCCGGTGGATCTTGCTAGCCTGTGTCCAAACGTTCGATCGAGTGGGGGCCCTCGCCTATACCTCCCCTTCGAGAGGGCTGGTTGTAGGGCCCGAGGCATGGAGCTCGCCGCACCTCGCGGTGTAGGTGGAGCTGGGTGCTCTTTAAGAGCACCCGAGGTGGTCGCCGAGAAGCGAGAGGAGCTCGGTGTACCGGCCGAGTAGCGGCGACACGGGAACCGATGCTGGCCCGATGCCGGGCCAGCATCACCAGGGCTGCGGATGTATGCATCGCGCTCTCGTGGCCCTGGACCAACGATGCGGAGGTGGAACACCCCAGGTTTTTAGTGGGTATGCCGCCCTTGTGGAGTGGGGCGGAGATTCCCACATAACCATCCGCCCTCCCCGGGGTTTGGGTGGTACCTGTAAGGGGATTTCCTGGGTCAAAAAAAAAAAATGGTATACAAGAGCAAAGGCGACACTGGTCAAAGCGCGACCATCTTGTATTAAAATGAAACTGGTTCTCTAAAAATAATGTTTGCAAAATGTTTGAACAAATGAAATAATTAGTGTTATTTCTTCTGCTGTCAGCTATGACGCATGTCGGTTTTTTTGAATAAGTATTCACCATCTTGATCTCTCTAGTGTAGATGTACCAATGCGAGAGAAAGTAATATCCGATACAAACTTCTTAGCGATCTGCGACTGAACCATTGCTTAACTTAATAGCGAGCACGTGTATAAACCTTTTTAGACTAAATCGGGTATCGCGTGTTCTCGCTACATAAACTAAAAACTCGGTTAAAAGAGAAGGCGACTTTACTAAAACTAAAGTCGAAGTAACATGGAAACAACAAACAGATATGTCGGACTATGGATATTGCAGGCGCTTTGATGCTCCGTTTTGTAGTTTCTCGTGGTAATAATTTACCAACTCAATAATGGAAGGTCAGAAGTTTATTTTAGCAACACAGTATTTTTTTCAAATGCAATTATGCGCAGATTTATATAGATTTATTTATACGCTTATTTTCAAAGCATTTCTTCCAGACAGCCGCGAGTAGGCCACAACGTGGCTTCAACAAAACTTAATAATAGAAAGAAAATATAACTTGCTTGGATAAACGAACTATCCAAGTAAGTAACAGGACAATAACCAAAAATAAGCCCAGCCTTATAAGTCGGTAGTAAAAGTTGAAAGAGCCAGGCATAGCTAATGACTGTACACATAATGGCTCGCTACTCGCTAATGACCCCAACAGGTATCTCCACACAAATAGCCATTAGCCCCAATGAAAATAGCTGAATATTTTTGGGTGGGTGTACGCAGATAACTTTCAAGTTTAATCACATCAAAAGTCGTTTATTCACAGCGTCCAGAAGCTTTATACAAAGTTTGTACCGAACTTATGCATTAAACACTTGACGGAAAGGATGGAAACGTTCAGCTTTATTACATTCATAAAACAACATTTTTTAAAACAAGTGACAAATTTTTGAAACAGAAGCTTTTTAAAGTGTTTGCAAATTCGTTAAAAATTTATGATGCTAAACCACCATAAAAGCGCACATCTAAATATATAAAATTCAAAGGTGACTGACTAACTGACATTGTGATTTTTTAACGCAGAGCCCCTAACCACTAGACGAATCGGGCTGAAATTTGGCATGCAGGTTGATGTTATGACGCAGACATCCGCTAAAAAAGGAGTTTTGGAAATGCCACTTTCAAAAAGGTAAAATAAGGGATGCAAGTTTTACTTCTTAATGCCAACGAAGCCGCGAGCACCCACTAGTCTTCTCATAAAAGCTAATTCACCCCTTAGGCCGTAATAACGACCATTTTATTTGTCAAAAAGTTTTATTCAAGTATATTGGAGTAGGCATAATTTAAAAAGAAGTAGCTTCATATTTCAAACGCAGCTGGCGAATAATTACACTGTAATATTCAGGGAGTGGCCTTTCATAAACTGCAGGCTTCTACCACTTGTACCAACCCACCTTTTATAGCAGGCGCTGTAGGCTTAGTGGGTGGCCTGCGGAAGCACAATTTCAGCTCGTAGGGCTTACAATGAAAATAACTAAGGTAATTAGAATATCTTAGTCATGCTCTTTGTATTTTGGCCTCACCTTTGCACTTTGGGTCGAGTGCTGTTAGCCGCTAGGGAACCTTGGAATTCGTTTAACAATGAATTCATGAAAATTTTGCGATGTGTTCTTAGTACTGTATAGTTTTATTTTGAAGAATGCCTTATTTATTTTACCTATTTTGTATTTGCCCCATACACCTCAATCATAGAGTGAAGTGCATGTAGTCATAATGTATTTGCCTAATTTTGTTGAAGTTAGTTTATATTCTTTTCTTCTTATTACTTCTACCCTGCCCAGATATGAAACAAAAATATTTTCATTACTTTTGTTTAACGGTACTTAAAAACGGTATTATTTCAAGCAGAGAAACATCTACAAAGTACTAAATAAGTTAACTACAAGCCTCCAAGTCAAGTTAAAGTTACGGGTTAAATATTAACCTCGCCGGGGACATAACTGCGACATTCTTGTTCAAAGGCGCTCGTCTTTGTTGGACAATGTAATCTGTCGGTGGCTGTAACTACTGTGTATACTGAACTTACGAGGAGTGTACTTTTGTCTTGTTGAGACTAAATAACTCCTTACTACAGTTAGGAGCTATTTTATAAATGCCACATTTTGGAATAGAAAGCTCAGGCTTGACAAAAATGCAGACTTTTAAAATCAAAGAGTTTTAACTACCACATTAAACATTTACTAATCGATTGAAACATGACAGTCATAATCAAGTAATACTATTGTCCTTTTAAACAAAGGGGTCTTATCGCTCTAAAACAATGCCTACCTACCAACCTCTACCTTAACCTCTAAATTGACCATCCCTAGACCTACTCATTGCTCACCTGTCTCCTCTAAATACTGACTAGCCACAGTACAACCCTGCTGGTCCAGGTGACCGTTTATCAGCAGGACACCTGCAATGTGTCCTCTGCTATAATCTCCAGCTACACGTGACAAATGTTCGCACATGCGGCCTGCTGTGCACTACTCACATATATTACTGCTGCTGGTAATATTTATCACTACTGTTAAAACAAGTCTTTGACAAATTTGCAAAGAATTATAAATTTTAAGCAATAAGGCTTTGCTTGTGAGTAATTCAGTGAAGTTTGATGAAAGTTTCATTGGCGCAAAGACATATTATGATGTGTACTCAATACACATACATACATCAATCTTCAATAGTGTAACGTTGATATTTGTGTAATACTAATAGTAGCTGGAACTTGTGAGTTGCTTAGTAAAGTTTCATAATAATCAAGGCTATAGAGTCGGTTGTCTTAATATTCTTGCCCCTTATAGATTGGTTGTTTTCATCAAATGTTCTGTCGACTTATTGCAACGTAGCAAACATTTATAAATCCTGTGACATAGTGACATTAGTTAGAGCTGCAATTTCCCCGTTCGTGAGAAAAGTCCCAGAAATGATGGGAGCATTTCCACTGGCGGTGAGTAATCGTTCATTTAATGCAACTGAGACTTGCCGCCGATGTTGCCAACTTGCATCCATTTCTCCCCGTTTTGTGGGAAATCTCCAAGTTCCTGCACACACGGGTTTTTATCGGATACTTTCAGTTTTGTGCAGAAGAGTTGGAGATTTATGTTGCCGCAAGACGTAGTTAAAGAAATGAGAAATGTTGCTCGAGTTTTTATTTTATTTTTACGTTACCTGCAAACATGTTGGGAAGTTTGCAGTTTTTAGTGCAAACTTGTTTGTTTTCAGATAAAATCTTTTCAACTAGATATAAAGTTGCTCGCTGCTGGCGCGAGCCGCGGCCATTTTATACATTGATTGATGTTGCACTTTCAAGGAAAATATTACGAAATAAACAGACATGAAATTGAAATGAAATAAGCAGACGTCGACAAAACATGTTAAATATCCAAAACGACGGTTGAAAGTAACCAGCCAAAATGTAAACTGCATAGCTATTACTATTTACAATCAATTACCCAATGAAATTAAGGACTTGAAGTGGAGTAGCTTTAAGAGAAAATTGTTTAATTACCTGCTTGACAAATGTTATTATAAATTAATTTACTTTTTAGAAGAAAAAAATAAATTGTATACCTATAATAATAACTGCTCATTACACTAACCATAATATTTGTACGCCTATCGGCAGAATATTTGATTCAATATTATAATTTTAACATAAATATTCGAGCAAATAAATATATTTAATTTAATTTCCTTCATGAAACATCGTCGTTTACAACGCAAAGTTACTACTATTCATAGAATAGCGACCCCTAATTTCGTGCTGATTACTTTTGTTACGGTGTAGAGAGCTTTCGTAGGGAACGTAGCATATCTCGTAGCAAATTAAGAAAAAAATCGTAGCAGATCTACGTCACAACTCTCTATCGTCAAAAAATGACATCAGATTGCACCAAAATTTACTTTATTTTTTTAACCAAAACAGGGCTGTTTGTACTAGACGTAAAAAAAATAGACCTGTATCAATAAATAGTTAATTAAATGAATCATGTTTTAGTCGATATTGAAACAATCAATTTTGAAATAAAAATAGTCAACTAATCGTTAGTTGGTTAGTGTATGAAGCACAAATACAGAAACATAATGTCCAAACTATAATTTAATTTAGTTCCTATTCCTAACTACTGTACATACATACTTAGATCTCTATTCAAACAGTTTCCTAACACTCCACCATCTCTTGTCACACAGAAGTGGAACAAACTAGTGCGGAGAAGTAGGTTGAGGCGTTAAACAGTAGACTCACTTCATGCGATAATGTAGGGAAGTTACCTTACTGACATAGTGTGGGGTAGTTAGTGGGACAAGTTCAGTAGTTTAGGCAAGTGGAATACATAGTACTTTTTTTTTTGATACATTTATATTTTGGTTTGATTTGATTTTTATTTGAAATCACTCGAATTGTTGTCAAGCGTAGACATTTGTTATAAAAATACATTTGTCTATACTTTGATAAATTTGAACTTTGATCATATGATGCATGCATGTAAAGAGATAAATAATGCATATTTAAATTCTTAGTTTAGTGCACGACAGGGAAACGCTTCAATTCAATTCATATAATATGGAATGCAAGCAAAACAGTGGGTTTGTGTAAAAAATCAATTGCAGAATTATTATGAAAAATACGGTACGAAAAGTACTAAGTATTTTAAATGTTATGACTTCAGACTCATAGAAATCACAACCTTTCAGTCGAATCAATCAGTTAAAATTTCGCATAAATATAAAATCGAATTTCAACAACATTTCTTTCATCAATTGGATAAAAACGTATTTTTCCGTTACCCAATCAAATCAACCCAACCGACCGGATATTTTATTTATTTTACTCCTTTTGCTATTATTTTATCTATTTAATAAAGGAAATTCAATTTAAAAAAAAAAATTTAAAAAATTAAAAAAATATTTTAAGGAAAATTATTCATCTTTGGGGGCTTCCGTTGCGTGCGCTGCGAAAACGGTTCAAGTCGTGGGTAACAGCTATATGTAATTTATAAAGCTGTATAAGGTTGTTTGCAAAACTAAATATGATGCCCAAAATAACTATTCCACGCGGACGAAGTCGCTGGCACAGCTAGTATTTTATATGGCCTGGTATAGAGGATAGACAAATGGATTATGATTCCCTAGGGCTTCTTATTTGGTCTTTATTAGTTGAATCCGAATGATTTATATGTTTTTTCTCCACGTTTTCTAATAACAGCGGGGACTTCTAATACCCCTTTTAAACAATTTACTAAAGCTACTTGTCTTTCACTTCTTCATTAATTTTAATCACATATGAAATGAAAACAAAACAAGTATCTTACAATATTTAAAATTAATGCTAAATAAGTTGAACAACACGTAGTTACCCTTAGAAGTGCCTTCCTACTAGTTCACAACAACATGTAGTTACCCTTAGAAGTGCCTTCCTACTAGTTCACAACAACATGTAGTTACCCTTAGAAGTGCCTTCCTACTAGTTCACAACAACATGTAGTTACCCTTAGAAGTGCCTTCCTACTAGTTCACAACAACATGTAGTTACCCTTAGAAGTGCCTTCCTACTAGTTCACAACAACATGTAGTTACCCTTAGAAGTGCCTTCCTACTAGTTCACAACAACATGTAGTTACCCTTAGAAGTGCCTTCCTACTACATAGTTCGTACATTTCTCCTCCCCCGGGTTGCAATCGCCGGAATTAAAAATGCTTTTTGTGCTGCATACCGCTTAATGAAAACGTTTTATCTTGATAAGTCGTTTGATCTGAGGAATGGACTCGGTTTCTATTTGCTAATAGTGCAATTTACTTAACTTGAAACTTTGATCGTGATCTTGTAGCGTGTAGGTTAAAGTTTTTCTTTTAATTTAGGATAAGTAATGAAAACCTGCTTGCGTAGTTTCGATGTTAAGTACAAAATCAAATTGAAGAGAAGGAATAGCTAACGTTTTTTTTTCACTACTATAACTAAGTATTTTCAACCGATTTTTAAGAAAGATACCTATATCCTTTTATATTGTATTGCACCTACATTATTCAATTCATTATTTCTTTATTGCACACAAATTTAGTGAAAAATACCAAAAGGACTTAAACTATAAATATATATGTACAAGTGGGCGGACTTTCATTATGTTGGGTGTACATATGTATGTTCTCTAGCACATTCATGACTAAGTTACAAAGTAGTTGTATAACACTGCGCAGGTGTAACTTTCGATGCAGAATGAAACTCCCGAGTGCCTCAATATGCACGTTGTCACTACACTTTGTAAGGAACTGTTATACAGAGTTAGAGATTAATGCGATTACTTCACCGTAAAGGTGAAAATAAAACAAAATAATGCTAGTTACTCATTTTCATTTGATTGTAGTTATTTATTATTAGTTAGGCTGCCTTGGTTTACTAACGGCGGTATTCGTATGTGACCACCAAAGTTTAGCGGTCACACAGTCAGTCGTTGGGTGGATCACTGACAAGTAGTCGAAAAGTGGCATTTGGTTTTTGTTGTTGTGTCTTAAAATATCTTGCTAATAGTAGGCCACATGTGTTATGAATGCTTGACTCCAAAGTACTACATATAACTAGACGTCTTAGTTTTAATGTTTTTTTTTATAAATATTTATTGATTTTTTATGCCATATAACCCTGTAAGTAGTATGTATCACCTGGCTGGTGTCACCAGAGCACAGTGGCCCCAGATTGGATTATCTCTACAAAGTTACTCACAATGTGCTTACAGATGCATCGAGCGTACTACACTTATTCTTACAGAGTAAAGTTGTAAAGATGTCTTTACAGTGTTGAATGAGGAGGTTGATGTTTGTACTATTCTTACAACGAATAACAAAATGAACGAATAAATGAATGATTGATTTTTTGGTAGCTTTTTTTACACAAAAGCCATAAAATTATATGAAAAACTCTACGTGTTAAGCTATACCTTTGTTACCATTTTGTTAATTAAACGTAAAAATAAAGCAATGGCTTCGTTTAAATATTTCGTTTCACACGGTGTGTGTTTACACAAGATTTTCATCTCAAAGACTATCGTAGCGTATTATAAAAATAGAATATAAGCCACGCGATGTAATCCGGGCTAGGTACTCTACAGACTTACTCAGAAAATATGACTTTTTTAAGTAACATTATGAAACACGTTTTTTGTCTGTTTTTCTGCTCCATCTAAAAACTATTAGTTTTAAAAACATTAAGTCGATTTGAGAACCTCGGGCTGTAGATAAACATTTTTTATATGCAAAATGGAGCAGTTTTAAAACAATAGATATCTAATGAAATTATGAAGATGTGATTAGCTGTTAATTATCTAGACATACTTACTCTTTCGTTTTCGAAAAAATAATGAATAGGTTTGATATGAACGAGCGTACATCTTCGACTTCACCGTCGCTTTTCAATAAATAAAGTGCAGTCAAATGCAACCCCATATAATAAAAAATACCTTTTAAAAATCATTTTAACTGATGATTTTTGTAAAGAAAAAAAATTCCAATCAGCTGTGTACATCCTATCCTAGATTTTCTAGATGCAGTGTTTGTTTATATCATATCTGCAGGAGCTATGTGCCTGGAACCAGGGCTCATATCTAGACTCTAGTCTGGTCTAGATGAAGGCTCCGAGACAGATTGAATTTTTTATGAAAAGCCGCGGGATAAAGTTATGCTACGATATATTACTTGTCTTGTTTTCGTGTTAACAAGAAAACTGATTTAAGTTTTTAGAGTGAGTTAAGATTTCTTACGAGTTACATATTGACATATTAATAATTAAATTTCGTGAACGTAAAGAAGTATAAATAATATAACAACTTCATCGTTTTGGTCACTTATAAAAAATAATTAGAAAAGATAGATTGGTTGCTTATATTTCTATTGTAGAGTTTACATGTAGATATATTTATGGACATATTACCTAACCATTTACATTACTTCCTTCAGAAACAACTCGTGGTGGCTAATAGCTGGAGAACTTGTATTCCTTTCTTTTTAACGTCAAGTAATGCGACAAAGTTTGGTGTAGTGTAATAAGCTCGCAGCTGGCGCCATCTAGTTGCTCGAAGCGGACCAAATACAAGTTCACCAAGCTCCGACAGAATTTTAAACTCGCCGAGAAACTAGCAAATCATAAAAAAGATGCTTTAATTGATGCTAAAAGCGTACCATAAAGAAATGCGCTGGAAATACTCGCATATTTAAAACTGAAATGAGAAACTCTAAACTTGGTAAGCATTTAAGTTAATATAACAGAGCAAGCGGCGGTAAGTTGAGCTCAAAGTTAATTCAATAACACTGTCATGCTCGCACAGCACAACTTGCAGCGAGATTCTACCTCGAAATATATTTAAATTAATCAAGATACAATACTAATTTAACTAGATGTGGCACAGTCTTTACAAGTGGAGCGTAGTTTGACAAGTTCCGCCTGGCGGAGTCTGTCCTCTTTGTATATTGTCCCGACTTAATATCGAGCCTCGTATCTGGAAGGTTCTATTGAATGTAGTTTGAATAGGCACCTCGCTTGTCGGAGGTGGCACCCGATCGGAACTTGGCTGCATGCTCTCAACTTCCAGCGGAGCTACGATTGTTGATTCCAACTTTTTCAATAAAATACAGTTTCCAACTGCTTTATCAAATAAATTGCGAGCTTTTGAGCGTCTGGAATATTTGCATCTTTGTTATAGTGCTCGTTTTATGTTCGGTACTACGAATGGTTCGAAATGATACAATTTTACCTTTAGTATCGCATATAACTATGAATTTTGCATATAGGTATTACAAATTCATTTTATCTGTGACTCTATAAAGCTGTATAATATCTTTGGTTGCGTTGTTTCAAGTGAGTTGGTTCGCCCGGTGCTGTTGAATGCATTATTAAAGCACGTGCCCTCTAATGATCCTTCTAGATCTTTATAGCCGTGTAACGCGGCCATCGCACTGCACTTTATTATGTGTGCACAACTTTAAGTAGTTGTACTTTTAGACAATAAGTTTATCAATATAAACTGATAGACCTGCGGTGAAGTAAAAGACTGTTTGTAATGGAGTAGGTTTTAATTGCGACTTATTATCGGCATAGTTATTACAAAAAATATTTTTTATTCTCATATTACTTTTCATAAAGATCTAGTGTGATGTATCATCAAAACTATGATCCATCCCTAGTATCCGTAGTGGTACTGTTCATGAATGATGGTTGGAGGCTCCACACTACACAGGTGGTTGGTTTACTTATACGGGGAATATTATATGAGGGCTGTGATTGTGTTTGCGAATTGAACAGGTTTTGGCAAGTATTGTTTTTTTATTAGCTTTTTTGTATCGGAAAAAATTGGCGTACAAGTGTTTGTTTATTATAGATTAGCTAGTTTTAGTTATTCATAGTAATATCTAGTATAAACAAACCCAGATCAGTTTTTATGATTTATAGGTTATTTAAGTATTAATTTAATATGTATGTAGTTTTGGGAAAAAAAAAATATTACCACAAATATAAAGTTTTAATTGTAGACAAATCAGTAGAGTTGAGTGAACAAAATATATTATCTACTTTTTACCTTTATTAGATCACAACTTTACAAAAACTCATCAGCTACGCCAACGTATACAAACTTAAACGCGCAATCACGCTCTCAGTGCCGGCTAATGTCCTACAATGAAGTAAAAACAGGCTCATCTCCCATCACATGCTGGCACGTGCTGAGTACAATGTACAATACTCGAGTTCTACAATCATTGTGTTTAGAGCTTGTTCAACATTATAAGGTACGTGAGGATTCTGCTCGAACAGGGCGGTGACAATGTCACAGGAATATTACAGGAGATAGAAACAATGGCACAAGGAATATTGTACTCGTGAAGTGAGTCTGTACTAGAAATAGAACGAAAGTTCTTTTTATATGAAGATGTCTAGCTATAACAATATAAGCCATGTTCCCAATTCGTCGGCTCGGCTCCTAATCTATCATAATCATTTGTTTCGTAAGTCATTTACTCTGATATTGACCGATTGGGTAGATAGAATAGAATAGGACACCGGTAGTGTTTAATTAAGAAAATATGTAGTTGTGCATTCATTAATAGGTTTTCTACAAAACTGAGCAAAGTGGTTGACGCAACAGCTAGGAAATTGTTAAAGCACAGAAAGTACTGTAACATACGACAAATTTAAAAAAAAATACTTCTTTGTAAAACTATTCTCATTGTAACCGTCCAGTACGTCGTCTCAACTTTTTTATTTTTTCAACTTTTATTATCTTCAAACGTGATTTCACTGAAATTAAACGTGAGTCTTGTAAATTGAGGCGTCACTCTCACAAACTTTCTGAGAAGTCGTTAATTTTATTCGGACGAAGGTTCGCACTTGTTAACAGTAATTGGACATTGAATGATTATCCTGGAAAAATATGTTTCGCTATATTTTATAAAATAAATTATTTTTATAATATTGATGATGTAACAACGTAATGATTCTGTCTGCTTATTTATTTTCAAATCTGAATTTTATTTACTGGGATAAAAACAGTTCAGTTTGGTTAACATAGTTAAATAGCAAGTGTTGCGAGAACCTATAGCTCTGAAGATCTCTTAGCGTTTTAATACAAACATGTAACAAAAAGTATACAAAATACCTACCTAGTAGTAAAACCTTTTAATAATGAACCCTTGATATTTTATTATTATGACCTGAGATCTAAACTCCGTCATAACATAGTTTATCACAACTGAATGTAATATCGGAGCAACTAATAAACAGTCCCGGATGTGCATGATTTCTGCAAACTATCCTCGATATCGACGGAGTTTATCTACGGTAAATGCATTGCATAGATTACTCCCTTCAACACTGCACTACGTAGTTACAATGTAGTATGTACACTATGTGGTGTCCAGCTTGCATGTGTTCTTGTTGCAGGATATACATACAAATATATGTACGTATTTCGCAAACTGTAATACTACACCTTTACGTAACAAACGATTTAAGACAAAATAACACCCGAGCTTTAGGAGTACCTTGTGTAGGTACTTCTGAAACCAACGTGGGCGTGATACAACTTATTTTTTCGCAAGTTGTTATTGTCTAAAATAGTTTTGTAATATCTCTTCTAATAAGATAATAGTTTATGTTATCATTGGGAGAAATAAGCATATTATGACGTGTATCTACAGTAAGTAATCATCGCCTCGCTCACAGCTTGCCACCGGTAGTTAGCTGGAAAGTTGCAGCATCCGCCAACATCAACACACCAACAATGTTCTGCACAATATTCCAGAACGTTCCAACTTTGTTGTGTGGTGGTCAAGCTGAGAGCCGCTATTATTACTTCGCGGCTTGTTTGCTTTTAAAAGCTTACTTTACTCGTATTAGTTGTTAAAATAATGGAGGTTTAAACTTGTAATAGGAGATACTACACAAGTATATACGGATGAGATTTGATAAACTCGGAAAACAAAATCTAAAAGCTTGATTTTACTCATATGCTGTATTTGAATGTGGTTTTAAACACTTCGGCTAAACAATACAATGTGACTGCCATTTCGTTTCATTTTAGGAGAATATGAACTTTAGAACTTGGCAATATCAGCGTAAAAACGTATCTGTACGTTACAATGTATATGAACTTTCTACCAAACATGTTAGCCGGAGGGTAAGCTGAAAAGCTTACCCTAACGGCTAACTACAATTTAAGAAAGATAGATTTAGCTTACATTACCTTTTGCTTCTTAACACTTTTCCTTATCGATCTCTCAAAGTGAAAAACCACATCAAAACAAAGGTTTCCTAAACTAACCTACAACGAGATAGCAAAAAGCCCTTCAATCCGGTTATTCAGTAAACATACTATATAAGTGAGGGCTCCATCCCTCGTCAGCGGCTACTCTCGGAACTACTCGTACCTACTTGTATCTACTCGCCGCATGTTTAATGTTTCCTCACGAGAGGAGATGTGTTTGAGATGAATGGTGTTGGCGGTTTGAAGTTGGTTTTGGATAACTTATTATACCTACCAGCTTTAGAGGATTGATGCAGATTGTGTTTGATTTTATATGCTAATATAAAAGACAGACTGGTAATCGATACTTGTAAACAGATATTTTTTTATAATTGTAAATAGATTGAATATTGTGACGTATTTTATGAATATGAATAATATGATTTTAATAATCACATTATGTAGTTGGAATCATTTAAACTCTAAATAAAACCTGTGAAGGTTTTATAACCTCTTTATCAAATATCTTAAAGACGGAGAATGTATCAGTGGCACAATTTAGAGTATTTCCGAAGCAAACCACCAATTTGTTGAATCCCTGCGCCCGTTCCTTTTTCAGGTCGCGTACGATTTTGAATAAAGCCATTCAGACTTTTCTATAGATTCTATCTGTTATTTCCCAAGTCGAAGCTTACCACCTTTTTATATTTGCCCGCGAGACCAAGAGATCATCAGCATCCTTTTCCTTTTAAGCCTTCTGGAGAGGTACACGCGAGTGTAGATCTTGGGGCTTAGAGGATAAAGGCGAGAGTTGTTCGCGAAGGGTTTGGAGATGTCTCAATGGCAGACTTTAGCCCTTTTGGCAAGCTCTCAAGCGAATCTGATATATTGTAATAGCAGTCCAATATTCTGAACGTTGTATTGTATTGCTTTTTCGGTGTGTTCGGGGTTTTTGTGGCGCTTGGCCGGGGCTTGTCCATGCAGGAGGGAAGAATACGTAGTTGTTTGCTTATGGATATTAAATAGGGCTGTTTTACCTACATTATGTTGGTACCTGGTGTCGATTTCAATGTAACACATTTTTTTTAATGTTTACATTCGTTTTCAAACACTTTACACTGATTATTTCTATACTTAGTAAACGTTGCGCGGGATTTTTTGTCACAGAAGTTTATGAAAATAAATAAAATTGTTTCATTTATTCTAATGCAATATCCCGATAAAACCACATATTTTGATAATTTAGCCACAAACTGAGGCAGTTTATTAACTACTCTTGATGCGAAGTCTGTAATGATCATTAGCGGTTTTTATGATTAGATTTAATGAGATTAGTTAGTATACATACGAGTATATAATATGTAGGTCATGTTACAAGTTTAATTGCCTTTATTGCAGTTTTAATGACTGCAGACTATTTGTTCGTTTATCTACACTAATGTTGTAACATTCTACTTATGTTTCCAATACTTGACTTATAATTACTACTGTTATAGCGCAGACAACAAAACACTCAATTAAAGCAATTTCACATGATGGTATAATATCCACATCGATATCGTAATATCTCATTATAACATCAATAAAACGCGACCAACCTGATTGCAGGGCTAATCAGGTTGGTCGCCTTTTATTGATCATTGCTCTCATTGGTTAGATTTTAATGGCGGCAAAATCACTGTGACAATACACGTACGCGTGAATTTTAATTTAATAAATTAAGTTAGAATGTTACAACATTAGTGAAGACAAACTAGTGTATGCAACTGCATATAACACGGGTATTAAAACACTCGTTACTATTATGAAATTCGCTGCGCTCGTTTCATAAACTCACACTCGTGTTTTAATACCCTTCATTATATGACAGTTGCATAAACTACTATACCATCATCGTTAGTAGGGAAATAGCAATTTACAACAAATGTTTTTCATTGATTTTGTTATTGGCTTTCACATTATTGTGGCGAAGTGAGTGTGTGTTCTGTCTTTATGAAATTATTTGTATGAGTTTTTGTGAGAAGATAAAATACATTTATTTGCTCGAATATTGTCATACATTGATCTTAAAATTATAATATTGAATCAAATATTCTGCCGATCTTCTTCTTAGTCGTTGTCTTCATTGCTGAAGGTCGTGTCTAGCTTGAAGTCTTGATCACTTGGTGCACTATGCTTCACCATGATGTCCTGTCCTCCGCGGTAGGCGTACACATATTATGGTTAGTCTAATAGATTATACACATATGAATGTTTTTGTTGTCCTTAGTACTTAAGCTGCTTTTTAGGTCGTCACTAGTGTCAAAACGAAAAGGGATAATTAATCCGAGTATTTGTCTGAAAAGTGTTTTAGTATTTGTTTTTCAAACCCCGCCCTGTGACGGCCGTTATCGCGTTATCTGGCAGTCGCTTAACAAGGCTCTAACGAAGCTCGTTACAACGCCGCGCCGCGATAACGCCGTTATTAACGAACTGGATTGATAGCTATGTAACCTAATCCAGCGCTGGTTCATAAACTAACAAACTCGGTTTAGTCTATGCAAGTTTAAAACTAAGATATTGGTTTAGATATCCCGTATATTTAGCAATTTAGATTTAAGTAAATAGTGGTCAAGTGCAAACCTGCTTGCTTGCCTGCTTGCCTGCCTGCTTGCCTGCCTGCTTGCCTGCCTGCTTGCCTGCCAGCTTGCCTGCCTGCTTGCCTGCCTGCTTGCCAGCCTGCTTGTCCGGATGTCAACACACCGCTTGCAACTTTGTAATTAGATATAAATATATATTTTTTTAGTTTTTTAAGTATTGTATGAAACCAATAAACATTTTTGAGTTTGTGTTTGCTTACTATTAAAAAAAAACAATTATATTGAAGTTAATATATTAACTAACTTAATATGTTAGCTAGCTTTAAACTTTAAAATGAGCAGTGGGTTCGATGCTCCGACCTCGACCCAGCACCATGAAAACAGGGGTCCAACTCGACCACATTACATGAACAAATCAAGGGTCCAACTCGACCATATAACACGATATTCTAACATCAACTCCAAAGCTCAACTTAAGACTCCTTTTTGAGCCACCATCCACATCGATTATATTGGCTTTACATCAAGATGGCGCCTCGACCCCACTCGAGACTTTGCTGTGCTCCAATTGGTTGTTACAAATAATATTCGTGACTTTTTACATTAGCAACTTCATAAACTTGTAAAAACAATTAGGATTAATCCAGTAAATTCTATTCTAATCCCTTTATGAATTTACGAATTATATTAGACAATAAACAATAACGTTAAGAATTAGTAATAAACTATGACCAAGCGACAGTCAACTCAACAACTTCCTCTGACATTTCTATAATAAAATGTTATCATTATCATTACAATCATGTCAAAATAGTTTTGTAAATTCGCTAACTGATTTATAATAACTATCTAGGTAGTAGGATCTCATTTTAGACATTGTTACAAATTATGACTGAACAGCGATCGATACAACAGCTTCCTTGCTCCGACATATATATCTTTTTTTTGTTGGAGAAAACAAAACATTTATTTACAATAATAAAATATAAAAACAAGGGAAGAAAAACTAAACAAACTACTTCTATCTACTACATAAAAAGGGGCACTTAGAATATCTTTAGAAAAGCATAAAGATAATCTAAGTGCTCCAGCCCACTACCAGAGGGCAGCGTGCCCAGCATAGTGACCGCATTACCACGCTGGATGGCAATGCTGATACGTTGAGCCCAAAAAAGGCCAGCATTTTGGTCATGCGTCGCGTCAACCAAGCGCTCCGAGAGGTTTTGGAAAAAATATAATATATAATATATATCATTGACTTATACACTACCATATATGCATGGAATTACATACATTTTCATACATTTTAATTTATTTATTTGACACTTAAAAGCAATACACATTAAAACATAAAAATAGATTAAGAATAGGTATCTTTGCAAAACAAACTTTTGTCATCTGAATAGCAATCTCAATAGCATCACATCAAATAAGCGTTTAAACTGAAGGTTCTTAGCCACTTGGTCATAGTGTTAATGAATGATGAATATATGTATACTAATAACACACAAACACATTGTCTGTTCTAAAGTTAAACAGTTTCTACATTTCTCTAAAACTACCAGGACTTTATAAAATAGAGCAGTTCTCGTAAGATACTACGAACAAAGCTAGGTGGCGCCTCGTGTGGAACAAAGCACTTTTGTCTTCCCCTAAGGCTCTATCTATTCACTATAATCTGACGTTTTAATGTGCAGCTTAACTTGCCTTAAAGCCGAAAGTTTTAAGAACACACCATTCATTTTGTCGAATTTAAATTGAGGATAAACTAAAATAAACAGATTCAGATTCAGATTTTTTATTGATAAATAATTATAACAATCGTCATTTATGGTAAGTCACATTTTACATTATTAACTTATTATCTAATTAATATTAATTTATTTTAAACTAAATTAGGTACATAAAATTGTTATTTTTTACATCAAATTTGATCTGATTATGAGGAGCGAAATACAGCGAAAAGCCAAGTCTGAAAGGGAGTGGATTTTTCAAATAAATATTGTATCAAGTGTGTGGTGGTCAGTCTAATCTTGATTCGCATACACTGCAAGTGTAACTGCAGAATATGTAATATTTTGTGCAAATAGTTTTATGTTGCTGTTGCTTCTTTATTAAGATAACAATACTTGTTGCCGTAACGCTTGAAATTATTTCTGCTACCTAACTGGGCATCATTTTGTTGTTTAGTAGATTCTATAAGAGCCGAGTATGTTACAGATAATGTGAAATATGACTATGTAATACATAGTTTAATACGATTGTATGTCTAATTAACGTAGCTAAAAATATTGCTAGCGATCGTTTCAATGTACAAATTAGCGAGTGGTTCCATTGCAAGTTCATATAAATGAATATGTATTAAGTCTCAGCAGAGCTGCTATTAATAGCAGCAGTGAAGGAAAGCCGATTTATTGCACTCTTTCCTGCGAAGGAGCGGGATTAGGTTCCACCTACTAATGGATGTGTACTCGACAGGGTGGCTTTTAGAGATACCACAGACATTTTATAAAAAAAAATGTAGTAGATAGATATAGTATGTTTTCATTTCCCTCTGGTTTGTCTGTATTATTATTGAAAACGAATATATACTATATCTATAAAAACCTATATGTATGTTTGTTTCTCTTATACGATCGAGATTCAAATCTTTATTGAATATAAAAATAAACTAAGCATGAGTGATGGTTAATTTTTTACGCTAATTAACTTGGATCTTGATCATTAAAAAACTTACTATAACGTAATATACCTTGGCAGATACAAAATGTTTTTTTTTTTAAATTACATAAAAGGGCGAATAAGAATATTTTAAAGTAATACTCGTCCGACTAAATACACTGAAATGTATTGAACAAAAATATCACTTTGTATACCTGGCTAAAGGTTTTACTTAGATTTATTCGGAAAATAAGAAAACCTTCACGGGTTACTCGTTTTCTTGTGGATTGAAATAAAATTCTCTGAATTTTGCGAGTGAATTGATTTGTTAGCCTTGAAAATAATTAAAGGACTGAAGTAAAGAATTGTAGCGGAAATTTAGTATATTCAAAATAATTGGGTTTTGACTGAAATCTTGCTTATAGTCATTAGTTGTGCTATCAAAGTACTAATGTAAGAGTAACAGTTACTTTTCTGAAAAAAATAAAACACTGGAATTATTAATCAAAATAAATAACTTAATTTTTGTATGTCTAATGTTTTATTCAAAAATATATTTTGACATTTATTCAATTTATAACTATAACGAATTAACCATTGTAAGATTTTTATAATAATTGCTAGATTTTATCTGGCATACATAGTTAAAAAATAAAATAAATAAAAAAAATAAAATAAATATTCCGGGACATTCCACACAGCGCCATCTAGCCCCACACTAAGCAAACGCTTGTGTCGTGATAATAAACGCTGATCGAGTAATCACTGGTTAATTTGTGTTTACAAGTAAAGTCGACAATGTAGTTAGTTGAAGTCAGCAGTCTTCATGAATACAACATGCGTTGCACCTGGCGCCGCCCGCCCCCGCCCCCGCCTCCGCCGCCCGCTGTCAGCTGCAAGCTAAACTATGAATATTTACGCGGTCGCCATTTTGCTGTCTTTGCGCTTTCTTGTTTGTAGTCACTGCTGTTGTTTGGGAAGTTGGAATTAGTTGGATTTGTTAATTAAGTAGGTAACTATAATAAAGTGCTCGCTTGGTTGGATTGCCATTTTTACGTAAATATTTAAACTATAGCGTTCTAAATGAAGCTATTGGTAGATATATTATTTTTAGCGACTCATTTATAAATTATGTAACAAAAGGTTGACAATTTACAATACATTGTTATTCCATGCATTGTTGTTGTGTTCCATTTTGTAACTTTAAACAAAATACAAATGGCAGCAAGCACCAAACTCATTTCGACGCACTATTTACAGTGAGGTCCCTAGCAACCACACAGAATACCCTAGCAACCAGTCCCGTCTGTCAAACAGAACCTTCGAGAACCAATAAATCAGTAGGGATGGGAAACAATAAAATTGGAACGAGCGTCACGTCGCTGTCAGTCCGTTGTCGGCCGCATAGTGTGGGACATACCCACTGGCAATATATTGATACCTCAAGGAGTCAAGAGTGAGGGAGTAGGAATATAGTGGCATTCTTAGTTTGGGTTGAAACTTGCGTGGTTAAACATAATCATTTATTTGGTAAAGCTAATCTACACGTCGTATACAAATTCATATGCGTTTGGTAATAATGCATTTATGGGCATCATTTTTGTTATGTTTGATTTAAGATCTATTATTCTTAGGTATAGATATATAATTTTCTATTTGTTTTGGTTTTACCTATTACCTTCAGCCAATCACAGCCGTCTAGCTTTCACGTGCTGGATAGAGGTAGTAATAAAAAATGTTTTCTCTTTTAATTTTATGACCTTTTGTTTTTAGTTAAATTCGAGTTTATTGTATCAAATAAGACCATTATAAAAAATAACAATATTATAAAAAAACTAACTTCAAAATCTCGCTACAAAACTACCTTACTGTTCTCACATATGTACTGTTTTATTCCACAGATACATAGTACGTTCCCAGCGTGAATAGTTTAGATAACAACACGTAGCCTCAAGTGAATGTCTAACTTCTTGCTTCTTCTGTTTCAGGTAAAGAGACGAGCCATTTGGAAAGTTTGGCAACCACTGGACCGCTACAAGTGAGTTTGGGAAAGCACTTAGTGTTTCAAACTTTATACACAAAATGTTATACCTAAAAGATATCTATAATCAGAGACTACTTTCTTGATAAAGATTTAAATAATATGGGAGGGATCTAAATTTATTAGCATTATAATAAATTTATATATTTCATTACGTCTCCAAATTATCATAAACAAACTGATAAAACAATAATTTGCAAACAAATCAGTTTTTATTTAAAAAATATTTTTTTTATTATCTGATGTAATTCCAACGTTCTAATCCATATGTAAGGTTTCCTAACAATAACCCTAAATTTACCGGTTATTTGCCGGTAATTTACCGGTAAATAATATTTCATTGACTGGCCACACTGGTGGCCGCTTGGTGGGGCGTGACATTCGTAACGGACGGGAATTCGAATCTAGCGCTCGAGGCGAGCGGACGTACGAAGTTACCAGCTTGTAATATAAAGATACTAAGTTACTTTTGGTATTTCAAGAATTATACTCACATTGTCATTTATATATATTTGAGTTTTAATTATTATCGTCAACACCTTCAGTTGAGGATGGGCAGTTTACACATATCAGTGACTGTTTTTGTAAAATGTGTCATCCTTAGTTACATTAAAATATTTAGACCAAATGTCCTAAAACAGACCTGACAGGTCAGTAAACTCATTAGGTCCCAGATGGTTAGTACTCAACTTGAGCACTAAGTAGTAGTTAGCAAGTCTAAGCTATTCCATCGACACCGAGACAGACAACTTGAAGACTTGATACTTTCTCACTTAAAATGCTTACTAACTTTAACCTTTACAATTTATTAGTAGCTAATTTGAAGGCTTTGCGGTGTTCAATGTAGTGGATAGTGGAAATAAACTTGTAGTTGAATGAGTTTCATGATTTTAAGAGTTTTGTTGAATGAACAGTTAGTACCTTTTGTATAATATCGTCTTTGTCTATACTTGGTACAACTTTAATATAATGATGCCGATATTTTTAAATCATTTAGGTTCGGAAAAAAGAACAAAACTTTTACTTACCATTACCAACAATCATTCATCATTGTATTCTTTTATTCACTTTTCCAAGAACATTCAAATATTTTATAAATTTGTATATGAGTTTTAGAGAAAACACTCTCTTTCAGTATTTGTTGTTTCCCAGAGGAAACTGAATCATAAATTCTCGATTCAGTCTCGATACAATTTTGCATATAAATTTCAAAATATATTCTCTAGAAAGCAACACAATCAAAATTCAGCAAGCCACTCCGTTCCTATCCTTCACTTTGAATTTAGAAGAACTGCGTGTTTAGCACGCTCACATAACTCGGGGTGGAACAGAATTACACAACAAAATGCAATTCATACTCATATTTTTGTAGAAACTTTAACCTGCAATCATAACACGTATCTTATAAATTATTTGAATGTGATGCCCAATCCGGTATTCAACTCTAAAATTAAAAGAATTTACTTAAAAACTAGAAAAGTGGTTTACTTTATTTTATCACATGAGAGCATGAGTCAAAAGACAAATTACAAACAAAAGAGTAACTAGGCTAACTTGTTTTTATAACTTTCTTACAATATTCATTCTAATTTCAAGCTCTGTTTATTTATATTTGCGAAACAATGTTGTTAAATGTATTGTGAATCACCAAACGTGCCAACATGCTGAGTCCATTGATATCTTCCCAGTTTTCTCACTTCGAATGCTGTCGGGAAATAATAGTTTCCATGAAATATCCGAAGGAGAATCTCGGACGGGTTTAAAGTATTTCCCGGTTCATGCATTAAGCTTAGTCAGCAAGCAGTCGGGGAAACTCGGCAAAAATGGAGATGAACCCATACGGCTTTGGGGTCGGCTATTTATATCGATTGCATTTGTGAGGACCAGGGGAAATGTATGGGAATTGGCTGAGTGAACAAACACACAAAGTCATATTACTTGGAGTTATCTGTTTTATTAATGTAACTTTGTTTAAAATAAGGATTCTGAACAGGAACGCTTGGCTCTAAAATATGTCTAGCCTAATTTATTTAAATTAAGTTATACACACAAAACAAAATATATTGTGTACTGCGTATTCTGTTCCAAGGAATAAGACACACTCAGATATTTTTTCAAGACTTTTATTAAGACCAGTAATATTATATGTAACATACTGGCGTCTGTAAAATGTCTGTAAATCTCCGCCGAGGCGAGGTAGGTCTCGAGTACAGCCTTTATTTTGGTCAGTATCGATCCTCCTGGCTTAAAGCTTAGAATGTAGGTCTTTACCAGCGATCTTATAAATAGGATAAAATCAATATCCATGCCAGAATGAACACTGGTTTTACCAGAAGTAAAAGGAAGGGTTATCAATTTCGTCAGTTTTAAAGTCTTGGTGAAAAATTCCTTCAATGAAAAGCTTTTCTTTTACCAAATCATAAAACTTAAATACGTTGTAATGTATAAACAATCGACTTCTTTGTTTAGATACGTTTAATTCGATACATAAATTTATCACTTGATTATTATAAGTTCTGCAATCATGTAAATAACAGTTTGTATGACAATGTATCAGTTTGTATGACATTTATTTACTAGGAAACGTTAAGTAAATAAGCACGTATGTATGAGAGTGGCCGACAGTTCAGACCTGCATACACTCGGTTAACTATTCCTACCTGCCACGGAACTCGCCAAGGAAATTGTCTCATTATTCCGTAATTGCTATCCAACTAGGCTTCGCTGGTCCGAATTAATTATTTAATTTGTTTAATTGACATGATTGGAACAGGATGATCTGGGGTTAGTGAAGCTACGCATAACATTACTTTTACTTACATCTAATTGTCGGGGATAGTTGTTTTTTTTCTCTGATGAACACTCCTGCCTACTATCTAATAACATGATTTTCCTTTGAAAAATACCGGTAGCGCTAGTTTTATTTTCAACGACGTATTCGTTTTGTGTGCTAAATATAATATTCTAGCCGAAAGTCGGCAAACATGACAGTCTTATTAAAATCTAATCTTATTAAAAAAATATATGAATACATACCTACTAAACCTGTTCTTCAATAGTAAAACAGCAATCATGACATATATCACTAGCGGTATAACTCCACATAACAGAATCACCAATTTCCCTCTAATATCCTCCACTATGTATGGCATTATGTACCCTGTATGTACTTCGGTAAACGCCTCTCGGAGCTCGAGGTGCGTAATTAGGTGTAAGTTATGAACCAATGACCGCCTTCGATACTACACCTTTATTTACTACATTTGCCTCTTGTCCTACTCATGAATTAGTCTCAATTTATAGTTTTGTCTTGAGCTATATTATATACGAAGTTTAGGATAGTTTGTGATACGTAAATGCACGTTTTTATTTTGATAGTTAATACTGGGCTTGATGACTACTTTCTTCATAGATGATTTTATATTTTGTTGTACTTACGAGACGTATGTTTAGTATTTCCGACTTTGTTTTACCTCAATATACTCGTAATTAACGTTACTCCAATTTATAGATTTCATGTGATACATAATTTTTCTAATGTCTTGAAAGACAACATAACAAGTACTAGGCACTTTTGGTTCCGCGCGCGGGTTAAGCGTTTATTCGTTGGGCTGTTTGTATTTTGTTTTTTATTATGTAAAATTATAAATTAATAATTAATTTGACATAAACGATACTTAGACATAACAAACAAAAATTAGGCAATTTCTCACTTCTATCAACAAAGACATTTATTTTTCATAATTCACGTGTTATCACGTATTGACTACCAGTTTCACATGCAGGCTAGCTGAAATCTGACCAGTTAAGTAAGAGCTAGTCGAGCCTCGTGTAATACAGCCTTCTAGTTCAGTGGAGCGCCTCTTTTATTTCCGGTATGATAATGGAATCCTGAAGCCTTTACCCTAGTTTGGGATATTACCTAAAAATACTAAAGATATGAGATTGAATAACAAGAAAATTGTTGAAAGCTAAAACTTCGGGGTTTTAAAGTGAATGTAAAAATAAATAAAGGTTGTATAGTCTGAATTGAATCCTATGATAGTTGAGTTTTTGTAAAATAAATGTTGGTGGATGTTTTTGGATAATATTTATTTTGCGTTTGCAAAAAAAATCATAACTTTTACTTACAAAGTACTCTCAGCATATTCGCAATTTGCAATTGTTTCGGTAGTAACTATAAAAAATAAGTGTGTTACAAGCGAGCCATATTATAGCCAACAACTTTGTCACAAAAACATGAAGCCTGCTCGCTATATTGTAGTCGATAAAAATGTGTTTTTATATGAAGCATTTCCACCAAAAATGTTTGTTGTGGCTTTATCCCCGCATTTTGTGAATAGCTAAAAGTTTCTCGCCGATCAGCGAAGTTTTTCCGGCGGCCATTATAAAATTGTTTTCGCTAAACAAGAACAAATTCTTTACCGCTTCCATCAGGGCGGGGCTCGCTAATAAGGGATATCGGCCCACACCGGGGAGTGTGGAACTTGCAAGTTGCTCTGCTTAGAAAGGATGCTGCAAAATTTATAGGTAAAAGATTACACTCGAGTTTTTGTACATACACTAAACTTTGTCGTTTTGTTTAGACACAAATTTATTATTGACCTTTTATTTATATGGTAACATTGAAATTTTTATAAATGATCTTTATATTATTGAGCTAAATGAATTTGTTGATTATGCTGTAGTACTCCTACAAGACGAATAAACACCATTTATTGTCATAGGAAGCCTTAAATAGAAAAATAAAAAAATATATATGTCCAAAATATGCATAAAGTAAAAAAAAACTAGGCACAACCCGGTACCAACTCAGCATATGCTGAATGCAAGCATCCAGCGCTGGTCTTCCGTTGAGAACGGCAGGTGCCATCATATTAACTGAAGCCAAAAAAATCTTTTTATATTAGGTCTAATATTGCCAAGTTCATTTAATCCAAGTATATTTCAATACTCCTCGTTTAGTTCGATAGCCAATTTTTCCCATGTTGTACTTGTATTTATCTGCTTTAAATTCCGGCCGAGCCTCCTTTCTATTAGACTCTGGCTCCGCAGGCTTTGTCTTTAACTTGGATTATATACATTACAAGGATATAGATGGGATAACATATGTAATTTATTTCCTTTGTTACTAAGGGAACCGTATCAGAAAATCAATAAGTTATGGGGATTCAGATAGTAATATATTTTTTTTTAAATTTGTGAAGGAACTTATACATACATATATGTAACGTTGATTTTATTTTTTTATAATGGAAAAACTACATTAGTGCCGAACTAGTTTTTATATCCGAGTATTTAATCCAAATACTTAAATTTTACTTAACTACCTAACCTAACTTAAATACTTCTTATAAACATTGAAACTGCATGGTAACAGCAACACTTAGCTGTTGAATATTCATCCAGCTACTTTGCACAACAAACATTGTTCTCGTGAGCTCATTTTTGCCGGTTTTTCTTGCTGATGGCAATCCAAACAATGTTGTTTGGGAAATGGTATAATGGCTGCTTAATTCTTGCCTACCGGGGGGTTTGTTTTAGATGGCTTCTGCTGCAAAATTCAGAGCAGGGGCTTGAATTTTTAGGGAAAGTTTTGACTTAAAAGCTTTGCGAAAAAGATACTTTAAAGGATAAAGACAGGTGCATACTTTAATGATTAAATAATAAACTTCAAATAATATTCTGATAACCGCTTGTAATATGCTCTTTTGCTGCTATTTTTAACTTTGACGGACATATTTAATTTGCTAGCTAACTGTAATCTTTCTTAGTTAAAATGTGTTAGTGTTCGCTCCATTTTATGTAAAACACAATTAAATGCTTGAAATAGACTTTGTTAAAGTAAGAAATACAGCAACAATTTAATTCAAAGCAAACGTCATCAAGTAAAGAGAATCCAATCCAATATCCGTAGCGTGTCTACGCGGAGTCTACGACAGCTACGCCGTAGCCACCTGCTACGCCAGTATGCTAACAATACAAGCATACTGCCTATTTGTATCATGTACAGAGGTATGAGAAAAGCTGTTGAATAATAACAAACAAGAAAAAAAAACTGAGAATGAATGAATTTAAAAATAAACCGGACATTTCACGTATTTCCATCTAACCCCTTACTAAGCGAACTAAAAATAATTGCGTGAGTTATATCAATTCAAATTCAAATTCAAAACATTTATTTACAGAACATAGGATACATAAAGCTGGTAACAGGTATTACAGAGCGCTACGTTCCTACCCACAGGGTGTGCAAATATGTACAATCGTTTTTATAGAAACTATTCATTTTGTTTTTGTTACATTAAAGCATTTTCCTGCCAAGCTAAACTTTGACCATCCTGGAACAGTAGTTGTTGTGAACTTGCAAATCTTCCTTACATACCCTGTACGCAATACTCTCCAAGTTAGTATGAATATTGTTCCTAGTGTTCACAAGCATATTGTGGGCGCCGTGTTTGCGCGCGCGGAGCCGGGGGTTTCTCTAGTATGTGTGGACAAACACACATCCCTTGATTGTTTGTTAGTAGAGAGTTTCGTGCTAGTTTCCAAATACAAGTTGCTAATTGTTGTGGACACTAGGGGTGGATTTTGCGAGTATAATTAATTGTTTGCTCTTCTAATTAAATATAAATCAGCTAAAAATAATAAAATATAAAAACAAGGAAAGAAAAACTAAACATTCTACTTCTAACTACTACAAATAGGGGCACTTAGAAAATCTTTAGAAAAGCCTAAAGATAATCTAAGTGCTCCAGCCCACTACCATAGGGCAGCGTGCCCAGCATACTGGCCGCATTACCACGCTGGATGGCAATGCTGATACGTTGAGCCAGAAAAAGGCCAGCATTTTGGTCATGCGTCGCGTCAACCAAGCGCTCCGAGAGGTTTTGGAAAATAGTATGGGCTCCCGGACCCCACGGCCCCAAAGTCTCGACTCCAAAAGGCTCAAATATGTAACCTCGGCCGAGGTTAGCATATTTGCGTCTCTTGTGATGCTCGGCAATAATAGCCGCCGCTCCAGCCCGACACCGTGTCAAAGACAGATGAGACGGCGCCAATGTGTCGACGCAAGTTGCGTCCCACACAAGGGGCCGACCCAACTTCCAGGGCACAAGAGTCATACCGTCAGGTCTTTTTCCATCGTCACGTGCTAGGCCGCTCGGTTCGAGCATAGCTGCAACATTGGCAGTGGAAAAAGCCCGGCGAATGATGTCGTTCAGACTAGCGTGGCGGCTAATTCTACCAGCACTCCTCGAACATGAGAGGCCGTGGTGCCCGAGCTGGTCGACATCAGTACCACACTGGCAGCGATGCGGCTCACAGCTCCTCGCACCCAAACGCAAATTGTTAAATCAGCTTGCATTAGATTCGAAATCGCGTTACTAGGTAACCATGGAGCTAAATGCGTTTAAGACAGGATATGCAAGTGGAATTTAGTTTCAAAATGCAAACATACTGAAACAAACTTGAAAATAGATGTGTGTTTACTACTTATTTGAGATTCGCTCAAATGACAAAAACGATTGAAAACAACAAAATACATTTGTTTTTTTTCAAACAAGGCCGAAAAACTAAACTCTTTGTTCGCGGCATAAATTTTACAACATACTACAATTTTTCTCGTAAAGTTGAGTCATTCCAATGTTAGAATCATCATTCTTACTACCTTCCTATCATCTTATTTCCTCCATTCGAATGATTTAAAGTCCATCGGCGAATATCGATTTAAATTATTCGATTTTAGTGCGAATATGTTTTGGTATGTTTGTAATTAGAACTTTCATAAGCGCGCGTTATCTCGCTCATTATTACTTCCAACGATAATGGTGCCAGAGTTATCGACATGTGTATACATACATATATACAATCAAAGCTGACGATTTGTTTGTCTAATGAAACTTATTGGCTTGAAATTAATAGTTTACAGTTTTACTTTAGGTTTGAATAACTGCTTTGGTATATTGTTGACAATGGAATGAGGAAACTGAAAATTGGGATTAAATTACATGATATGTGACATAAGTACGAGAATAAAGACTTCAAATATTGCTAGTATACAACGTACATACATAATTTACCCTTATTAAGTACGAATAAATTACGCTGTTGTTTAAAAATAGAGTTAATAATTTCAATTCATCAAATTGGATCGTAACTTTAACGCCACAAACAAAATCCATATGCTAAAGCTAGCTAATCAGTGATACGTTATCAGTAGTATATAAAGCTGGCGGCTGCGTTACATACACCATAGTAGTTACGGAGACCAAGCAAGCAGGTCACACTTACCATGTGAATAAGTGCGGGGACTGGTGAGTCAATACATCTATTTTTATGTACATATTTCTGAGAAATAGTTAAATGTGGCAAAGCTACCAGAATTTAAAATAGAATTCTCCTAGGCAAACGTGCAACATCTAAGACTACAGGGTTGCTTAACATCAGGCAGGTTGTAGTCAAACGTAAGCCTATTCTAGTGTTAAAAAAATAAGCTGTAGATGTGTAGTGTCTCTGTGTTTCAAACAACAAAGCCGAGCTCAGCAGCTTTATTATATTACTCATTTTGACTTCGACAAAATTCTTCGCATTGAGACATCTGTATTATTGTCGTTTTGAAGTTTTACTAATGTACTCAGTTTTCTGAATAAATTTTCGGCATTTTTGCGCAAAAATCTCGCTAAATGTATAAAATCTCTGGGAAACCTTCAGCTTCGGCAGAAAGTTAATTCCGCAGAACCTAATTTGCGTACAAGCTCTTTGTGCCAAAAGAAAGCGATCGCAGCCAACCGCGGGGGGTAGAGGGGTTGAGGGGTAAAGGGGCGTACACAAATATAAAGGAAGAAACCTTGAATACGGGAATATAGACTTTTTCCTAGAATTACTCATATAATGCTTATCTACAGAATTATCTATGATAATGAGAATTAGAATGATGTAAAAGCATGTATCATTATGCTGCCGCTTCACTATTCATCATGGTTCAGCACTTGTTTATGCCAAATACCCTTATTCTTTTTTTTTTACATGATATTGGCTCACGCTTGACTACAACATGCCTGATGTTATGCAACGTTGTAGTCAAGATTATTGTACATTGAAAACTCTTTATTCTACGCCATTTAACTTTTAACTAAAAACCAAACAGAAACACCAACCTAATACATTTTATTACATCTACGGAGGAACCTAAACAAAGAATATCGGCTTCAAAGTCGTTAAGTAACCTGATACCGGCTCGGTCGCTCCCAACGACTCTAAACGAATCAAATTAAAGCATTTTTGTTCGCTGATTTAATCCCGAGTTACTGGGGCTTTTGTAAGATTATCCGCAGAGGAAATACCTTTAAGTTTTATAAAAACAATTGTGGTAAACGTAAGTATTTGTTTTATTGTTTGTTGATGTAATTGGTTATAATTAGTATTATAACACATTGTTGACTTTAGAATTGTATAATACAATAAAAAAAAATGATTTGACATATCTGTCTATCTCAAAATAATAAAAAATCGCTCATACGTAATCAATGACTCATTAAAATAAAAAATACCTAATCGCAAAAGTAAAATACAATATATTTTTGCCATAAGTAACCAGATATCTCTAAAAGTTTTGTTCTATGCTCCAAAAGAAAAGAATAATAACTCTCGTAACGTTTGGATTGGGAAATCGGAGCCGATACCGGACGGTGGTGGCGGCGACGTAATCACAGAGCGGAGGGAACTTTGAGGCATTCCAATGTGACTGACATTAAAGAAAGCCTCTAGAGATGATGAACGACAAACGACTGATAAGATAGAGATTGGCTGAAAATTCTGAGCTTCGAAACTTTATATCAGGCTTAGGTCTTGCTACATTCATCCTTTGTTTTCACGTTTACAAAGTCATACTTAATTCAAAATTGTATTAAATAAGCTCAAGTACAGTAAACATAGCAACATAACTAACTACATTCAACAAACCAACAGAAAACACTAATAGCCAATTATTTTTATTAACTTTATCAAAAACTCTAAAATACACTTATAATGATAACCTAAACCACCGATAAGTTCCGTAATAGTCGATATAATACAATAGTACATTAACAGTATCGATTTAATTAATCAAGCGATATACAAACGTATAAAGCGTTGATGTGGCGTCGATAACCGCTGTTTATTAGTTATTATCTAACTTTCACAATTAACTACTTTTCCCTTTATGTGTGGATCGGGTCAAAATCCGTTTTGTGAATTTAATTACAATTTGTTTATGTACTAGTCATATACTTAATAGAATTTGAAATGAACTGTACTCACAAAATGAAAGAATATTTAATGAATAAAATAATTGAGAAGTGCAGTCACTCTCTTATACTCGCCTTAGCAAACTTAGTTTTAGTTGTACTAGCCCTTAATAGTTTTTAGTTTACTAACACACATCTGGATCTCTTTGTTGTCCGTAATAAAAGCATTTTTTGTTTTTTTTCCGTTCTCCTCCACCAAATACCCCCTGCGTTGCAGACGCCTTTGTTTAGCTTATGATCGAGTATATGTAATTAAAATATAATGTTGATACAGTTGTGGGTGTACAGAGTTACTGGGTCTACAAATTATTTAGTAGTACTTATATCAGGACTTTAACTCAATTCGCTGCAAAAAATGTAGTCAATGGTAATGTTAATGGTTACTCTTTAAAAATATAGCAATGGAAAGCCAATTTACGACTTGTGTTTATTATTCAGTTGCGAGAGTTATTTATCAGAACTCTTGAATAGATTTGAAGTTTTGTCATCGCATATTAATTATACATTGTCTTTTTCACGAAATATCTCTATAGCGCTTCACGGCTCACTGAACAAACAGACAATAAAAATAAATAAACAATTTACTGCATATTAATATATTGAAACAACTGGCAACGTTCAAAAACCTGAGAACAACAGTGGCATGTTATAAATTAAACTTGAAAAGCTTATCGAGTATATTTGGTCGATGTTTGTGAATACAATTTCAATAATATTTGGTTGTGAGTGCTTTCCGCCGTGGAGTGGCGCTGTGTACTACAGGTACAGTGCAGGTAGTGTACAGTGCTTGCCGTGGAAGACAGCACTCACTACCCGGCCGCGGCTGTTATTCAGGGTGACATTGAAGTACTTGTATTTTTAGTTTGATAGAATTTGATGTTAATTTTTATTAACAATCAAAAGAAAAGTAAATTATATTTTAAAGTAATAGATAACAAATGACTGGCTAATATAATCAGAAATTACTACATTTTATATTGTATTTTTTTTTATAATTCTTTTAATAAGGTCCGTTAAATAATGTCCGGGTTGTCCGTCATACCACATTAGGCGCACAAAAGTCACACATTTACACCAACTTACTTAATTTTGTCAAGCAGACATTTTATTTCAATGTTCCACTCTTAAATATCAATATTATTTTTATTCTCTTTGTAGTGTTTATTCCACCCTGAAGTTTATTCTGGTCCCCGCGTGTGCACAGCGTTCAGTAGTATATCGAGTGCGATACACCGGCGCGGCATCACACTGTTCACGACAGCACTCAGATTCAGGCCGAGTGCCATATGTTGTACTGTGATGTTTTTATTTTATTTAGTTTCATGTAACTGTATGTCTCTCTGTTTTATTGTACTGTTGTAATAATATAAAAAATAAAACTTGATGTTTTACTGGTTTCATGTGTTAACGACATAAGACACTATTTTTTTTGCGATTATTACCTATGTGTACACATAACATTAAAAACAAACAAGTTTCTCAGAAGTATGTGCTGTGCATCAAATCATACACCGAAGCGTCGCTTAGTAACAAGCGAGTTATATTTATTCGTAAAATTATGTAGCATGGCAAATCCTAAACAGAATTGAACATAATTATTCTAAAAGTACAAAAGGCACAAATATATACAAAACGGGCAATAAAACTGTCCTCGGGCAGTTTAATCCGAGAGAGGGCGCAGCTGTGCAAACACTCCGCTGGGACACATTCCTACAATTACCCAAAAACAATACGAGTCTTCGACCAATCACAGCGCGTAGACCGAGCCTGCTGGCGCGGGATTGGTCAATCGGGTACTAATCAAAATTATAAGGATACTACCAGGGCAAAAATAATTTACAACATGTATACGTAGGTATGTATATATACAATATTATTTTTGGTTAAGAAATACAGAGGGCGCTTCAATTTGATTGGCACTAAAATTGCACTAGATGGCTCTCTATTCCTGGTATATTATATTACTCTATGCTACCAGGATTCCTTAATATGTTTAGCTATCATGGCATTTACTTCTGTTATTATTTTATTGTTTTACTTACAAAATTTTAGGTGTGCTGACAAGAAATTCAATGGAAAATAAAGGAAAGAGGAAACGTTCTTAGATTTGGTAGGTTTTTTCTGTGATTAAAGATATTGATGAAGACTTTAGCTATATAAAATCAATGCAAATATAACGGCGTTTTTAACATTTGGGACAAGAATAGCACAACAGATATTGTACTCGCGTTACAATGATGACTTTCTAAGCCAGTAGTACCCCCGAGTAGGCTCATTGGTCCCTCGATCTTACTACACTAAGATAATGTAATATATCATCGTGTATCTGTTTGTGTATAATTTCACATTCAAATAAAGGCAATAATACAGTCTGCTGGGAATACCTAGCCTTTGTACGAGGGGTTTATTGCTCGGGTTTCAAACGTGATATACCTGTTTATAGTCCTAATATTATGAGAATATACTCATAATTTCATGCTTTAGGTAAATTCAACTTTTCTTAAATGGCTTCTGCGGCATATTTAGCTAAGTTTTATTTTCACTTTACAGTCTGAAATTTGACTTACACAAGCAACTGCGAAGAATAATTTTAACTCTAACTGGAATGACTCTCAAGCGAAGCTGGCATAACATATTACGTACTTGAAAAGATTATGCTGAGAATCATTAGTTAACGAAGTTAAAGTCAGGAAAAATTTGATTAAATTTACCTAATCAATAAGATAAAATTGTGTCTATTTTAATAATGAAATAAAAGATCTTCAAACACTAGTCCAGACAAGAATAAATAAAATATCCGCCGCTACCGGGGGCAACGGCGTGTCAATTAAAAATAACGAACGAGTAACGAACCAACGGCCGTTAAACCTATCATCACAGCTCATAATGAACAAAGTTTTTCTCTTCTGAATCATCATCATCAGCCTAATTTTGTTTACTTTTTTCAAAATCTCTCCAATGCAAATTACTATGATCGACTTTAGTGCCAACAACGGTAATGTATAATTTAAGTAGTCTATTTAGGATTGCACAGATTAATCTATAACCATGCCAAATTTCATCCTAATCACAGTTTCACTTAGAACGTGCATAAGTAACAAACATACGAATATGTACCTACACAGGCACACACGCACCAACTTTAGCTTTATAATATTTAATCAATCTATCAATATATTTTTATTGTACCTACCTAAGAAAAAAAAATACAAAACAGTTTACAGAAATATTACTCAACCTAGGTACATTGGGCGGCCATATCGCGTAGATCGATCTCTTCCAGGCAGTATTACTAGGAACAGGATGAATGAGGATTAAAAATATATAAAAAAACCTGCTGTTTGCTGTTAAAATTGTTTTGTAGAGTATTGTGATGTTCTAAGTGAATATAGACCCTCACTGTAACGCCAGCCGTCAAACTCGGTAAGTAAGCAGTGAGTTATTTATTGAACGAGTGTTTTTTCTAATGAATAACAATTAAAGGCCGCCGGAGCCTTCCACACTTATTACGGACGTCGTTACTTATGTCGTAGCCATTGTAGGATGAAATGTTAGTGTTTAATGATTATTTATTAGGAATATATAGTGTGCTAGTTTATAATTCACTATACTATTACTTACCGATAGTTTTGGCGATGTTGTTGTACGAAGATTTTATATATTTTGTTGTTTTTGTCAACATTCTAAATGTTAACATCTCAATCATGGACTAACTTACTTATAATAAATAATAATAATAACTTCTATGGCATATGTAGCTTTGAATTCCTATTCATCAATGTTCTCAATTTCGTATATCAAACAGCAAATTCAATGTTGAACTATGTATTCAATCTCTCCATATGCTACTGATATTAACTCTTCTGAAATCAAATCACTCCGTAGCACTAGTACATACGTAGCGATTTGCTTTCCATCAATCATTCAATACAACAAACAGACTGACAGACAGGTATCGAGGCGTATAATATACAGGTATCGACGTAGTTTGTCACGTGTCGTGTTCATGTCACCAAATTATTAATATACCTAAAGCACAGACCTAAAGTAACGCGAAATATGTTACGATTAAGATATTCTACTTTTCAGATGCTGGGGTTTTTAATATTAGAGTTATCACGTTCTTTCATAACAATGAACTACACTTGTATAATATACTTGGTTTTAAATATTAAGTTAATCTGGAATAATAAGTAACTAAACATAAGGAAAAACAAAGAATAACATAACATAGGTAATGGACATAAGAGATAAGAAGAGTCATAATTAAAATTGTGAATGTGAATGAACGTGTTTCTAATGTAATATATAGGTATATCAATTAAATATCATTTACATAAATGATATTTAATTGATATACCTATATATTGCCTTCTTTACGCTTAAACTACTGAACCGATATACATATATCGGTTCAGTAGTTTAAGCGTAAAGAAGGAACAAACATACACACTCTCAAACTTTCCTTTAGTGTTATAGTGTGATAAGCAAGGTGACTCCCAATTGAAATACGAGCAACGTAATCAATCGCAATAAGAAGTAGTATGTTTAGTTATTTGTCCCTTGTTTATCTGTATTAATAATAAATGCTGTAAAACGTACCAACGTAATCATGATATTGGAACTAGTTTGTCGAAGCAACAAATAAATATTTTCTACTTACTCTAGCAGTATTTGTCTAACATTCTCAATGTAATACATGTTCTGGCCCCAGGGTATGCCCGCACGGCGCTGGCGAGCTTTGAATTATTCAGTAAACTCACAGACAGCTTGTAAGCACAGTTACTATATTATATGTATGGATGTATATTGTATGCTGTAGAGAGCACAAGGATTTTGACCTACAGTTTATAAATATCATACTTTATGTGCCCTGCGTTGTAATTCAAGCGTTAATCTGAATTAGTACTAAAGTTCATCCAGATTTATTAAAAATGGAGGTTTCAAACTAGATTAAATAGTGTTACAATGAATCCATTGTTTTTGTAATAAATATTCATGATTGTATTGTGTTGTGTTGTTTCAGGTAAAATGTTTACATCGCCCAGACATGGTTCAAATACAATGTACGAGTAAGTAAAATAACGACCTACTCAACGACACAAACATGCAGAATGTAAGTGATATTAATATTATTTTACAAACTTCATTTTTTGTTTTGCTTGTACTGTCGGTATTTTGATGTACTTTGGAAAATTGAATGATATTCTGCTGCAACTGCTCTTGCCGTTTCTGACCACAAACAATGTTTGGTGTCGCAGCGAAACATCACTAAACTTCTTCGCAAATTTATCATCTCCAATGGATTTCCACAAAGTGACACCTGATTATTTTTTGAATTATCATAAATGTTAAAAATACGTTTTTTACGTTAGGTAGTATTCAAATAGTTCTACAAAAAATGAATCGTATTTGTTTGAACACAGACCGCAGTAGAAAATAGTTGCTTTTCATGGCATATTGTACGGGGGTGAGGGGAGGAGAGGCTATAAATCCATGTCGATAGTGAACAGGCTTGCATGGTTCATACGATCGTAGACAAATGTGGTCATAATATGTCACTTTCTGTGTTTGTTTTACAGGGACGAGATGTAACCACTATGTTTTGTGCTATTGTGGCGATCAAAGTAGGGAATCAATAATTCAAGAGTTTGTGCCACCAGGCCACCACGAGGCCACCAGTGCTCATTGTGTATATCGTGCTATCCAATCATAGGTGTTTGCCAATTTTGTGTAAATATGTAGTTACATGCTAGGTAGGTAAGTGTATAACACACTCAACGGCAGCAATGTAATAATCAGGCGGGTTGGAGGCAAACGACATCGTATACTGTATTAAAGTGCAATCTTATAATTGAGAAATATGTCTATTCGTTAGTGATAAATACGTATAATTATTTAATAATATATAGAACGTAAACGACGGTTTCTATTACATCAAAATTAAAGTTTTACTCTATTTTAGACGACAACTTTAAATTTTTGCACGAAAACCTCATAAAATCTCATCAAATAATGGTCCTATATTTCCCCAGCGTCCCACCATTCTTCATAGTTGGTAATATAATAATATTGGTGTTTTTGCGCGGCGCGGCCGAGTGATGAATGTACCGACATTACCGCGTGATGGATCGACCTACTAGTTGCTTCCAAGATTCAGGACGATTTAGGACAAGTCACATTGAGAATTAATATTATAAAGGCATAAGTTTGGGAGTATGTGTAAGTGTATTTTTTAACATATTTACGTTCATGCACTTAGTAGTTTTTTTTATTTGATAAGTTAGATGGAGTTGAATCAGAAATTGTTTCACTTACAAATAAATATTCAAGTTTATTGTTTAAGATACTCAAAAGTTGAGTTACTCGTATAAAAATGGTTAACTCTGATGGTACAGCAGTAAAAACAATGTTTACTAGCGTAATTGAGTTCGTAGTAGCTGCAGTTTAATCAATCTCGCAAAATATTTATTATTACGCTAAATATACGATTACATACAATCTTCCCAAACCGTACAACAAAACCACCACCGTCCTATCAAGTGACTAAGTGGCGAAACATCTTCCGAGAGAATGTAGTCCATTGTGCCTCCTTGGTCAGTAGCGCGCCGCCAGAGGGCGCGGGCGGGGCAGAGGTGCGGGGGGTGCTTCCGGACCGGAAACGGACGTGGAGCCTTCCCAGCCTGTGCTACCTACTCGAGCTTTTAATTTTAAATCGAGCCCTTTGCTCGTGATGTTTTATTCGCGGACTGAGGATGCTTTGAACGCTTTTTCTGGGATATTGTGGACAATGCTGTCGTAAGAAATGTTGGTCTTAAAAAGGAAATGATGTTTTGTGAGCTTTTTATTTAAAATATTAAGAAAAAGGGAATTAATTTACGTAAATTTATAACAATTGAAAAATTCGTCGTTTGTTGTACGATCGTAACGTAATGTATTCAGACAACTACCAATTCAATAAAACGTTACGTTTCCTAACGGACTATGTCAATGGACGTAATAAATTATATTTTACAGAAGTAAACAAAGCGAGTAAAATAGAGCCTACAAATCCACTGAGTTACGCCTTCGATACCCATAACAGTTTGTCCGTACAATATTTATCTCTGAACACTAACTGTCGAAATATAACCGGAATCCCGAAATGTAGGCTTGAAGCGTGTTTTATACAAGGTTACTAGTAACTAATGCCTGTACCTTTTCTCTTTCTTTGAGTCCTATTTCCTCATGACCGAGGGTCGTGAGTCCCCCACAGAATTAATTCGTTAGGGGAGTTCTCTTGGGCTGATACATCATGGTGGGCGCCCAGATCCATGCACTGTATCTTTTAGTACCTTTTTATGCATGGCTTTTGTTAAAAGTTTACTTACGACTTTTGGAAAACATAACGAAATATTGATGTTACATACATTTTGTCTGTTTGGGGCCCATGAGCTTATTGTATGCAACAGGTGTTTTTTCGTGTATTTACATAAGTTGTTGCTTTTGGTACACCAATCATAAATACGTAATACATTAGAGCCTCCCTAAAAGGTTATGCGTTAATCCCTAATAACCCTGTATAACCTGTTACATACATATAACCTGCAACATATAGCCTGTATAAAACCGCAGAGCACTTTATGAGTATATCGAGGCCTGAGTGCGGCTTCAACCACTGCAGGTACTTGTGTGGTGCATTCAATAATACACATTTTGCTATTGGAGTGCGGGAAATAATGTGGAAATAATTTCTTTAATTTTTACAAATTTATAGCATGACAAGAAAAAATAATAGTGAAAAATTCTAGCCTGTGGCCTGGTTTCAATATCCTCCCAAAAAACTAGTATTTGATACGTAACTTACCAGAATATTAGTTGTACTCGAAGTGTTGTTAGGCTGGATAAACTCTCGACACCAGAGTTGGCCACTCTCATTAGATAAGAAGAAGATTGTAGTGTAACGGTTCGTCTAGTAAACGCGCTAAAGAAGTTAGTAGTTTTCTTGTCAAAAAAGAGTCATTTTGTGTTATTTGTAGATTTTAAAAAGATAACTTTTAAAATCTGTGTGAGATTATGATCAGCAACAGCTTGTATTTATTTATTTATTTTATTTTTTATAAATTATAATGATGAGATCTGTTTGAGGCTGTATTACAAAGGCGAAGTTTAAAAGCCAAATATTGTGTGAAGTGATGCGGGTGTGGGGTCCCGAGGCCAGCGGCTAATCGCTGCCCGAGGGCCCTCCACGCCGGGCCCGGGGACCCCGCTCAGGGGGAACTACTGGCTGTCTGACTATATTAACTTACTTTAAACCGACCAGCTTACTTAATTTCCATTAATTTTGCCAAAAATATATATATATAGGTACAGTAAACTTTATTTAATCTTTGGAATACTTTCATTTTTTTTTTTTTTTCACATTATAGTCTAATATGTCAAATAGATAATCTATGTAACCTATCCTGACGTTTTTCTCTAAAATATCAAAACAAGAAATAGTTGACACAAGCGTTTGCTTAGTGTGGGGCTAGATGGCGCTGTGTGCAATGTCCCGAAATATTTATTTAGTTTATTGAAAACTATTAATATTATATTTTTATTATTCACCCTGGTTAAATCGTCTTTTTTGCAAAATGTAATTCACAATGGTTCTTCCCCGTGGTAACCCCCGCTCGGTCGGCTCGGCAAGGCTTGTTGAGAGTTTATTAAATACAAGCGGTTCTTCCCCGTGGTAACCCCCGCTCGGTCGGCTCGGCAAGGCTTGTTGAGAGTTTATTAAATACAAGCGGTTCTTCCCCGTGGTAACCCCCGCTCGGTCGGCTCGGCAAGGCTTGTTGAGAGTTTATTAAATACAAGCGGTTTTCAACTTCGCCGCCGGAAGTACTCATTTAAACGCTGGGACCGGGAGGTATGGGGTTATGAGATACGTATCAATAACAGCATTTAATACAAGGTTATAAAATAATAAGAGAAAAAATTAACGTTTCGTGTAAAAAATATTTCATTCCTATAGTGAAATGATACGAGCGGTGAGTTCATAATTTAAAATCTCTGAGATACACAACAAATGAAAACATCATTATACACGCAAACAACTCAACTATATATTTCCACGCAACATAACTGACCTTCCGTACACGATGCCAATCTCGCCAGTCGCTAATAGCCCTGGCACAGTAGTGTGTCGACCTGGCGACCTGCCAGCTTGCTCCATCTGGAGTTCTGGACGCTGTTTATTTGTCCACTCTTACTACTCCACACGTGGGTTTGTGTCCCACTCTTTTAGGATTGCAGCTTTGTGCCGCTACGCCAGATGCTACGGAGCGACTACGAGATTCGTAGCGGGGTTACGACGTAGTCTGTCTGTAACTGTCTCTCTGCCTGCTCCTCTATGCTCCGCTGCGCCCCACATTTACATAATGCCTGTTACATGAATACTGGGAGGATACATAGGATAGTTGAATAATTGGTGTAAAATAGCGATTGCTTAAACAAATAATTAATTCATGAATTCATTTTTTTTTGTTAGACAAGTTTAATAATAATAATAAATATTTCGGGGCATTGCACACAGCGCCATCTAGCCCCACACTAAGCAAACGCTTGTGTCGTGGGTACTAGATAACGGATATAATACTCATATACTTTTCTTTTAGTAAGTAAGTCTAATTTAATTTAAGTATGTAAGTACCATATAATTAAAACAAATGTAAATTGACTTGCCCAATGTAACGAGATGTTATAAGGTGAATAAACTTCTATTATTCTATTATTCAAAATAAAAATTACGGCTGTGGTGATCAATGGTGTCGAGTTTTTTAAACCGCCCGTACATTCTGTGACAAAATACAGATAATTTTAAACTTCTTTTTTAACAAAAAACTATCAAAACAACTGCAAAAAGTTTTACCTACTGTGCGCGAATAAAATCACAAATATATCAAAAAGATTTAGATGAACCGATAGAAATGTGGATAAAATATTACCTTCAGTTATCGCAGAGGAAGGAAAATATAGAGGTACTTGAGAATATATCCAAAAATGTGGCGATTTGGTATCGGAGGGATCTGGAGGAAGTATGGGCAACTTGCGAGACATGGGCTGTTTACTGAATGAAAAGTTTTAAAGTTTCATTTATATAGTTTTTTAAAGGGGGTTATTATTCGTTTAGGATTTAGGTACACCTGGATGCCCGTCAAAGAATAACTCCGAGCGGGGTAAATAATATGCTACTCTCAAAAACTTTCTTAAACTTTTTGAGGAAAAAGTTCCTCATATCTTTGTTTAGCATAACAACGTTCTATCCTAGTTGAGTAATTAATATGGCTATCACATTAAAGCGCAACTAGTTTCTCATAAAATTAATGTCAAAGTTCACAGATCTCTAAAATACCATTCATTCACAACATTTACAATCAGTTTTCATATACCTACAAGTACAAATTTTGCATGTGACGTTTCTAATAAACCGATCATAAAATCTCATTACGCCTAAGCAAATGTTCAGCCAGAAAATGTCCTTGACTCATGTTGAGGGAAACAATGGTGGAAAGACAACAAAAAAATAACATTCATTATGCTAATTAAAATTTCTCAGCGGATACTTAGTACTATGAAATCCATTAAAAATCCCGCCTTTTCAATATTCATCTCAGACGCCGCGAGCTCAGCTTTAAAGGAATTCGATTTCCTTAGAAAAGATATCATGAATAATAAATAGATATTAGCAAACTTGCACACAGACATTTCTCTTCTTTTTATTTAAAAAATAAAACTAATCTTGTCACAAATAACGCCACAGTATCAACGTTAGTTTCCTAAAATAACATTTCTTTGATTTCTGTTGTTCTGAGTGCATTTGTAAGTACCTAGTGTATTTTTAGTAAGTAACCCAGTTGCAATAAACATTAAGATCTTAAACTAGTTTTCATGAAGTTAAAACGAAAATCTTTAATAACATTTTCAAAGGATTTCACGTACCTCCTCTCTAATTCGACATAGCTGAACATTTCCTCACAAACCTCATAAATGTTCTGAGAGCGCATATTAATGCCGTCTCAATCCAAGCGAATATAACAGCTAAGTCATTTGCATAAAGCGCATTTCTGCATGAGTGAACACAGCTCTTTGGAAAATCAATCTACTAAGAATATTACCTATTAGCCTTTGTGCATGCGAAATTAGCATTTACGAGTACGTTATAAGGTTCAATTCATCTTCTTGAGGTAAAGCAATCTTGGAATAGGGAGTCATTCGTTGTGCTTTTGAAAATGAGTCTTGTGTTTGTGAGTTTAAGATATCATTTGTTTAGAAATCAATCTTAGAGATGGTTTTGTGTGTGCATTCGAAATTAAGTCTTGTGGCGAGGTAATAAGGTTGAATTATGTGTAATTTGACGCGTGAATTGAACATATCCCACGCGTGGCTCGTGTCGGGTCCCAAAGGGTTTGTGCTGAGCTCAGGAACTTACATTATTCAGCCGTGAAAAGCTAATATAGATATTCTTGTATTGACGTAAAACTAGATTAAGAAAATTTGAATGCATGAAACTGAAAATTCTGTTTGAAATGAATGCTGAATGAAAATCACAAAATGACATTAACGTACTAATATTAGAGATAATCCTTAGTTGTTTTCAAGATTTTCCTTTTGCTTATTGAGCACAGATTTTAAAATGTCTATGTAACAATAATCTCTAACTGTTATTGGTATCGACACAAGCTGCGAGCTGAAACCGAAGTGACAACCCGCGATCAAACTTGAAGGCAAACTGTCAGCGAATCAGACAAGATATACCTAGGCTTCCTGTCTCCCTGTCCAGGCTAGAAGTGGGTCAGCTACCTGCCAGCGGTGTGACCTGACAGGGTTCTTCCGGTGCTGGTCTGCTGGTATATTTATCTGGATATAGGTTATTGACAGTAGTATTAGGTTTTTGCTTCAGGCAATGCGAAATAATAAGGCTAATGTTATACATGTACGTAAGCGGCCGTAGTTCAGCTAGCGGAGGCAAACCGTCATGATTACCAATGTTAAGCAAAGGTCGACGCGGTCAGTACGCGGATGGGTGACTGAAAAGTGGCATCCATTTTGGGTGTTTCCGTAGGTCGGATGACACAAACGAGTAAATTGTAGGTCCCGGCTGTTTGTTTAGTACGGCAGTCGTTAAGCCATGTCAGAGGCCCTTAGGACGGCTTGATAAACTCTCGGCACCAGTATTGGCCACTCTCATTCAATAAGAAGAAGAAGAACTGTTTATGCATACATACTTTGTACTTGGCTACAATCTATGTTGGTTAATTTGATTTTTAACTTTTCAAATTAGTGGTAAGTAAGTTAAAAAATAGTGGTGAAATAAATACGATGTGCCAGACCATGACACCACAATCGTGACTTTTGCTACTAATTATTCAACTTTATTATTGGAAACCAAACGAGTTGTGGGTAGCTAGTAGTGTTCAATACACATATGAGACGTTGTCGGACTGTATGTCACAGTGGCTAGTCCAGAGACAGTGTGCGAGCGACGTCGGGCGCAAATGGAAAGCAAATATACACGTCATGGACACCCGGCTGTGATATTACAGCACGGCCTGTGTTATTGCACTAGTGATGTAATCATGCTGGTGTCGTGGTGGATGGTTGCTTGTAGGTTTAATTAAAAGGCAAGACATAGTGTCTGTCTCAGGGCTAATTTGGTCGAAGCTGGTACCTAATGGAGCTGTGTTTCTAAGGAAATGCTTAATAAACGATACTCTTATTATTTTATAGCATGATAATGTTTGCATTGATGAGGTTTTAAAAATAACATTAACCGGTTTGGCACTATTTCATATTCAGTAATCTTTCACAACCTGAACATTATGCAAATTCCAGCATAAAGTGATTAAAATTCCATGTTATTTTCATTTCATAGCACGTCCTTACATAAGGCAGTTGTTTAAAATGCAGGGAATCCTTCCTGTTCAAATAAAACATCAAAGCTCGTAATGAAATCTGGGCCTAAGTAAGCGGCTGCGAACCCGACTTTCTCCATTTTGTACAGTACATACGTAATTAAGGATTACGCACGAGTGTGGTAATGTGGTTCTACAACCACTGTGGGACGCACTGCTGGTTGGTTTTGACATGTATGGAGACGACGTTTGACAGGTACAATAGGTGAAAAACTGCGAAAGTAGGTCATATACTAAAGTAACAACGAAAATATTAAAAAATACAGAATTACGAGAAAAGCTTAATTAGTTTTTTTTTACAATGTGTCAAATTGCGTAGTACTTAAAAAGTGTTTATTGTGTCTGCTCAACTCAGGGTTAGGTTTATCTAGTATACGCTTATCACGTATATTTCCAGTACATTAATGAAATAAGGACTCAGTTCAAAGACTGTCTGTTTTATTATTATTATATATATTTATAAATTATGAACAACATTACCATAATCAAATTCCCCATTAAACCTCGTCCCGCACTTACCGCCGCTAACTCACTACCGCGCTTCAAGCCGAAGGGAGTGAATTGCTAATTCCAAAATTACGTAACTTAGCAAATCGTTAATTTATCCCATTCACCAACCACGCGTGTGAGCTGCCAGTGGCGCCGCGCACAACCTGCCGACTCACCTCTAAACACAACCACATTCACAACCTTTACTTTAACGACTTAAAGTCCATTTTACGCCCGAACTATTCATCATCAATTTCTGAACAACATCGTATAAACAAACTTAAGCCAAAGCAATAGAGTTAAGTTTACAACTAGCGCAAGTAGTAAATTTTCTAACTCATCTAAATGATGTCATGTGCGAGCAATAAACAGCCTTACTGCTACGTGATAAGGTTCACTTTATAAGGTCACGTGGCGGAGTAATGGCTAGCGTGTGCCGCCTCATTTGTAAATCATGATTGGAGCCTGATTTCAGAATACGTTTCATGGTTATAGTTATCAGAAGATTTGCACAATTTATTGTAACGAAAGCATTTAGAGTTGATGAATTACATAATATGATTTGTAGTAATCGTTTTTCTTTGCATAATGTCCCATAAGTTTCATCCCAAAGGTCAGATCATCTTCATGTCACCTCGAAAACTATTGATGTTATGAGTACCAAAACATTCAAAAACCCTTCCATCCCTAAAAGCATTACATTTTTGTGCACAAACAAATACGGGAAATATTTTGTTATGTTATCAAAATTCCTACAATATTGCACCAATCATAACAGAGCATCGAACAAAACTAGAAGCGGCCCGATGGCAGCTTGACCAAATGTTGATTCGTTTGCAAAACTCCAATTCCAACATGCAAATTTTATAACATTGTTTCGGAATACCTCTTTGTTCTTCGGATGAAATATACAAAAATAGAATTATTTTTCTGACAACCATTTCTCTGAGAACAAAAGAAGAATCCAGTACTTGACTATAACTGAAAGAATACAAAGGGATTCTAAATACAAGCCAAGTTTTAATTACATAGACAAAACTCACATAAATGACCCAATTTGGTAACTTTAAGTAACTAATTTAGTACATAAATTGAACCTCAAAAAGAGGCAATTGGAACAATTTGTGAACAAGTTTAATAACGTGTGCGAGTTGCAATTACAGGCCGCTAGGTGGCGCTGTTCGCCACATTACCCGCGCTCAAAGGGTGTCGTATCCAGTTAATGTAAGTCGGTGTAATGAAGTTTGCCAGCTCCATATAAACTCGCCTGTTTACTCCGCTACGTGGTTCGACGGAAATTGCAAATTTTGACACTTGAAATTAAACTGTGTTGAGTTGTTGATTATGAGTTTAAAATATGTTCAAATGGTTTACTTCTTTCATCTATTCAGATACTTTTCCTGTTGACAATTCAGGCAACATGAGCTCAAAACTTCCCTTCCCAATCTGCAAATTCAAATCTAACTTTCCGCAAGATCTCGCTACGTATCAAGCCCGGACTCCACAAAAGTCCCGGGCTTACAATAAGTCCCGCGATTGTCCCGGGACTCGGACACTTGTCATAACTGCGGAGTTGAAACTTGCACTGCAGCATGCATAAGCCCGCGTCTGCACTCTGGAATTCCATTATAACTTTTGTTTAATTCGTCTTGGACAAAAAAGGGAAACAAAACTCGTGAAAACACTCGGACTTTCTGCGAGACCGCACCGACTATTATTTATTTTGTAATGTCTCCTTGTTCTTCTTTCATCTTGTCTTGAATTTTATAAAGCTTACGGTTTTGTCATTTTTGTACTGTTAAATAAATACTGTTACATACGTTGCAGGAGGGTAATAGTGATATACATAATTAAAATAACATCTATATATAAAACTGACTGACTGACATAGTGATCAATGAACGCACAGCCCAAACCACTGGACGGATCGTGATGAAATTTGGCAATAGGTAGAAGTTATGACGTAGGCATCCGTTAAGAAAGCATTTTTGGAAATACCACTTTTAAATAGGGGATGCAAGTTTTACTTCTTAATGCGGATGAAGCCGCGAGCAGCCACTAGTTTACAATAAAGGTATATACATAAGTATAGAAAAAAGTATTTATTTCCCAAGTCACAGCCAAATAACGATAGCTGTTTATTTCGGAATGTATGTATGTACATACTTCTACATATATTTAACTCTAATGTCATTAATGTCTTCTTTTCGATATGTATGCGCGAATAAAGGCCCCTACCGCACTAAATAAACCTTCCAATCGAGGCAATATCGGCAATTTGTACAAACGACTAATAACATTATATCCTGATACTATTATTTCTTAACCTATAAAAGTTCGTCTGGACCATAAAGGGTTAAATGTGACATACATCTACAATGAAAGAAAAAGTTTGTATGTTGGTCAGTTTGTTACTCTTTTACACCGCAAAAAATATATGAATAATATGATATTTAGCGCGAGCCTATTATCGGATTTCAAGAATTCCACAGTCAACTTTTTTCAAAAACAAAGGAAGTGATGTCGCTGGCAACTACTAGTATTGCTTTAATACGGCGATTTCTTACGTCCGTTAGTATAAGCTATATTAATGGCTGTGCTCCGGCGCGGCCTTAACGTCCCATGTATCGACCTTTTACGATATGTCCCGAGGGAACGTAATGCCCATTTTTATGTATTGCCCGGCTTTTATTAATATTAGCCGATTTTATACTTTCACGGCGACAAAAACAGTACTATGGTGTTTTGGGTTATTGCCCGTCAGTTTTAAGTTGTTGCGTATAGCATATGTACAGTTTGTATATTAGTGCTGTCAAATGTCACATTGAAAAATATCAAACATTTCTTACAGAGTGTCAAATTCGTACATAAAAATTCTTCAAAAAATCCAGACTTTCTAAATAGACACATACAAGTACCCATCGTTACTTGCGGCGATTTATTAGTAGTCAGACAATTGTAACGTACTCCCTTATCTACATTGTATGCTGTGCTTTGCTCTTCAAACCACCTAAGCTCTAGTTCTGCTATACATGGAGTGCTTATATTTTTAATATCCGGATCGTCCGGCGCCGGGCGTGACCCGGGTACTGATCTACTACCGACACTATGTACCGGGTACGATGCGGAATTACTGGTGGCTTTTAAACATACATATGCCGTTCTACATTGAAATAGGCTTATGCTTGACTATGGTTTGTATATAGCGTAAAATACAAGATTGTAACGTGTTTTATCTATATGGTACAAAAATTGTTCAGCTCTGCAGCTGCTAGATGTCTGATAATTTTTTTTTTTTTGTATGTTCGTCGATCAATCCACCAACATATAGAAGTCGGAGATGTTGTCCAACAAACACTGATCACATCAAAAAATTTGAAGCGAAGTTTAGTCTATAAGTAAAGTAGCAGTATATATTAATATAGTGCTTATATAGGTTTGCGTGGGGTAAGGGTTGGGGTATGCACAATAAAACGGGTTCCTTATTTATCTTTTTTTTTTTTTTTTTTCATGTTATTTTTTTTTTTTTTTGTTTGTTAAGAAATGCAGTAAAAAAAAAAGTAATCCGGTGCAAATATAAGTATAGCTTGAAAAATCTAGTTATAAAAAGATAGATAGATAGATTAACGCTTTATTGGATACAAATAAAATAGAAGGCACTCGTTTGTGTAAATATGTTGATTGCCCCCTCGAGAGGAGGACGTGACCACGTGCTAATGGCGCGGGTGAAGTGCGCCTGAATGCGGCCGTCTAGCTAGCTAATACATAGGATTGGGTTATTTGGGGAAATATTCAAGGATAATATTTTTTTGGAAAAAGGAAAATGCAAATTTGAATGTTATTTTTCTGGTATGGACCGACTCAGATGTGTTCTTGCACAGAATTAAATATTGATCGAGTAAATTGCTCTTTTTATTTACTTTTTGTGACTATGCGTAACTATTGCAGAACCATGACTAAAAGCGTGTGTAGCCTCCAGGCAAACGGGTTTTGTCGTACACTAAATAGTAGTGGTGAAAATCAAGCAGGCTGTTATCAAAACTTAGTCTGTAATGTGTCAAAAAATCTGTGATTTATATTAAACATGTCTCAATCACCCTTTGTTAGCTACTCAAGTGTCCTGAATAAAAAATCTACCCCACATTACCTATATTCTTGTAAACATTTCCTCTTTGCACCACACTTCTTAAGCTAACCGTATTTTCGTCGCTTCCCTGGCCATGTTTGAATATTTGTACGCTGGAGTAAAAATGCGACGCGAGGAGTGACCGGCGGCATTACTAGTGAATAACAAACGCGAGGCTTTCGAGGTATTCCTTTGTATGTACATTGCTTCGGTTTGCGGTGACACCTCGTGGTGCTGCGGCTTGTAGTATAAATGGAAACTTTTTTTTTTTACACCTAATAGGCTTACGTTTGACTATAGCCTGCCTGATGTTAAGCACCGCTATAGTCTAAGATGTAGCACGCTTGCCTAGAAGAAACCTATTTACTCTAGATTAAAATTGAATTGAATTGACTGAAGTGAATTGTAAAAATTTACATAGTACTAACAAAAAGTTGACTTATATTTCTTAAATGTGCACATATTGATATTAGCTAATAACTTAATTAATACATGAAAAAGATCATAAGGATGGGTATTTTTGTTTTTAGTTCTTTGTAGTAAGGGAATCTAATAACTAACTACTTCTCAGCATTCTTGAAATGTTAAATATCATTTTAACTTTTAGCACTCTTAAAATTTTCTAGAATGTCGGATTAAAGTAAATAAAACAGTAGTGTCACGTGGAATAGATTGTGAGTCCGTCACCGGCGCTGAGTCGGGCCGGAACCGTGTCAGCCGCGTGCCGGAAGCGGGCCGGACACGGCTTTGTGCCGGCGCAGGAAGCCGCAGATATCTGAGGCTTCTTTATTCAGCGCTTGTCTCAGATAGGCTTCTACTCCAAATGTCAAACAGATAAAGTTGGCGGAGTCACCTTCAAGATGAAGGGAAGGTTTTGTAGGTGTTGCGAAGTTTGCCTTATTTATAAGCTGGCTGAAATTAGGTCTGAAAGTTACTTCGTTAATTTATTTTGCGGCTGAAAAAGGCATTGATATAATTATGTTGTCAGGCGTTTTTATTAATACTTGTTTTCCCTAATTTAATTTTATAAATTAAATAAAGAAACAACGTGACCTTACTTAATAGGATTATTTTTGGACAACTCTGTTACCAAAAAGGCATGAGTTCTAAATACTCTTAAACGATGGTATGCATACAACATGTGAGTAATTCTAATTTGCGAGGAGCTGAAACTATTTGTCTTAGAAAAGCGGCAAATACTCGCGTTCCCTATGCCCTCACATGGTACCGTCCCTTCGCGCGGACATTTCACGAGATAACATCTTTGCAATGTACGTTACAATCAGTTCAGGACTCGTAAAATAGCGCCATGCCACTTTGAAATCTTCTGAAAAATAAATGGGTTTTCACTAGAATAGCGAACTTTATTCGTTCATATTCACAAGGTTGCTGATGTTGCAATGCTTTAAAATTAACGTAAACAAATGGTTAAAACAATTGAATGCAAATTCAGTTTTTTGATTGTATATCATAGTAACTTTTTACAATTTATAAAAAATACAATTAAAACCTATGAAATATTTGTTTTAAAACAATGTATGTAACGGCTGGCCGTTCCTATGACAATAAAAATTTGATTGTATATGGTTGATTTGGATTACATCCAACATTTACATTACATCTGATCAGTACCTACAGGCAAAACCACGAAGAAGCTTAATAAGGCAAAACCAAATTCTAAATTAAGTTCACAAAAATCTTCCCAGGTGTGACAACGTCCTCTCTTCCTCCCCAGGTAAGCTCGCCAGCAGTCAGCAGTCAGCACTCGGTCAGGGGTCATGGAGCGGCGTGACGTCGTGGTGATGGGCTGTCTACAGAGCAGCCATGTGAAGAGCATAGGGATGGTCTGCGAGGTGAGACACATGTTATGTTATGAAGGGAACTGACCTTTCTTAGGTGTATTTTTTAGAGCTACAAATATTTTGATGGTTTACTTGTTAACAATAATTGCTTCATTATTATGGTGAAATTTTATAGACACTTTATGATTTTATGATAGTGGTGAGATTTTAGTTAATTAGATCAAATTTTAAATAAGAACTGTTTCACACTATTTAAACAGAGGAGGTTCAGAAACTGACATTTCATATTAAATTTTCTCATTGTAAGAAGATTTAATATTTTTAAAACAAGTTCATTTGAGCGGAATTGTAGAATTGTATAGAAATAAGCAATAATTCCATTAGTCCGTTCCATCTGCAGCGCTGGAGCCTGAAAAATTGCTCAATACTGATTCTGTTTCCGTTTGGAAACGAACGAAATAATATCGTTATCCATTCGTTTGTAGCGACCTGCGCTTAATGTGCATCATATTATATTAAAACAAACGAAAAATTGAAATTATTTTCAAACTGGTTTGTTTAGTTAGCACTTTGAATTTCTTTGAATTGCACTTATGTGAAAATGAGATAAAACCAAGAGACTCGCTTATTTATATTCAAGTTTAAGTAAAATTCCCAAAGTAAATCTGGCAAATATTTGCAGTGAAAAGGATGTTATTCCGGAAAATCCGCATTTAGAAATGTTAGGAATATAATTTCATATCGAGTTTTCGTAGCACGTAGCGTCGTAGCATGTAGCTTCGTAGCACCACTGCTACGAACTTATTTTATTACTGAGATAGACGATACGGTTTAAAGCCCAATAAGCAATTGATCAAATCTGACTTTCATTACAATTACTTTTGTCTACCAATTAATTCGGTAATAGAGTTTTTAGGGCAGCAATACTCATATTTTAAATACCTGATTAATAAAATCGTACAGTGCTAAAATCTTAATCATTTGATATTAAAATTAGTTAGGTACAACTCACTCGCATAACATACGAGTATGACTTCGTATGCTATCATGTTCACTAAATATTCTCCGCAGCATCTATTATCTCAAACAACATAGAAACTTCAGACAATGCGATTTAAACTCAACTAGAAACAGAATATTGTTGTGATGCTAATCTTTGTTCTTTCTTTAAAGAAAACGTTATGTTAATGCAATTATTTTCATAACAAAGTTTGTGTAAAATAATAAGACAATTTAGTTCTTGATGAAAATCTTCGAAGCGCGGAGTTGCATTTGCTAATAATAACAAGTTGGTGGTTGTGTTGAATAATTTGTGATGTTGATAACTTAGCTAAATGGAAATGGGATGTTTGCATACTTTTAAATAAGGAATTCTGTTGAAGGTTCTTTGTTAAAACTTGGTTAAATATTGTAAAATCTATAAAAACAGCAACCTGCATACATATTACAACATTAACATTAGTAGTCGATCAGGCTTGCGAGAAACTCAGAAAAGACAATGTATTTTATTCTATAAAAATGTCGCTTAAACGAAATAAAATAGCCCATAAGAAAATCATAGCCATTGAAGCTAACCCACTCGTTCAAAGGACATATCTCAATATCCGACCTATTCAGTTCTATCTATCTATAGAGCCACAGATAAAGAAATGTCCGCCCGCCGCCTTCCATTCTGTTGTAATGCGAGTATTATTGTATAGGCTATAGATAGACTGTGGCCTGCGATTGTGAGGGTAATCATGTTATATAGGGGAAAAGGTTTCGATTGTGTCAAGATTATTAAGTTTATATTTGGAGTATGTTAGTTTTTGTCTCAGAGGTTTTACTTCTTATCGGCATAAAGTCACAGTGGTTATGTAGGAAATGCTTTCATAGTTTAATAATCATTATATTTATTTGGCATTAACACCTCACTTTAGCAGTAAGTTTTTAATATGATTTATATCATAGTGCATTTACACTTTAAGCATTTAGATTTAGCAGCTATACATTTATAAATACAGTTTTCTTCCAAAAATAAAAGACACAAATCATACACAAGAAAGATATTCAACAAGTACTCGTATCTTGGGCAGAGTGCCAATATGTAACCAGCCATGATGACAACTGTCCCGCACTTCCCCATAAAGTTGCCACCTCTCCCCGTTTCCCCTAAAGTTGGCAAATCAAACAATACACCATGAGGAAACAATTATGTCGGCTCGCTTCAAACTGGCCAAGTTTGTGTTAAGTTTAGTTTCTGGGGAAGCTTTCACACACACTTCATAACATATTAGTCGGGAAACTATAATGAGGATGATAATGTTGGAAGTTGTTGTTGAGGAAGGCTCATTTCCTCTAGTATGGCTATAATATAGATTTTTTTCATGTAAGGTAGGCTCACGCTTGGCCACAAGTCGTCTGATGTTAAGCATTGTTGAAACAACGGTTTGATCGTAAGTGAACTGCTCTTCTTCAATCAAAGTTTGTACAATTTTTGTTACAATTCTGATGTAAGATTATAAGCATTGATTTAATTAACCTGTATTGGTCCCTTCTTGAACAATAAAGTTAAAAATAAATCAATATATTTTGCCCTTTGATTTATCTTATTACGGTCAAGTGCAAACCCATTTCTTGTAAAAAAAAAAAATCTATACTACGTTTGTTTGTTTGTTTGAACGCGCTAATCTCAGGAACTACTGGTGCGAATTGAAAATTTCATTTTGTGTTAAATAGATCATTAATCGAGGAAGGCTTTAAGCTATATAACATCACGCTGCAACTAATAGGAGCGAAGAAACAGGGGAAAATGTGAAAAAAACGGGGAAAATTATTCATCTTTGAGGGCTTCCGTTGCGTGCGCTACAAAAACGGTTCAAGATATGAAAAAAATATGTATAAAAAATTATTCCTCTTGAAATGACCTAACAAAATGTCCACGACAGTATATGTCTATCTTTTAAGATTAACTCACTAGAGCCGTTTTTATGGTAATAACTATTCTACGCGGACGAAGTCGCGGGCACCAGCTAGTTGAACATACGCAGAAAAGAAAGGAAAGAATAGGAAAAAAAGCTATACTTCGACATAATTATTGACGTAAGTGCTAGCCAGTTATTACAACTAAATTTACAACTAAAAAAGCTATCATTCGACTTAATGGATTTAAACAACAACATTATACAACCCGCTAAAATTAAGGTTATAACCTCAAAACAGCAGTTTCATTTGTTTCAAATGTACATTAATGTATGTGCTCGTATGTAGAATGTGTTTTAGCTATTGTATGAATATGCATTAAACTCGTAACAAAACACATATTTTTAAACAAACTCTAATACCTGAAATAGTTATTGTGTAGTCCTGTACAATCGGTATTGAATTACTACCTGAAAGTTTCATATATTGGCTATATTTTCGATAATAATGGAACCTTGCCACATATGGTCCGATGTGGTTTATTACTTCGATACCTTTCTATGTTGTTCAGGAAATTGGGCCGATTTAGGGTATATTGAGCTCGTTTTTAGTATTACAATATTTGATAGGAAATTAAAAATTGTATACTTTTATATCAAGTTTCAAACATATTTATCTTAGGAGTCAAAATCTAAACATCAACATCTTACATGTATAGTAGAACAATCAGTATCTAAACATCAACATCTTACATGTATAGTAGAACAATCAGTATCTAAACATCAACATCTTACATGTATAGTAGAACAATCAGTATCTAAACATCAACATCTTACATGTATAGTAGAACAATCAGTATCTAAACATCAACATCTTACATGTATAGTAGAACAATCAGTATCTAAACATCAACATCTTACATGTATAGTAGAACAATCAGTATCTAAACATCAACATCTTACATGTATAGTAGAACAATCAGTATCTAAACATCAACATCTTACATGTATAGTAGAACAATCAGTATCTAAACATCAACATCTTACATGTATAGTAGAACAATCAGTATCTAACCATCAACATCTTACATGTATAGTAGAACAATCAGTATCTAAACATCAACATCTTACATGTATAGTAGAACAATCAGTATCTAAAACCAATTTATTCCCAAATCTTCATTTTCTCAACTTTTTCACATCAACGTCCAAACTCAAATAAAACTATAGAAGCTTGAAATTTCCTCAAGAAAATGGTTGCGGCTCTGCGAAAAACTATAAAGAGAGGCGTCAATCAACATTTAGCATCAGAAACCTTATCACGTAGAAACCTGTCTGACCGCACGCGGAGGCCGCGGTGCTTCAAAGGAAGAAACCGCGCGTTAGGCGGAATTCAATGAAGATCGGTGTCAGGCACTTACAGGCTTTTATTTGTACCTACTATGTGAAAGAGGGGTAAAAGTGAGCTTTAAGTTTCTGTGGGTGTAAATCTGTAACTTACACCCACAGAAACTTAAAACTAGTTGAAAGGTTTATTTTATAAAGTTTCGAGACATTTTTGGACAAGTTTTATCACATAAAATCAAAACAGATTCAGATCAAATCAGACAGCTTTAGATCGGTAAAATAGAGATATGCAGTAAATGTTATATTTTTATCGAATTAAAAACAAAACAAATATAATACACTCGCCACTTTAGGTCACAAATTTTCGTGATAAAACGTGACATTTGAGATCCAGCGCTGGAAAACGTACCATTTTGTTAGAGAAACCATTTATATGTTGAACCTGCCGCAATATTGGTAAGCCCTGGGCTACACGCGACACACGTCACCTTACCTGTGCGCCTAGCATGGACACTAAAGCAATATTGTATTTGGCGTCTTACCAGTAAAAAATTGGGTTGATTGATCGCAAGTAAAACTAGTTTATTATGTATTACTAATTTTTTTTGCAAAAATATTTCTTCATCATGAGAAATATTGATTAGTATCATCAACCTAATGAATACCAAAAAAACTAAGGTTCAGTTGCACAACGACTCCTAAACATATTAAGTTATTTTTACTTTGTTATTTCGTCAACAAATGGGTTTAAGAATGTTTAAATGAGAAATAATACGAACTCGCCATTGTTTGTCAGTTAGCGATATTGCTATGTACGACAGTGTGGCGTGCTAAGACCAAGTGTGGTAAATTTCCCCCGGGATCTGACCCGGCGCAGAGATCCTTTCTTTTCTTGACCTTGCTTGTTTCATACTTTACACACATTCAGTGTCAAACTGTAACCGGCTTTTGTAGGATGAAGAGCGACACATTACCTTTGCTAGGGCGATTATTTGTACAGTTTATTAGGAGAAACATGGCATTCGTTATCAAATATCTTGGTAAATGTTAGTAGTTATATGATTTAAAATTTTGTGAGGATAAGATTTGAAATTAAAGTTACATATTTAACAGCGCTGACCACCAGAAAGTCAAACATTCTGTAAGATCCTTCATACATAGTTAAAGTCGTGTATTTGGTGTAAATTTGCTCAGTACATTAATTCTGCTCTCGGTGTAATGAATAAGGCCAACAGTGAATTATTCATGCCGCCGTGAGCCGGTTTTTTGCGCCTATTTTTGCATCATTTCGTTTGCATTTTGATGAACATCTCTTACGTCAAGAGTCGACGTTACTTCTACAAGTTTTGTATTTTAAGGTAACGAATTTTTTTTTAATTAAAATAAAATAAGAATTAATCAAATGTGATGGAACTGTAGGCACTAACAGATTAGATGTATGATTCTATCTGCACTTCTTTTATGACTTCTTGCTATGACACCGCAGAAAAAGGAAAAGTAAACGAAAGCAAGCCTGTTCTAAATTGTTCCAAATATCGTTATCCTCTGCCGGAGGGCGGAGGCTACAATTTGTCGCCGCTTACAACGTTCACCGCGTTATCTGGCGACGTATTTTCCGGCTGACCACTTCCGGTGCTCATTTATCAGGCTCCAGGCTTCATATCCTGGCCTTTGTGTAGATTGTGAAGACAATCAAGAAATATTTGCGATAAATTGTCTGAAAAGGAAGCTGTTGCTATGCCTATGTATGTATTTTTATTTCCTGACACTAGCATGCCCAAATTTACTATTGTGTCGAATACTATTCATTCACCGTGCGGGCCGCGCGGGGAGCGCGCGCGTCCAAGTTAGCTGTGCGTGCTCAGTTACTGTCAAGCTAACCGACTCGAGTCGTGTAAAAATAGGGTTGAGGACTGAGGTACGTGTCGATAACCGCGTTATCGATAAAACCACAATGGATCGATACCTGAAGAAGACGTCATCGAGCGAAAGCCTGTCGGCCAAGCGACCTGCTGAGGACCCTTTATGGAGTAAGTCTAAACGATCATCTCTCAAGACGAAACCTCCAGTAGGCACACCTCCAATCTTCACATCCAACCAGTTTCAGAACCTAACAGTAGATCCGGTTGATGACTCACATGATGATCCCGCTACTGAAACTTTCAAGAAGGCGACCAGCAAGAGACAGCTTGGTCAGATACCACCAATATTAGTTGAACTTTTGGGCGACTGGAGCCACAAAAGCATCAAAGAAACCATTGAGAAGTATGAAAAAGGCTTCCACCTTCAATACAGAGGGCGTAACAGAGTCAAGGTCCAATGCTATTCTGTTAAAGGACACCAGCAAGTCAAAGAAGGTCTCCTTAAAGAAAACGTGTCCTTCCACACCTTCTCACGAAAGGATGAAAAAGTGCCAAAAGCTGTTATCAAGGGACTCCCTAAGTTTTTACAAGAAGATTTACCAGCTGAGCTAGCCTCAATGGGCTTCCCTGGAGCCACAACTATTGAATTGAAAACACGGTATCCTTCCGAGTGTCCTCCTTTGCTTATCCAACTTCCCAGTGGTAGCGAAATGGGAAAGTTCAAACAAATTCGATACCTTTTTAATTGCGTTGTGAGTATTGATAAATACAAGCCCAACAACAAAACTGGAACACAATGTTATCGCTGCCAGGGTTTTGGACATGCCTCTAAAAACTGTAACCGGCCAGCGAAATGTGTCAAATGTGCTCTGGATCATCCGACATGGGAGTGCCCGAAGAAGAATAGAGACGAGCCCGCCCGCTGCTGCAATTGTGACCTGGACCATCCAGCCAACTATTCCAAATGTCTTGAAAGGCAAAAATATTTGACCCGCATCCAGACAAAACGAGAAACACTGCGTGAGTCAATCATAACTCAAAATGAACCAAAGCCATCAGCCATTGTTACTCGCGGTAAATCCTGGGCCAAGGTGGCAGGGTCTAGCACTCGGCAGCACAAGGAATCATCGCAGCTCGTTGATAGCCACATAACTGGCTCTCAATTCATCATCCCTCCGAGCCGCAATCAGGAACTACATAACCTCGACACAAACCAAAAGGTACGGACCTCAATCAACGCTGCACCCATTGAAGTGACGCAACATCAAGATTTAGCTACGGCTGAAATGTTGGAAATTCTTAATACTATCCAGTCCGTAAAAAAAGAATTCATTAACTGTAAAACCTTTATGGAAAAGGTTATATTAATATTATCACACTTGGGCCATTATGTCTGATGAAATGTTTGGTCTTCGTTTCTTGTACTGGAACGCTGACGGTGTTCAACATAAGCAGCAGGAACTAACAAATTTGGTAAGAGAACTCAACGTTGATGTAATCGCCTTATGCGAGACACTACTGTCCAACCGTCTTCATCTTCACCTACAAGGATTTGCTTGCTACCGTTTAGATAAACACGTTAGTGGTGCTGGTCGAGGGGTAGCAATACTTGTCAGATCCGATCTTATCCACTCACTTTTATCTATTCCCCCAACGATGCACACAGAAGCAGTTGGCATATCCCTAAGTTTGACTGCAAACAACAATGTAGTTATTATATCAGCGTATCAGTCCCCCAACAAACAATTGCTCACAAGAGACCTCGATATACTCATGGCAACAGGCAGTCAAGTGATTGTCATGGGTGACCTAAATGCCAAGCACCCATACTGGTCACCAGGGCCCTTAAATTCCCGAGGTCCCGCGTCTTGTACGATCACATGCTTAGCAGCGATTATATAGTTCATAGCCCTCTCGATTCGACCCTCGTACATTACAGAACTGATCTAACACCTAGTATACCAGATGTGCTTCTCACTAAAAACTTTAATTTCTTAGATGGTATAACTACCATACCGGCGCTTTCGTCAAACCACTTACCTGTCTTTGCTAATTTCGTCACTAAAATCACGCGTAAACCAATAGTTAAACTTAATTACTCCAAAGCCGATTGGACCAAATACCGTCAAATATTAAATAATAGCACTCGCTTATCAGCGACCGTGTACAACGATACCGAAGAAGTGGAGTCTGCTGTGTGTCAGCTTCAAAATTCTATCATTCAGGCAAGAAACCAATCCATTCCTATTTCCAGATTTGAGCCCTGGTACTCGTCTAAAGTCCCACGACGTATAAGACGCCTAATCCAACGGAAAAACCGCTTTCGGAGATACGCTGCTGCTGAAACGGACGTTGAGGTTCGCAACCACTTCCGAACTATGATAAAACAGCTTCAACTTGATGTCACCGCTGCTCTGAAATCCTACCACGACAAAGTCTGGGATAACAAGTTAAAGAAGGTTGACAATCCCAATTCTGACCTCTGGTGAGTCGTTAATGGACTAAAATCTAACTCAAAACCTGTTATTCCTCCCTTAAAGACAAACAATAACATGCTCACTAAAAACACCCAGGAACAATGCGCCATTCTTGCAGATTCTTTCCTCGGAAACATGTTATTGACGAATGACTGGCCGAGCGACGAACAGGCTGCCATTGACTGCTCGCTGAGTGCCCTAGACAATTACCCACCTGATAGACTAAACCACCTCTATATTCGGCCATCTGAAATAAAATTTCATATAACTAAATTAAAAAGTCGCAAATCACCAGGATCGGACGAAATATCAAATCTCTTGATCAAAAATCTTCCTAAGAAACGCTTAGTTCTGCTCACCAAAATATTCAACGCCTGTCTAACTCTTAATTATTTCCCTAAAATATGGAAAACTGCCAAGGTCATTGCCATTCATAAACCGGGTAAACCGGCTTCTGAACCTACTTCTTACCGCCCGATAAGCTTGCTGCCTTGCCTAGGCAAGCTGTTTGAAAAGCTAATCTACTCCAGGTTAGCCCGCGCCACCGAAAGTATGCTCCCTGACGAACAATTTGGATTCCGCAGTGGTCATTCAACTGTACAGCAGTTGGCTAGAGTTGCCGAGGCTGTCACACATAACCTTAACCTCAATAACTCAACCGGAATGATCCTGTTAGACATTGAAAAGTCATTCGACTGCGTTTGGCATGAGGCCTTACTATATAAGCTAATAAGCCTAAATACACCCATGGCTCTAGTCAAAATTATACGTAGCTACCTATCCGAGCGCTCGTTCAAGGTCCATATTGGAGATTACACTTCTCAGCCAAATCCGGTCCCAGCAGGAGTACCGCAAGGATCCATTCTTGGGCCATATCTGTTTCTAGTCTTCCTTCATGATATCCCCAGGCAAACCCGTACTGATTTGGCCTGTTTCGCTGACGACACGGCGTCATATACGTCATCCAATGACGTTGACCTGATAATCAGCAGACTCCAATTATCGATCGAGTTACTACACTCCTTTTTCAACAAGTGGAAACTCAAAATCAATGCTACGAAAACAGAGGCCATCCTTTTTACTAGGCAAAGATCAGTTCCTGCTCGTAAAATAAAAATTGACGGATTCGGTATCCCATGGAACAAGTCGGTCAAATATTTAGGACTTATACTGGACAGTAAACTAAACTGGACTGAAAATACAACTAAGTTATGCCTGAAAGGAATTAAAGCGCTGAATGCTTTGAGTCCTGTTCTAAACAGAAAGTCCTGTCTTAGTAGTAGTACCAAACTAAGCATCTATCGTACATTGGTCAGACCTTGCATCACATACTCATGTCCCGTGTGGAGTAGTACTTGCGCCACTAATATTAATAAACTCCAGATCATTCAAAATAAAGCAATTAAAAACTCATATAACACGCCGCTATATACAAACCTCAAAAAACTTCACTTAAAAATAGGTCTACCTAGCATAAAATCTTTCATTTATAAATTATCTAAAACATTTTACATATATAGAAACCCAACTAGTAAAAACAAATTAATTACTAACATCGGTAAGACAAGAAAAAGCACATTAAAATATATCGACAAATATAATCGATACAAACTCCCGCACCATCTCTTCTTGGACGATGAATAGATAAGGTCGTGACTTAGTGATTTGCGGGTGGAGAGACTCGCTGGTCGGGACCGGGCGTGCGACTCTCGACCCTACGTGGAAGCTCATTCGGCTCGGAGTCGCGCGCGCCGATCCATTCATTCACACGCAACATAACTTTGTAGGTATATAACTACGTTCTCGCTGCTTGTTTTGAACGACAGTTTGCAAAGCCAGTGGACAATTTTATTATTCTACCCCCAAGTGTGATAATTAAATATAGCTTAATATATAAAGGCCTAAAAGTGTACTGCTTTTACTAGCAATAAGTGCATTAGTTTACTACAGTTTTAGTCACGAAAGTCTTAATAAATCGTTCAGTTCATTAAAAAGTTTTCATGTGATAAGTTTATAATAGGAAAGTGGAATCCTTTTAAATGTTTTGTTGTGCACGATTTTGTATGATAGGATTATTATATACACTATTATATGAAATGTTTTATAAGTTTATGGTTAATAAATAATTTCAAAACTCAAAACTCAAACTCACTATTGTGTCACTTACTACGTAGCTTTGTAGCAATAATAAAAAATAAGCTTTTCATTAGGTTATATATTCATTTTAAATTTTACAATAATAAACAGTTTTTTATACCGTAAATAGTTATTTTTGTTTATCGGGTAATACGATCTAGAATAATTCTTACAAAACTAAATTCAAATTTCAAATTCTTCAATAACTATGTTTACCCTACATTGCGTAGTAAACAGTTTTAAAAGAGTACGAGTAAAAAGAAGAAGACGCTAGCAGAGTGTGGGCGAGCCTTGCGTGTGAAACAAGAAGACGCTAGCAGAGTGTGGGCGAGCCTTGCGTGTGAAACAAGAAGACGCTAGCAGAGTGTGGGCGAGCCTTGCGTGTGAAACAAGAAGACGCTAGCAGAGTGTGGGCGAGCCTTGCGTGTGAAACAAGAAGACGCTAGCAGAGTGTGTGCGAGCCTTGCGTGTGAAACAAGAAGACGCTAGCAGAGTGTGGGCGAGCCTTGCGTGTGCTCTTATTGGTAGTGTGGCTGATAATCTATCATAAGACACACGCGGCTCTCTCACTCTCGCACGCGCGCCGATGGAGGGAGGAACAAGGTAGAACTCAGCATATTTTAAAAGAGAGAAGATTATGTTTTCGTATAAATAAAAGCAATAACAGGCTCTGTCACACAGGTAGCTGACACTGTTGCTATCGTTGTTTTTATTCACTAAGCAAATATCTGTCTGGCGGCTGGACCAGAGCGAGTATTCATACAAAAATATTATTTCACTACTTTTTTGTAGCTGTCTTCACATAAGCATACGATCTGGAATCTACAACAAAAATATAATAACAACGTAAGCAACACCTTTTCTACTTTAACCTACATTGTAACCTTTCACGTCAGAGGTCGCGTCATAAACACAGCATATTCTTTCACTTTACAAACTTCAGTAACAAAGCATTTTACAACGAACTAATGGACAGATACATTTTACAACGAACTAATGGACAGATACATTTTACAATGAAGTAACGGACAGATACATTTTACAATGAAGTAACGGACCACATTCTACAGCTAATGGACAGTAGATCCATATTACAGCAACAAAAGACAAAGTTGGTCGCCGACTGAACTGAATGGAGCGAAACAAAGATGCAGTAAAAGGATTGTTTGCGCCCTCCGGAGTTAAACATGAGCTGCATACATTGTATGGACGTATTATTCACTGAGGGTGGAGGTAAGTTGACTAATAGTATAGAGTACTTTGGTAATAGAATTTTAAAACACTACATTCCTAAGTTGCACAAATAGTCACCAAACATTTTATCATTTCATAATATGTATTTACTCCAAGGAGTGCATCCTTGAAGGCAGTTTTCTCCAAATCCCACCTTTATTGAACCGTTTATTTTATTCAACAATTCGGAGAATTTCATCCCATTTGTTGTATTTTCGGTGTGAAATGAATCAGGTTTATTTGCGTTATTTGGTGCGCTATTTGTTAGCGTTAATTCCTCGACGATTGCTCGAAAGTAGCGATTAATAAAAGGGAACTGAGTTATTGATCAGCTGTTTTATGATTGGGGCAGCAAGGGAGCTAAAAATACAAATATTTTGGATAGCCGTGTGCGCCACGCATCTTGTTTTTTAATTGGTTTGTATTTAATCGTAAGTCACTTGATATTTTGTTGTAATCGTTTTAATGTACTTATCCCATAAGATAAATTAAATAGGTACATAATTAACTAACCCTTCGAGTTTTTGAAACCTGCAGCATTTGGTCCCTATAAACCATTATTCTAGCTATCATTTTGCCTTACCTCACTTAATGCAGCTTCCCAATTAACAGCTACGTTTAATAAATCTGCTAATGGATGTGAATTAGCGCCGCGCCGGGGCGGGGGCGGGTGTTGCGGGGCGAGGGGTGGCGGGATCAGATGTCTGTGGTTTATGTCGAACCAAATTAAACCGCTAATAGCTCATTGGATGCTGTATTCTAGCCTCATTCAGGGAGGATAGTAAACTAATTAATCACTTGTCTGACCTCTTTAACCCATTTAGTATGTGGAAATGTATGTTCTAGATTTCATTTACGTCTATGCTATTTTGTTTGTAGTAAAGCTGTACCCATGGATAAAATTTGAGTAAACATTTTTGTGCACGCAATATTACTAGATCTTTACATGAAAGTGAACTTTTTGTATGTAACAATATCAGCCCACCTGTACAGCTCACACACGACTAATCACACCTCACGTAACAGAGTGATGTAATTAGTATTTTTATCCCGTCGGGAAGGTTTGCTTTAATTACGTTAACAAAGCATCGCGCGGGTCGCGGTAATCCTCTTACACTGCCTGTGAGAGACTCACCGACAAATATACCTGCTGTTATATTATACTACTTGTTACACGCAGGTTCGCTTGTGTTTTTAAGAATGATTGTTTTGAGATTAAATTTTCGCCGAGTACGAGAAACCACGACCGACGTCATGTGAACAAACGCAAACTAGTACTTAATATAAATGTTCACTTTTGTTTTTTAATTAAAAGCGGTTGCTAACACCAACCCTATTTATCTTGAATATGGGTAGTTGAATACAGAGTTTGTACATTTTGCACTGAAAAGACACTTTTCTTTGACGTTATTATGTAATTGTTTTATGTAATTTTCTCTCTAGTATTCCACGTTTTTGAACTGAACATATATTTGCGATCTACATTCACCATTCCAGTTAATTTGCACTCGCATATGTGTCTGTCCTCCAGTGGGTTATATATCGTAGTGTATGTTATATGTATATATGTAGATAGTTTCCTTTGACGCAGCGCCGACTAGCCGGCGCGGGCGGGCAGTACCCGGCGGCGATTACACACAATATTTGATGACAAACATCACATAAAGGGACCGAGAGGAATACGTGGAACCTCTGATACATCTGCACAGTTCCATTTATTATATCATAGTTTGATAGTAAGCTATTTACAAACTAAATCACATAAATGTGAAAATAGCAGAAATTTGGAAATTATTTATAGTTTTTAACTGGTAACGTAAGTTTTGTGTGTTGTGGGCTTTTATGTACTCGTAGGTACATATTTATAAGTTGTACGTTGTGTGTGTTGTTTGATGATTATTGATGTATCATTTGATTGTTTTTCAATAGTATTGTGAAATTTTAAACTTTGTATAATATGTAAATCATATCTCGTCTATAAAACTATAATTGAATCATCCCAAAGCAGGCAGGTATCTGTCAGAGACGTTACTTTTATGAAGTACACAAAATTCAGTTACCTCCGCGGGTCCCAGCTAGTATGTCCCTGACACAGCACAAAGGCTCTATATGGCAAAATTCCGTGAATTCCGCACACACTGTCTGTTCCGGTCAATCATTGGTATATTCTGCGTAAAGCTTGTTTAATTACAATATGGCGCCGGAGGTCGTATCACTGTATATAGAGGTATAAAGGTACATATATATGTGATTTATTCGGCAAACCGGTTACAGATCCAATTTCATGTGTTCATGATATTTGAGCTCCGCTCGCCCGAGGCCGGCCTTTGTGATGTTTGTGCAAAAATAATTGCACTTCGCAAATCATAGCTGCACTCCAATGGCTTTTGAGCTTCAACACGCTTTTATGATGCATTATTTTCACATTATGCAAGTAGAGGTACGGCAACAAGGCACCGTTATACAGTTAAGGTTCCAAAGACTCGCACCAAGCGGTTTGCTTCGACTTTCATCGTGCGAACAGCCAAACTGTGGAACTCCTTGCCCGAATCTCTATTCCCCTTGAACTATAATTTGTCGGTCTTCAAGTCGAGAGTAAACCGGTTTCTTCTAGGCAAGCGTGCTAGATCGTAGATTACAACGTTGCTTAACATCAGGCAAGTTGTAGTCAAGCGTGAGCCTATCTCATGTAAAAAATAATAATAATAAATACTTGTGTTACAATTTATTTGTAAATATCCAAAAATATTGTTACAAAAGTAACGTTACAATTACCTAACTATGCTTTTAACCATATTGTAAGCTCATGAATAACTTCTCGCGCTACGGTGTGTCCGCTTGATTTTAAAAGTTGTGATGATTGAACATTGACGGATTTTGTTACAATTCGATATCTTCAGAGATAGTTGAGATTCCGTATTAACATCGTACAAGCTTTTGACTCTACATTATGAGGTGTCTATCACAGCTAAACAACATTCACCGTTTGAGTACATAAAGAAAGAAAACGTTTGGATGATAGTTTATATTCAAAACTATAAATCACCATCACCGCAGCGCCCTTGCATAGTAATACAGAACCATCACCGCAGCGCCCTTGCATAGTAATACAGAACCATCACCGCAGCGCCTTGCATAGTAATTATTACAGAACCATCACCGCAGCGCCCTTGCATAGTAATACAGAACCATCACCGCAGCGCCCTTGCATAGTAATACAGAACCATCACCGCAGCGCCTTGCATAGTAATTATTACAGAACCATCACCGCAGCGCCCTTGCATAGTAATACAGAACCATCACCGCAGCGCCCTTGCATAGTAATACAGAACCATCACCGCAGCGCCCTTGCATAGTAATACAGAACCATCACCGCAGCGCCCTTGCATAGTAATACAGAACCATCACCGCAGCGCCCTTGCATAGTAATACAGAACCATCACCGCAGCGCCCTTGCATAGTAATACAGAACCATCACCGCAGCGCCCTTGCATAGTAATACAGAACCATCACCGCAGCGCCCTTGCATAGTAATACAGAACCATCACCGCAGCGCCTTGCATAGTAATTATTACAGAACCATCACCGCAGCGCCCTTGCATAGTAATACAGAACCATCACCGCAGCGCCCTTGCATAGTAATACAGAACCATCACCGCAGCGCCCTTGCATAGTAATACAGAACCATCACCGCAGCGCCCTTGCATAGTAATACAGAACCATCACCGCAGCGCCCTTGCATAGTAATACAGAACCATCACCGCAGCGCCCTTGCATAGTAATACAGAACCATCACCGCAGCGCCCTTGCATAGTAATACAGAACCATCACCGCAGCGCCCTTGCATAGTAATACAGAACCATTACCGCAGCGCCCTTGCATAGTAATACAGAACCATCACCGCAGCGCCCTTGCATAGTAATACAGAACCATCACCGCAGCGCCTTGCATATTAATTATTACAGAACCATCACCGCAGCGCCCTTGCATAGTAATACAGAACCATCACCGCAGCGCCCTTGCATAGTAATACAGAACCATCACCGCAGCGCCTTGCATAGTAATTATTACAGAACCATCACCGCAGCGCCCTTGCATAGTAATACAGAACCATCACCGCAGCGCCCTTGCATAGTAATACAGAACCATCACCGCAGCGCCTTGCATAGTAATTATTACAGAACCATCACCGCAGCGCCCTTGCATAGTAATACAGAACCATCACCGCAGCGCCTTGCATAGTAATTATTTCCGAGAGCTACAAGTGTTCGTGTGTGAATGCTGTGAGGTTTCGCCGAATATTCGGTTTCTGTTAGTAGTTGCTGTAAACCGAGAGTGACTCGTTACTCGGAACACTTGTATTCGGGTGTAGTTCTACGAACAGGGACTTATTGGGAAATGGGAAATACTGTTCTACTAGGAAGGAGTCTGGCTTGGAAAGGAACTTGTGTTTTGGGAATGGCTTTGGAATGGAAATTGAAGTCATTTGTATACCTAATGTATAAATCCAACAAAGTAAAAATCTTTTAGTGCCTTTGTATAAGTGATGCATAATGATATAGTTACGTTTGTAAGCTCTACGCTAATCTCAGAAGAATTAAACAAAAATTTACATGAAAATACAGATATATTTCTTATTTTCCAATTTATTGATATCACAGTACAGTTCTTATTCAGTCGGCTGTCCATTTCAGTCCATGGCAACGATAATATTAATCTAAAACTGTCAATCTTGCAACTGTCACTATCGTTACCAAAGAGTTTTACATTATCGGGTTTGACTCCTTTATTCATTAATAAAGTTTGCTTACACGTTGACTCTCCATTATTTACAAACTATTGTTTTTTGGTCCCAAATATTATAATGTAAAATTTGCTATAGAAATTTTACCACCGATAGCCACCATACCTTTCTTCCACCATAAACAACCTAACCTCAAAACTCCTTCATTGAAATACCGCTGGAGCGTACATTAAAATGCATGGAGTGGTCGCGGAGTAGATTAAAGCATATAATCAAGTGGTAAAACTGCTCTACTTTATACAATGGCGTTTTGTTCTACTTTCCACCGCCCGGGAATGTTGCACGTGCGCGTTATATATGTACGTGGCTATATACTAGAGTTAGAGTAGATATGGACTAAATTGTGCCAAAACATAATTTGTACTAAATAATAGGCTCACGCTTAGCTGTAACTTGTTTAAAGTTAAATAATATTGTAATATACTATATAGCGTGCTTGCTTGGAAAAAACTGGTTTGTTCTATTGGGAACAGATAATGGTAAGGAGTTTCATAGTGCTTTTATAAAGGTAGTGGGATTGACTAGATTTGCATTAAATTGCATTATATGCGTCCATTCTTACAGTTGATAAAACATCGACCTTTTTTATAAGCCTAGCTTAACACAAGCCAATGAGGTTAAGCTCCGTGTTTTGCAATTTCAGATTCCAAACTAACTACTTTTATGTTATTCAAAGTTATTGGAAAAAACAAAGAACAATACTTTTTAGGTACCCTAGACAACATGTAGCCGCTGTCAGTCTCGACCTAAGCAATTTATTCTAGGGCATTCTAGAGAGCCTCCACTCAAGGCGCCATTCTGCTGAGTGTCAGCTGTTACATGTGTTTGATGGAGCCCCCTGAGATACTCTTAGATATTCATTCTGAACTGTGAGAAATGGGCGTTTGGTTTTATTGTAAGGGCTTATGATGAATATTTGATATGTGGATTTATTTTTAGGGATAATAGTTTGGTTACATTTGAAAATCCATGACTACAATTCATACGAGTGCCTAAGTTTAATAATTTAATCTACATACATCGACACGTACATTTTTGTGAAACAATAATTTAAACTAAAATTTTTGGACAGATCCAGCAGAATTTATGTAGTCTGTTGTATGCTCTAAAACTTATGGTAATTTTAAAAGTTAACATACCTTATTTTCAATTTCTATCACAATAAACATTACCCTGTGTCCCCTCCAGCATCCTACTCGAGTATCTGTCGAGATAAGCCCTAGTTTACGATCACTCGATCAGCGCGAGTCGATCGATGTCACATCAACATAAACATTTACGATTGTAACGAACTAGCGTTTTACTGCCCTGGATCTACTCGTACGGGACTACTCCGGGGAGGGGAGTCGATGAGGATGCAAGGGGACAACTAATCGTAAAGTAAGAAAAAAAACTGGTTACTGGAATTTAAATACGAAAAGTACGATTGAGTTATGAACAAGTTCAGAAATAAAGAAAAATTGTGTTAAACATTAACTTTCGAATGTGTTAACTTATTTTTTTGATGAGGGATTAGAGATGCTTCGTGACTTACGTAGATAGGAAGCTGATTCTTATTATTTACCTTAGTACTACTACTGGCATCTACTGCGTGCTCGTGGTGTGTCAACTTAGAGGGTAGGTAGGTAGGATAAGAAGTACAACCTCGCCCGCCCGCCCTGCGTCACGTGGCCGCCCTGCCAGCTGAGCCGCCCGCCCACAAAGCTCGCACTTTTTAACGCAGAATTAAAAACTAGTGACAACAGCAAGGTTACCATTCCTATTTATTTAAAGAGGAGAATAAATAAAGTCATATAAATTATCTTTTTTTTTTATGAGCGCACTGATATTGATTTCTGTATTGGTAGTGGTCATACACTGTGATAGCCACTTAGATAATATAATTTTCATAATTTTAAGCACTTGCCGTACAGTTCTTATACTTTTGTTGCCACAGTAATTAAACCTACAGTAAGATAAAATGCCCGGCTGTAAAATGTAATATGTGAAAAAATATAGCCTTCAGTTTTTGTTTTCCATAAAGTATGAGTTGACTTACTGTATTATTTCTTGGGGTTGCGCTTGTATCACCCACTTCATGAAAATAGAACGTGCACAAAGACTTATTCTTAAAGTAGCTCATAAAAAATATTATAGGTACCCCACAGACACACTTTACAGTGATCTTCAGCAGCTCAGGATCAGACAGCTATTCATAGAGGCGTGCATCCTCAGATACCACAAAGCCACACACCTAGACGTTACACTCAAACGCACACTTCGCTGGAACACAGTTGGATCTAAAACAGCTACAGGAAGGAGATGCTACAATATCTTAGGTCCTTTTATATACAAAAAAAATAACTTCAAATTAAACATTATTACCTGTACTAAATATGTTTGTAAAAAGAAGTTAAAAGACTATCTAGTCACATTAAATTCTAAGGAAACAGAGGAAATCCTCCGTCTAATTTCATAGAGGTAACATTTTTGCATGATAAATTCATATATTATGTACACTAGGTAGGATCGTCACGCCGGCCTAAATTCCTCTATATATATATATATATAGGTATATATATATATATATATATATATATATGTACTCAAGTCTCCTACCCCTTAAAACGCAGTTTTTCTTAAACCATACAAACCTACAAGTATAAAAATAAAAACACACACACACACATACATTATACATATACATCCATTCAGTCAGACACTCTCACACACACTCAGACCCAAATATAAGAATATACATATAATATCTATTTACAATTTGCCCTTCTCCACTAAACAACTTGCAACATCTTAGGTAATGCACCCCACGAAGAGAACTAGCTCTCGCAAACTCAGGGTATCCTACTGCGAGAACTAGGGCACCTATAAATTGATACGATCGTGGCATTTCAAGCCTAAACCCTCAATCTGTATTATATAGCCATAAAGTACTACATTATGTTATGTCATTGTGTAGGTAACTGTAATTATAAGATTTAACACATTCCCTTAAACTACTCTAGTTATAAGTTAATATTAACCTAAACATTGTAAATGCCACCATGGTACCAAATAAACATCTTTTTATCTTATCTTATCTATGAGTTGTTTTATACTGTATCACATATGTGTTTTCAATATACTTGTATAGTCTGACTGACTGTATTCTCACCACACTTGTCCCGCACACTCACGTCACGTGTTTCGAAACAAAACGTAAAAAATATATTCAACAGATACGAACAAATTGTGCGCCAAATTGGATTCTACTATGATTGTAATAGGACTAAAAATGGCTTCCTCTTTACGCAAGCGGAATGAAGAATAGGCTGGCTTTAAACACGCTGTTTAGGCTGTCGCTACACGGGATTGTAAAGATAAATATAATATGTATTTTTTCTTATCCTTTCAACTATATTTAGGTACAAAATGTTTTGATAACTTAATTTGTTACGTTTATACAGCAACAAAAAAATAGCCCTCAAAAAATGACTTCGGCTATACTTGAAAAGTATATCAGTATTCTAACTAGTGGCAATAGTTTCTTGGTCGGGCATTTTATGACTTGTCCAGCTGCTGCTGTTATTAAATAAACTACATTGTTTTTATTACATTTAACCAAAATAACATTTATAATTGTGTAAGAAAATTTATATAAGAAGTTACCATTCACCATTTTCTCTTTTCGATTACTTTCTTGTTTTTCTTATGTCTATTCAGCTTCCCATACGATTGTAAAACAAACGATTGTCGAGTTTTTCAAATCCTGATCGATTTCTTCTAAGCATGCTACATCTCAGACCTAACATCAGGCGCGTTGTAGTCAAACGTAAGCTTATTCAGTGTTAAAAAAAGCTTCTAAGTTAATAGTTAAAGTTTTAATCAGTACCAAGAAAATCTGTAACAACAATGAGCTGCTCAGCTTGCAACAAGAAGATAAGCTCAAACCGCCACCTTCAATGTGTTCGCTGCCGTTCCAAGTACCACGCGGAATGCCTTAATCTGAAAAATGAACAATTCTACGCGCTATCTGGAGAGTATCTTTCCAACTGGGTATGCCCTTTATGCTCCAACATAACCAATCGTAGCAAGCAAAATGAAAATACACCTGTTCGTAAATCGCAAGTGCCCTATAGCGATCTGTCTATGAACATGTCTTTTGATACTTCTGATCAGTCTGTGTTGCAGTGCTCAGTGCTATCATGCGCCGACACTAGTGCTGCGCCCCCCGGTGTTGTGGCCGCTGCTCCTGCGGCCCCTGCTCCTGCGACCGCCGGCCCGCCGCCAGCGGACGCGCCTGCCGCATTCAACACCGTAGTTACTATGGAAAAGATTGGTGCTCTGCTCGATCAGAAGTTGAACAATATCTTGGGCAGTTTTATGCACGATTTCCGTAAGGCTTTGAAGGATGACGTAAAAATATTGGTCCGTGAAGAGATCAGAGCTACGGTGAGTCACCTGAAAGATGAATTTACTGCCACGACTAACTTTATCTGTGAAGATCAGGCCGCTATGAAAAAAGAAATTGTAGAGAAGGCGCGAACAATTAAAACTCTTGAAAATCAAATAGTTACTCTCCAGATCGAGCAACGCTCATTAAGTTCACGAATATCATCCATGGAGAGAATGACCCGGAGCCAAAATATTGAAATTCAAGCCGTCCCGGAGTCTAAGAATGAAAATCCTATTGGATTATTTAATAATCTATGTAAAATTTTAAAACTAGATATATCTCCGGATCAGATTCACTCCTGCCGCAGAGTAGCCAAGCTGAACTCGACGTCGGACCGGCCCAGAAACCTGCTGGTGACGCTTGTCAACCCTGGCTTGCGGGACAGCGTCCTGTCTGCCTGCTACCGGTACAATAAAACGAACAAGGGCGACTTATTGAACTCCTCGCACCTGGGCCTCGCCTGCAACAAGCAACGTATCTACGTGACGGAGCACCTCTCCCCGGAGTGTAAGGCGCTGCATGCCGCTGCAAGGAAGGCTGCCAAGGAGAAAGGCTTCAAGTACGTGTGGGTGAAGTACGGCCGGGTTTACATGCGTAAAAATGACGGAGCTAATTGTGTTCTAGTTAAAAATTTGGAAAACTTAAATAATTTAATTTAAATATTGATTAGTAACTTAATATAATAGTTCTTACATAGATTTAATATATATAGATACAAACTTTTGTTATGTTGGTTTTCTATCAAAATGTTAACCGAATAAGGTCTAAGCAAAAATTAGATGATGTTTTTCTTAATATATTGAATTGTAACTATGATATTATATGCCTAACTGAGACTAACTTTAATGATAGTATTTTTGATGGCGAATTTATTGATGATCGATACAATGTTATTAGGCGTGATAGGTACACGACTAATATTCGTAAAAACGATGGGGGCGGTGTACTGTTAGCTATTAAAACAGATATCAATTTTACTCGCAAGTGTTCATGGGAATCTAAATTAGAGGATATCTGGATAAGTATTGAACCAAAATGTAAAAATAATAAGATAATTAATATTTGTTTATGTTATCTGCCGTCTCATTTATCTAATGTAGAAATGTGTGAATTTTATGATAACTTTCAAAGAGTTATGCTCCAAAAAAGTGATTGTGAGGAATACCTTTGTATTGGCGACTTCAATACTCCATTTATAAATTGGTCAAAATCTACTGATTCAATAATAATGTTACCGGATGAGCCCCGCGGCCCGAGAGCGGAACTTTTAACTGAGAATTTGACTATTTGTGGTCTATATCAGTTTAACAATATTCCTAACAGATATGGTAAATTCCTTGATCTTGTTTTATCTACTTCAAAATCCTTGGAAGTGTATGGCTCGGAACCTCTTAGTAAACTCGATAGATACCACCCTTCTCTTGTTATTGACATTACTTCGCTATCAATAATGGTCGAACCTGTAAAACAATTTAAGCCACGTAAAGAGAGGCGTTTAAACTTTAACAAAAGTAATTATGCAGATATATGCTCTGACTTGAACAATGTTGATTGGCATTACACTTTAAATAGTCAGGATATAGACACTATGGTAAGTCAGTTCTATAACACGCTCAATGACATATTAGCCAAACACACGCCATTGACTAAACCGATGTCTGGTGATTTACCTGCCTGGTTCTCGCCTGGACTTAGAAGGTCCCTTGTTGAAAAACAAAAACATCACCACCGGTACAAAAAGTTCAAAAATCCACGAGATTATGATACTTACTCTATGCTGCGCCAGCGATGCAAGAGGCTCATTGATCATGACTATGATACTTTCTTAAAATCGGTAGAGGCTTCCATTGAAGGTAATAATATTAAGCACTTTTGGCGCTATGTTAATAGTAAAAAAGGTAACAACTCCATACCGTCTACCATGTCTTTTGGTGGCAAAACTACAACTGATCAGAAAGAAATATGTGACCTCTTTTCATCTTACTTTAGCTCTGTATTTGTACCGATAGATTCCACTTCTGATAATATATCCACTCTTCATGTCGCTAACCCTTCAGTTGACCACACCAGTGCTTCTATTTCAATAAATAACGTGATAAGCAACATTTCTATAACACGCGCTGAAATTCTTCGCAAAATTAATAAACTCGATGTCAACAAGGGAGCTGGGCCAGACAAAATACCTCCATTCGTTATTAAAAATTGTAGGAAAAGTCTGTGTACACCTCTTCTAATTATCTTTAATACCTCATTACGTTTAAGCATCTTCCCGACACAGTGGAAAACAGCGCACATCGTCCCTGTATTCAAGTCAGGTGACAAGTCGCGATGTGATAATTACCGCCCTATAAGTATACTTAGTTGTTTAGCGAAATTATTTGAGTCTTTGGTCTATGATGTTTTATACTTTCATATATATCCGATTTTATCCACCAGACAGCACGGTTTTATTCGCAATAGATCCACTACTTCCAATCTACTCGAATACAAAAATTACTTGTGCAGTGCATTTGCCAAACGTATTCAAGTCGACAGTATTTATACTGACTTTTCTAAGGCTTTTGACAAAATAAGCCATAAAATCTTAATTATAAAATTATCAAATTATTACGGCATACATGGCAACCTTTTGAGATGGGTTGAGTCATATTTATCTAGACGAAACCAGTTGGTTGCACTCAGAGGCTTTTTATCGGCTCCGGCGAATATAACGTCTGGCGTGCCCCAAGGCTCGCACTTGGGGCCATTGCTCTTTATTTCCTTTATTAATGATCTAATTAGTAACCTCCAGAGTCCTTGTTTATTATATGCGGATGACCTTAAAGTATACTCAGCAATTAAATCTACACAAGATTCAGAAATCCTTCAAACTGATTTATCTATGATTGATAATTGGTGTCGAAACAACCAAATGTTTCTGAATGTCAAAAAATGTTGTATTATTTCTTTCACTACAAAACATAATAAAATTATCTATGATTATAAACTCAATAACCATATATTAGAACGTAAATCAGTTGTAAAAGACTTGGGTATATACTTTGACGAAAAATTAACTTTCCGTGAACATTATGATTACATTATAGATAGAGGTAACAAACTTTTGGGTTTTATCTCCAGAACATCAAAAAGCTTTAAAAATCCCTACTGTTTACTAACATTATATTTTTCACTTGTTCGAAGCGTTCTAGAATATAACTCAGTCATTTGGTCACCCTATTACAAGGTGCACATAAATCGCATTGAACGTGTTCAGTCTAAATGTTTAAATATGCTCTTTTTCAGACTAGGCTGGAATCGACAAGTCCGGTCCTATGTCAATAGATTAAAGCGAATTAAATTAACGTCTCTTGAAGATCGCCGCAAATACTCCGATTTCATAAATTTATTTAAAATTATTCATGCTCAAATTGATTCACCCTCACTCCTGTCTTGTATCAACATCAACATTAATATAAACCCTAATTCTCGCAGACCCCAAAATATATTCTCTCTCAGTACTTATAAAAATAATACATCTTTATACAACCCATTAGTTAGAATGTGTCGCCAATACAATGGTCTTCTAGCGAACCACCATCAGTCACTGGATGTATTTAATTGTGTGTTATCCACATTCAAGCGTAATGTTCTAGCTATTTTAATGCAAAGCTCTATATGATCACTAATTGTAAGATACAATTTAGTCTGTAATTATGTTGTCCTTGATTATCGTTATTTTTGTGTGTTTGTTAGACAGAGAATACAGTACCACTGGTACTGTATTCTCTGTCTAACTCAGGTTTTTGAAATAATTAATCGCATTTATGTTGTTCAAGCTGTGTACACTTATTTTAGGAATTTGTTCTGGATCAAAACCAGTTTTGAAAGTATACTTAGCTTATTTGTGAACACATTCTGTTTTGTGTACCATTATAAATAAATAAATAAATAAATAAATAAATAAATAGTCAGCATTATTTCCAGCGTATAGTTGCGGAAGCACGTTAAGTTGTTTGGTAATAGTCACAGTCCGTTCCGCGCGTTCAGTTCGCGCTGTAAAGAGGCTGCAGAGAGGATGGCACTGTTTGCTGCTTCCGAGTTATATTTACTTTACGTTTTACGACAATCTGTTTTACTGGGGAGAATAAAATGTTTTCGCTGGTTTTTGTTCTGTTTGAAGTAGAAAATTTTAGCAAAGTTTAAACTGAAAATATACACTCAGCTTAGACATTCCATCCTACTAGCAGACGAGCACTAGTCTATTTTAAATGTATCTAACACTTAGTTCCCTACTGGTGTATAATTAAGAATTTGTTAAGTAGTTAATTTGATATCATATATGTACATTACATACTTATAACATGCACAAATTTGGATCCTATATCTTTCTATGTAAGTTTTATATGGAATATTATATTTCACGTAATATAGTATATTTTTTTATTCTATTAAAATTTTCACTTGTACCTATTTCCCTTAATTACTATAACAGCAGTGTGTAAAGGTGGCGCCACACTGCAAGGCCCCGTCACGGCGCTGAGCCCACTGAGTCCGCTAGAACCCGCGGCTTTGTAACTAAGCCTGGCTGGGGCTGGTTGAAAATTCTCTGTCTCGGCTGGCTGTAAAGTCGGAAATAATGAAATTTTGTAAATGTTTTTGTTACTTTATACACCTAGTTGTACTGGAATTTAGTCTGCTTGAAAAATATGAAATCAATCGTTAAATCATTTTTCATTGCATGCCACGTTCAAATAAAATACTGAGCTTCAATTCTCCAATATGTCTTATTTTTAACGTCACCAAAAAAATAATTGAACGCAATTGCATCTGCAGTATTTACGAATGCAGAGAAAATAATTACGGCAGCGCCGAAATTTCCAATAATATTGTGGCAAGTCCCAATTAATGTAGGTATTCCAGAAGCAGCGTGGCACGAAAAGCCAGTTTCATTAAAATTTTAACGAGTGGGATATGTGCGGGGTTTGTGCTCGTATTGCGAATCTACGTGCAAATAGAATGTCACGCTCTGGCGGCTCTGGCGGCTCCGGCGGGCCGCGCGCGTTGTCATGGCGCCGGCCGCCGCGCGCCAATTACTGGCGCCACTGTCGCGTGAACCGGACACACTCGCCTCGTGCGGTCACACCTTTACTGCTAATTACGAGGGACCTAGTACGTGGCGTTTAAATACGATTTGTAATACGGAATTTTAATTTCGCCGTCACAACGACACATTACAAAAACATAAGTACCGGTACTTATATTCCACGTGTAACGTGTGTACGTGTTCCATTACTCTTTTTAACTGTCACAAAGCGTTATTTAAAATTAATTTGTTTTAGTCCAAACATTTTAATTGAAATCAGACAATATAATAAAACTGGATAACCAATTCAGCATCGCGGTTAATTAAAATGGTCGGACTATAAAATCGAGTTTGTTTTAATTCTAATTTTAGCAAAGTAAATGAGGAGGCAACATTGGAACTACATTACTTTTACATGCGCTAAACCTGCGGAAACAATGGGATACAGGGTTACTACGGATAACTAATTTGTAACCTTTGGGCAGTAGGTAAGTAGTCTAAGTTAACAACATACTTCATACACTATGGCAAAACATAAATTCGTCAAAATATCGGTAGTAATATCTGTAAATCAATCTTTGACTTCGAAAATTTTCCAAGAACCATCACAAAAGACACACGTCTAAATTATTAAAAAGTATACTTAAGTACCTACTTACATGAATATCATCAATAACATCAATCTAAGTTATAATGGAATCATGAATCTGGGCAAGATTTAGCAAATGAATGCAATAAAATGCAAATCAAAGTTTTAAGATATTAGGATATATTAGTTACATATATGTAGCTCTGTATAGAGGCGCTCGCACGGCACGTTCCACAAACAATGCGGCCGTATGCACAAACACGACAAATATTATTTCACAAACAAGTATTATACCGATGGACAAAGCAGAGTTGCATTTATTTCTAATATTATTCACGCGTGATATGAAATTGAAATTAAGTAAATCTCGATTGAAACTTATATATTTTCCTATAGGACTTGCAATAGGTATTTACTTCAAATTTCTACTAGAGGAGTGCCATTTGAACCTCATTTATCAAATCACGAACATTATCTAAAAAAACAAACAATTTACCATACTTTTTTACCATTGATTTATTATAATTGCAACATAATCTTATGTATATACCTACTCAAATATAGTTCGACACGTGCACCGTATTATTACGTAATTATAATGTTTGTAACACTCACTAATTCCCCTGCAGTTGCACTGAGGCAGTATAATGAAATCCAATGGCCTTAGTAGGTATACATACCTACCTATAGCCCACCCATCCATTGTCGGGACGCATCGAATCAACGCTTCACTCGCGCTACGCTGACCACGAGGAAGATTACGCCTTACAAGCATCTACTATACTGTGATGAGCAATCTAGACTTAATATTCTAATTACTTGTCCAAAGTACAGTGTCGTCAAAAGCTTTGATAATCGAATAACAATACTTCTGTTGACCGAGTTATGTGCGTTTAAAACTGTAGCCAACAAAGCTATCAGCATTAGTTCGTAGCATTGTCGTAGCACTGTGCTACGATTGAATCCTGCTACGATAGCTACGCCATAGAACTACACAACTCAATATGAGCTACAACTATCTGTTTGGTGTCTTTGCTCAACTTTACTTTCTTATCACTATTACTCAGTTTTTATTATGAAAGAGGCCAATCCTGGTTTTTTATATTGTTCAAACCATAAAGTAAATAAAATTATAAAATTCTTGCGAAGGGTGCAGTTACTAAAACTTTAATTCCGAAACAATGTCCAGGTGACATATTCACGATACGAAACTTTGTTTGAGGCTCTTTCATACAAAATGTGTGTATGTACCGTAAAAACACAGTAGCTGTAAATCTAGTTACTTTACGCATCGACCCGGAAGGCAAACAAATCCGGGGTTTATTTAGTCAGTCTCGTCTGCCGGTTTGTATTGCATGTATTTCATTCACTGGAAACGAATCAAGCTGGCCAATCAGCGAGCTTCCGCGCTCACTGTAACTACCAATTATACCTACATGTTAGGATATATATGTATTATTATGTATGTACTAGCAAAATTATTTCAATATTCGCGAATTTTAAACAAAGTTTTGAATGACATATACTTACCAGAGTTAAAGTTGTGTTCGAAAACTTCTGATGAGGCATAAAGTAAAGAAAGCATACGTTCCTTGGTATATCTTAGCGGCTGTATATGTATATGTTAATTCATTGATTTGAGTGTAAATAAATGCATTCATTAGGACCTCCAGGAATGCTTCATTTTATCCCAATATTTATAACGAGTATGAATCCCTGCGAGCGTTTAATCCTACAAGCGGCTGTTCCTGTTATAAAATTGTTTAGATCATTCTGAAATCCGCTGATTTATTGTTATTGCCAACAATTGACCCTTGTCATTTTAATCTGTGATTATATTTTATATCTTTGTACATATTTGTTTCTTTATTATATTTGTACCAATTTGTATATATATATGTATAAGTACAAATATAATAAAAAAGTAAGCGTTAAAAATTTAAATTAAACTTTCTTAGTGCCTATACAAGTGTTTGTAAGTCAATACTTTTGTTATTTCTACATGTGAAGTATAAAGAAACCGCTGAGTTATGAAACCCAGTGAGTGTCCAATCATACATCGCTAGGATATCTATCAGCGTGCTGGTGATTTCCCCCGGGCCCGCCCGCACAATAACGATTTACGACACACCGACACACGCTTCTGGGGTTTTTGTGTGAAATGTGCCAGAATATACGTTTGATAGTACTTCAGTTTTGATAAGAGTTAGGATGTGTTTTACATAAATCGTAATGTTGTATGTAGCAGCAGAAAGGCAGCTAACAATAGTATATTAGCCAACTTATTAAATTAATAAATGTAGGCTACATCAGTAACTTATTCATAACTCTAACGTCTGTGACCAATTCAAACCGTCGATCTATGAGGCACTCAATGAAAACTAATGTATTTTTATAACAAATATTATACAATATTGTATAAAATCTCACCAAACCCATCCAGATAAATGATATTCTAAAGTTCCAATCTGTTTTACTAATGTCCTTCCAAAACACTCTGATCTCCGGCTGCACCATATTTGATGATGTCACGTAGCAATCGGCGCTGGTGTCAAATCGGCGGGACGTGTGTCATTATGTCTCGGAATCAGGAAATTAACTTGGTTCCAGTAAGTGGGCGAGTAGATGGAGCCAGTGGATGGAACTTTATTTGGTTTAGTAATAAAAGGGTGGCGGAATATGTTTGTTGTAGGCGTGACATATGACCTTTGCGTGTTGGAACCAGGCGACATATTATCACACGAAGATCATGTTTATTATAATCAATGCTAGTAGCGATTCTTGTGATTCATGTGTGAGATACGTGATATAATACAGTACCATATGTGTACACCAATTATTGTGTTATAAGATAAATAAAATTAATACACTAGCTAAAGGACTGAATTTAAAGCTTCGTTCTTTATTTGGGAGTCAACGTTTATATATTAAAATTTTGGGTTTGCTACCTAAGCATTACAATAACCGTACCGTGGAACTTACTTTGACTTAAAATCTTACAAAAAAGAAAACTTGATTTATTGGCAAAGATTTCCAGAACACTTCCGCACCACAACTTCAATCACAATTCACCGCAAAATACTTGACATTGAATCGAAGCAGTCAAATACATTCTCACCCTTTGCCCTTCAAACTTGCAAAGTAGCTGAGCAGAAAGTGAGCAAACTTTTTCAATAGGCAGGTGTTTGGGCGCGGAGCCAATCAATGGTTCCTGTTCGCTACAAACTTTGAGATTTATACCGCATTCAATGAATAGAAGGTATTACTGTTGTTTGGAAAACATTATTTTCTATTACCTTACTTTAAGTTTTCTTTAGCTTTTAATTGGTGTTTTAGCGAACACTTTCAATCATTTTATGAACTACATACAGAAGTGCTTTATTTTATAAACTTGGTGTTATTATTGACTTACAATTAAAAGTTTGGTTTATCACATTATGCTCACAATGCTGTAAGTAACCACTCTTGGTTCTCCATCTTTGGCGAAACTATTTCAAGCTTGCAAACTACTTTTTTACTCATTTTTGTTACGATTAGTTCTCAAAAACTAATGTTGTGCATATTTTGTTTCAGGTAAACTTCATAACACGTTAAACCTAAGCTCGGAGGCAGTAAGTAAACAAGAAAAGAACAACGTGTTAAAACAAATATGCCGCAATTAGATATAAAATTAAGAGAAATAATAATAAACAAGTTGTTCATCAAGAATCTGTTTTTTCTTTATAATAAGGTAAAGTTCTTTAACTTAACTATTATACTAGGTATTTAGTTATTTTGGCAGTATAATATGGTCGGAGTCATGATATGTTACATATCTTCCTGCAATAAGTCGTTGTTGTTAATTCCTTCAAAGCACATATTTGTACATTTAAGTACAAATTTAATGCATTCTCTTATCTTATCTTAATGCCAATACAGTTTAGCGCACATAAGGCCAGTATATCTTCTTACAGCATTCTCGTTATAAATTCAATTCCTCGTACTAAATCCTCGCGATCCCGTATAATTAAAGCACCGTCTCAAGGCAGAGTATAAAACACTCTGCATAAGTACCTACATACATCTAATACTTCACATATGTTCGCAATGAATTCTACATTTTACATTCGCTATGTAAATGACCTCATTTGCCAAACAAATGTAAGCTCTATCTAGCCCCATTTACAGTACATTTTGCGATGATATGATAATTTTCAGGGATCCGTGGGCTATCGAGTTTGAAGCATGAATTTTAATAATGAAAATTTGAGTGAGTCGGTATGTTTTAAGCTTGAAACAGTAATTGATATAAATGATACCTTTATTTGCGTATAAATTGCGTCATAACTTTTTTAGAACTTTTCCATTTATATTTATAATGCAATCGTGTTACAATGAGTATGCTGCCACTTTGTAAACGGAGTCCTTCGTTTATTACTTCGACTAGCACTTGGCCAGTTTGTTCTCAGAAGATATGATAAATATTCCGACGACAGTGTTACGGCCATTAATATTTATAAGACATAATGAAATTGTGTAATGTGCTCGCAGTTTATGAATATGAACGTTTTGTATCGCGGGGGTGAGTCAGGGCGACACTCTCTCGCCGCCACATTACCCACTATATATGTATATACTAATGACGTGTCTCTTGTACCCGTGCTGTTATTTATGTGACGTATTCATTTATTTATTTATTTATTTATAATGGTACACAAAACAGAATGTGTTCACAAATAAGCTAAGTATACTTAGTATTCATTTACATATGTCGCCGCTTCACGGGAGTTACTAATGATTCTTGCTGGAGTATTCACGTCCACATTAAATTGGCTATCATTATTCTTTCCGTCTATTTGTTTGGTTTTATTGGTTTTGTTGTTTTAATTATTGTTTTGGGTTTTTAATGATTGATAGAAATCTTCTTATTTGTTTATTTTTAGAGATTGATAGTTTTTTTTACAAATTTACTTAATATTCTTAAAGAATAAACTGTAGGTACTGTAACTAATGATCTTAGGTACCTAATGTTTTATCATAATAATAATTTTATCTTGGTTTGGTGTCAATTTTAGTGTACATATGACGAAAACTATTTTTTTTTTCATTTTGACAGACAAGTAAAACACTATTGTACTTAGACCTGTATCATTAATGATGTCACCGTATCGTCCTCGCGCTGGGCGGAGGAGCTCATACATGTTGCATGAGGTGACCTTGGGCGGTGCCCTGCCTCAGGTATCACCACGTGACACTTGCCCAAACAGCTGGCTCACATGTGGTACCATAGATTATATCGAGCAAAAAGTCGGTATAGACATGGTGTTATGGTGGAAGTGTCAAAGTAACGGTCACAGCGTTTGGTGTCTGAGGACTTGACTTGCTTCTAGCAATGTAAATATATTTAGACACTCTATAGACCTGTTTCAATTAGGTCTTGCTAGTACATTCACTATTCACAAAGTTAATGAGTAGGTAGATACATAAAAATTGCTACTTGTAAATGCAGGATTAGAGCAAGAAGATTAAACTCTAGTATTACTAGCACTAGCTACAACATGTAATGTGTGTTCGGAAGGGTCACCGCCGTGTTGTGAAGTCAGGCCTCCGCCGGATATGAAATCCTGCGCACCTCTACCCACATACAGAGTTAGGGGCAAAACAGTGCTAGGAAAACTTTCCTCCAAAAATATTGTACTACGAAGATGTAGTAGTATAGAAAATAAAATTAAAAAGATAAATTTCACTGATTTTATATTAAAAAAGAAATCATATCATAGGATTTTACTATGAATAAATACATGCATTCTTGAGTATACTTAGTTCTGTCGTTTACGTATAAAGCAGCCAATTTTCATGTAACCCTGTATGTATCGGGCGAGCTAGCATCTCAGCAGTTTTGCGCCAAATTGTAACGTTTTAAAATTCAACCAACGTTAATTACCTACACGAGCGCAGGGGACTACTACCTACACGAGCGCAGGGGACTACTACCTACACGAGCGCAGGGGACTACTAAGGGAACAAGGCATTGATTTTTATAAAAAGGTAGCCCATTATTGTGTATATGAAACGTTTTCGGCAAGATTTTCAGAGTGAATTCAAAAATATTCAACACAAACTTACAAAGTGATAAAGAAAGGTTTATTCGCCATTGTAGTTGTTACAGATTGTAGATGTAGTTGTTACAGATTGTAGATGTAGTTGTTACAGATTGTAGATGATGAACAGAATTATATTAACATCATAACCAATTCCACATCTAAAACCATAATTATAAATGTGCATGAGCAATACAAGCATATTATTAGGTTTGAGATAGTAAAAAGTTTTATTTAACCAAAAGCATTGTTATCATTTCTAATTATATTATCATCATTTCCACAGCATCCCCTGTAACTTCCATACATAGGTAAAATAATCATAAGCCCTGCTCCGGACAGCCGTCAGCGCCAGAGGTTTGAGTTTCTAACGCTCGCTGACATCCACCTTTTTGGAGGCTTTTTGTATAGATATTTTAATCAAAGTCATGTGTATTTTAAAACGTATTACAGGAATACTTAGGTAGAAAAATAATCATTATCCGCAGCTTTCTTTATCCGACTATATTACTTCGTTTATGAATTTTCGATAAGTACTTTTCACGGGCAATATTGCTTGCTAAAAGAAAATATCCTGAAATTCCGTCCGCCTCAGCAGCTGCCTTCAGCACTAAGCTTCCTTCCTAACATTTTGTGACGTTAATCCTAAGCTTAAAGCTCTCAAAGCGCTTTGACTGAAATTACCCACTAAAAAGCTTCTAAGCATTTCTGTACATTTTTTACCGAAGTTACGAGTCAGATAAGGCTCTGAAAGGACGCTCTTTTAATGATAATAACGTGGTTTATTTCGTTTCTAAAGTCACAATACGAGGAACTTTGTACTTTAGGAAACCTTTTGTAGGGTACAAAGTTGTGGAGATAAACCTAGATCTAATTTTCCAAATAAATCAACCACAATCTAGTGTCGGAAACATCCTGAGCCTGTTTGTTTCAAGTTTGAGATAACTTTCAGTTGCTATTATCTATGTACATAATGGTTTACTAAGCAATCAACAACTTCTGTCTTCGTGAACTTTGAATATAGTTTATTTATCGTTGACTTGGCAAAGTACGAAATATCTACAATACGAGTACATACCGTTTCACAAAAACTGTTCTACATTATGTTTATTTTTCATGAATTAGTCACGAAGAATAGCTAGTGGATTTGCTGCTAGAGTAGTTAAATGTAGTGTGAGGTTCAATAAACTAACAGCTTTGAGGTTCCACTAGTCGCAGACTCGAACTCATTAGTGGACGTAGGTTTACCTTATTATTTTTCAATTATGGCAGCTATCACCAAAACAAATCGATATAAACAAACGATATCAAACAACATTCATCATTTGACAATAGTTTTATGGCAAAAAAGCCGACTAGCGCACCCTTAAATCTAAAACATGGGTTTTTAAAAACGATAGTTCTCATAAAACAACTGGAACCACATTTATCCTAATCTTTTTAACGCGGCACAAAAATATTTACAAACAGGAATATAATGTATTTGTACCTTTACTAAAGCCATCTCTTTATATTGGTTAGAGCTCGCAGTGCTTATTTAATCTCTCTCGGAGGTAGTATAGGTAAGCAGCTGCGTGAAGTTTCCAACTCGCGTTATATCGTGACGCCGCCAGCGCCCTCTGCTGAGCGTACCGAGTTTAAGTATCAGGGTAAAGCTACAACAAGACTCTTTTTTATTACTTGTTTGAATTAATTTGAATAGAAGTAGTCTTTTACCCAATCTGACAATAAATAATCCAATGTGATAAATAATATCTTGAACACGTTTTTCGTGTTTTACATGACTTCTTCCTAACAAATTGTGATTATTGGAACGCTAAGATAAGAAATTGTTTGAACGTCTTCGGTAACATCATCATTTTATTGGTCTATATAGCCTTCATATCCAGCAGAAGTTGCTGTGAATAATCATCGCATTAATATCAATATAATGGCGTACGGATGACGATTAAAAATCCTAGTTGAAAGTTACACGTACACGTACATCTGTTTATCCACCGCGCCCGGTGGTACAGGACCCTCAATCCGCTGCCATATTTCCCAAGTTTTTAATCCAGCTTAAGATGCCACTACACCGACGTATCTAAACTAAACTTAAGTAATGTACTAACTTAACCTAACTTAGCACAAGTTGCTGCCACTCACGACACTTGAACATGAATTTTAATGCGAAAATCGTAATTTTGATGATTCGTTAAAACTTGTTTTGAAAATAATTTAAATTCTAGCCATAAAACTGTTTTTTTCATAGAACTGAATCAAATAATAAAATAGTTGATCAATGTTTTGAATTTTATAAATAATTGCAAATCGGGCTTGTCGAAAACAAAGTAGAATATTTTAAATAAAAAAACTTACATTTTATAGTTTTAAAGTCCGAAAGGCGAAATCTATACAGTGGTCTGATCATGTATATAAAGCTTAGTCAAAGAGCGTATGGAGATACCAATCAATTCCACATTGCAATACAAGTAACAGAATGCAACAAATGGTGGTACCTATGTAGTTGACAAAAATAGAAAGAACCACAGGCCTTAACAGTAAAGAAAACGCCTACGCGAGTATTAAAGAATCCTAATTCATTACGCATTCTGAGATAGTATAACATATGCAATCATCAATTTATTCACGTACGTATATAAGTCTTTACTGATTATGTGATTAATAGGTGGTCGTAACAAATGTCCCCCCGCTCCCCTCTGGATGGGACGCTCTGATAGATTCACCGCCAATTGCTTGATAGATTTGACTTGATATGGTTGTCACATTCAAAGTACGAACGATCAAAAATAAATTTTCACATTTGTTTAGTTCTGTAAAATGCTCAACATTTTACAAAACATAAATAATTCGGAAAATGTGTGTATGGTAATCAAATGTACGATTTGCTAATAATATATTTTATCTGCGCTCATTCTTTGGGCGCCGTCGAATTAGGAATGTTGATATTTAATTATTATAATGCATCAACTGTAAAGAACGATATTTAAAGAAATGGTATATGCAGCAACCCTGGCAGGCATAACAAGCAGTCGTTTGTCAAACTCAGATTAGAGCGATCGAGGCGATACTGTCCGAGCGAGCCTCCACGCGCCGCGCCAGGGCGGGCGGCTGCGGGCGGGCCGGACCGTACTTACCATCTTCACTCTATCTACTTGATCTTGGCTTCACATCAATATTATATTCGTTTATGTTTTATTATAGAACCCAGACAAAATATTAAGTGTTTCGTAGAAGCAAAAGTTCTTGTTCAGCGTCCATACCAACTATTTTATATCTTAAAAAAAATAACTTATAAATGTGTCACCCTATTTTTATATCTAAATTCTAATACCAACTTCCTATTTCTGGCAATATTACCCTTGCCAGCCGTAAAATCACATTTTAAGGTAGTTAAATTAAATACTAAATACCGTTTAAATCCGAGCAGGTAGGAACGCAACAATAATTTCGTTTGACAACCGCGAGGTAAGCTCGCAACTTCTCAATGTCGTTGTTTGCTATACAACAACTTTAAGGCGAGTAGCTCGGCTAGAGACGGTTCTTATGTTCTAAGTGATAAAGTTGAGGTTGGCTCGTCCGACCGCAGCGGCAAGTTTGCCTCCCGACTCAATGGCGCATTGTAAGCAGGGATCGGAGCCATCCTTTGCCGAACGTTTGATGGTATTTAGGAGTTTCCCTTTCAAACTCCAGCATTTATTTCATATCAAAGGAGTTTCGATGCTTTACTTACTTTTGGTACTGCTTCTGTTGGTTTCTTAGTTGATTTACCTTCATTACGTAACATAACTGAATCACTGAAAAATGTTGTTTCCAAGGTTGAAGGAAGTCGGAAAGAAAGGGTAAATATATACGGAAGTATTATAATGGAAGTTACTTTATGATATTACTTTTGGCGTTGTTCTTTCGGTCGCCATTTTACCGTATTACTTGTTGTCTAAACTCATTATCGGAGGAAAACGAGTCGAGGAAACATTGGAAGAACTCTCGTTACATACGAATATATGTATACTATTCTGTTCAGTATCAGTACATCTACAATTTCAATATTTGTCAAAAAAACTGTTTTGCGTATTCTAGCCTAAACAGTTATCTCAAAAAAGGGATACATTTACACAAAATTTAAATGCAAAATACTTCGTATTGTCTCGTATTCGCCTTGTCTGTTAATTGAAGGCAGCTAATAGACAAGGCGCGGTCTCAAACGGATGAACAAAATGCCAATTCCGAGCGATATCCAGGCCAGCGCTAAACGAAAACAAAACGACAAAGCACTAACTAAAGCTAGCTATAATGGGACCTAGCTATATAGATAGATATATGTAGCAATACAGGGCTACTAGTCACTAACACATTACCTCTCAAGGAAGTAGTTTTCTCCAATTTTGTAACCGTCCCCTCACAAAATGTATGGAGAATCCAAACTTTATACGCGGTTTTCCAAAGGTCGTAAAACAAAAGTTGTTGCTTTTGACGTCCTCAAGCCACCCTTAAAAAGTTATGCGTTAGTTACTAGTAAGTCTGTATAGTTCTATATAGCTCGAACAAAAAGGTATGATTGTGAGAAGCTCTTTGTTATTACAAACAGTGGATTGGAAACACGTTGGTTTGATGAGATGAATAGGCACGAGTGAGTGAATAGCCGGCCAGTGTCCGGCGTCTCCGACCGACCGCGTCCGGCTAAAACAGGCCACATCGCTGCATTATGCTGGTTGCTGCTTGCATTGTGGCTTGTAGGATTTTATTCTCTGGAATATAGTGCTTGTTTTCATTGTTTAAAGTACTTGTTAATTTTGTGTAACAATAGTAACAGAGTACCTGAAGGTGACTTAGTTTGAGGTGCTCTTTGCGAGAAGATTCTTTTATAATTAATATAACTTGCTACAAACCTACACACCTATTCCCTGACTATGGTATTTTAAGGTTCATTTTAGTTAATAGAACAATTTTCTTGGTAGTGTAGTGGGCATTAGAGAAACGTAAGCCTATTCCGTGTTAAAAAAAGCGTTCTTTCTATTTAAATATTTTAGCAGAAGTTTGTACTTGTTGATAAAATTACTGAATATTTATGTTCGCCTACAACCCCTGCGACTGTCAGTGCTGTGTCCCGCTGCCTGCTCCGAGTGCCCTCTCCGGCCGACAGTGGTGCGCCACTTTCACGCCAGTTCACTTCACTAGCGACGCCTCTCTGTTACTGCTACCAATACGAATACCTACTCATATTTCTATTGTAAAGATGGCGTATACCTAGTATTAAACAAATATTACGATAAAGTTTTTCAACCAAAAGCTCTCACCCGATCCATCACACACTGTTAGTTACAAAGTGACTCCGCGGGAGTGGAACCCGCACCGGCGCAGCACACCGCCAGCACCACTCATCCATCACCGACCTGCGACCCGCATGCTCGCTCACTGTATTGTGTCGACCTGCTTACTTCCTCGGGGGGTTACGTGGCTACACTTACTGTAATAGCAACTTAATAGTAAGTAAGTTTATATGACATTGCCCAAACCTAGTGTCAAGGAATCGCTATAAAAATAAATTTATTAATTGGGCTTCATTTACTGTACCTAATGTTTGGAATGATTAAACAGACACATAACGCACTACAGACGCTTTTGTTAACAAGAACATTGCATTAGCAGTTGTGAGGAAAGGCCAAGATATTTTATGTGTGCCTCTTAACTATGCGAAGTACAAGGGTGATAGCATTATTTGCAACTCATGAACTAAATGTTAATGTAACCCACAGACTACTTCATTCTCGCATTCACAATCGTAGCGAAAACATATTATAGTCTCAGTGGTGTTCAAAATAAAATTACAAATAAATCAAAATCGCCATTTTGGATTTCTAAACTGACGCCTCTCAGCAATAACTTTTCGCCGTAAGTATCGCGTGCTTGAAATAAAAAATCTTAACAATCGGCGGGTAAAAAGATCCGCCCCAGAGCAAAACAGTTCCCTTTACCACTTTTGTTTATTTTTTGTAAAGAATTTTCCTGTTCAACTGTGAATCCATTACTTTTAAATAAAACTCCGAGGTTATTTGAAACCGTTCGCTGCCTCCGGAGCAGGTGATCCATCACGCCGCTAGATAGCGCGAGCGGCGATATCATACACTTATTGTACTTTACTGCCGAGAGATGGAGCTAAAACGCAATGACGAGGGTCAACACGGACCTCGGGAAGTTTCTGGGAATTAAATTTAAGATGGCGCTATTTTTGTACAATACAGAGAAACGTTATTTTTATAAAAAGTTGTAAAATACTAAAATAACCAAGTGGATTTGGCCCACATCCACAACGATTACTAAATACATTTAGGGATACGTAATATAGCGTATTAAAAAAGTTAAATATAATTTCGTTGTGCAATCGAATCTTAGTGCTTAATTTGTATTTAACCACTTTGTTTCCATCTTTATAAAGTTCTACTCATGTTATCTCTGTACGTGAGTACCTAAATATTTTTTTCGGTCGACTCAAAGCAGAAACGTGCTATGAAAATTTCTCACTGATTGCAAAACGTGTTCTTTTGAACAAAATATGAATATGTTCAATCTGTCTTGAATCCCGCACAGTTGGTATTCAATATTGTTTAAGAGCAAGCGCTGCTTTTCTCCAGTGCTAACCTTGCTATATTTATTGCATGTCTGCCAATATCTCGCTTTCTGCAACTCAAATAATACTGACATTATGTTTTTTCCACTAAAAGATTCTCATAAAAATGAATTGTTTTGAAACAGTCAAGCAAAATGTTTGTGATGTAAGTATAAATATATTCAAATAACTTAATATACTCGTATACCTGTTTGGATTTCCAATATATTATTTTAAAAACAACATTGTCACATCTACAATATACCTAGTCTATTTATTGTGTGATTTTTATTAATATAGAATCGTCTCCAAAACAAACTTGTCTGAAAGTACAGGACCCTCTGGCTTCTTCCCCTTCAATATGATTTCTGAACGGAACTTTTTGACATGAACCTCATTTCGGCTGATTTTATCGACATATCGATAAAAAGTCTTTTTGCCTCAACTTTTTTCCGTCTCCTCCATTACATGCTGTAATTTGTCGCAGGAGTCAGTCTCGCTCGAGCAATGGCAAAATATTCCAAAGACACTTAATTACTTGTCTTCAATTCAAACTGTCCTATTAACCAGCTAAGATGCACGAACGAATTAAGCAATTAGGTAAGTATACAGTACCTTATACTCACGCCAACAGAGAAACATAACTTGTAAATAACCCGTGAATGATAGATGCCTGAATTCTTGTTATTACCAAATTCGACAAATTTATTGTTATTTTGCTTTGTCATCTCCATAATTTATCCGCAAATTTGGTCTGAAATTGTATAAAGATGATAGCTGTCAAAATCATCTCATTAAGGGAAAAACCATGGAAATAATAAAGAGAGGGATGATATAAAAAATCCTTGGGGAAAAACATAATTAGCGGAAGGGTTTACATGTCAAAACTTTTCACTGCAAACACGATGATTGATATTTGTAGCTAAAAAATATATTATGAGACATCTGCTGTGTATACCGTCGTAGGTAGTGAGTATGGAGGAGGTATCTCAAGTTGGTATCTCGAGTGATATCACTCGGAAATTGGTCGCCGACAGCTGCGACACACAGGCGCAGCCAGTTTACTTTGTAATGTCATTTGTTGATTCAATGTAGGAAGTTACTCTTACTTATCAAACAAAATATAGAGACTGTGTAGATAGATTTAGAAATCTAAATATTCACTTTAATTCAACTGTAACACGATTTCTTAAAACCTGATTTAAAAGCGTCATACTTATCAAAAAGTCTCGATCCTTGCTCGCCTCAATACAAAAGTTTAATGAATTTACCTCATGTTATTTAATTAATAAACACCTATTCCGAACCCCGATGTAGTGCGAGGGCATGTGATGAGATTACATCCGCATCGACAGATAAGGGGATACGAAATTTGATCGCGCTATCGGGAAGAGGGTTCTTAAGAGGAACTTAGGTACCCAAGTTTTGTCTTATTTCTTAGATAAAAAATTAGATACAAAAGTAAGTTAGTACTTTAGGTTTGAGACTTATTGAAAAGTCTCGCTAATCACGTAATATTGTGATAACAAATATTAAGTCACAATAAATAAATAATGATTTAATCTCTTTTCTAATAGACTCCACTTAAAACCCTAGATTAAACAATGGATTAAAGTTAGATCTAAGTCATCTAGGTGTAGGTAAGTAGTAATTCTTAATCCTTAATATCCTAAGTTTAATTTCGAGAGATGATTTAAAGCGCGTGTTTCTCATTGTCTTGCTCAAATTAAACCTATTATTTGTCTCATACCTTATAGCAGCTTTATTACGTAACTTAGACCCTATAAATGTATATCAAGCTGCCTTCTACAGGGTATTGTGTCCAAGTTATCGATTTCAAGTTATTTTGTGTGTGTAGCAACCACTTGAAAACATGCATAAATAATATTAGACACTACTGAACCAAGTGGTCAACAAGGAAGGAGGGTCAAGATACATTTCCCCCCGTCACTACTGGTAGTGCTGCTTAGTAAAGTAGTGGGTCAGGAAAGACATCATTCTCTATGTCATTTGGGCTGCAGCCGCACATTTGCATGAACAACACGACAGTGACAGTCGCACACTACCATATGTTAAATTACAGACGCCAGATATGGGATCCAAGACCAAGAATCAAGACCAAGGTCAGAGGGACTGTGATATGCATTTCTCTTCGCAATCATTTCATGACATACTATATGCTCAGTTCAAATATAATACAATATTTGCACCACACGCACACATACCTAGATAATCTAGATCTAAATAAAGTTGATGACGTAGGGATACGAATTGCCAGGTTGAAGTGGAGATGGGCAGGACACTTGGCGCGTAGGGATGTCTCTAGATGCACCCGAGCAGTCACCGAGTGGTATCTAAGAAGCAGTTTCCAACCCAGAGGTGGACCACCAGCCCGATGTGTTATATAGATATTAGGTTAGCCTGTAGGTTAGCAATTAGGCCCTGCGCAGACAGCACACTTTTTGTGCGATCGAGTCTGCGGCGCACAAAAAGTCTGCATGGCGCGCAAAAAGTCGGTCGCGGATATTTCACAGACTCAACGCACACGACGCACATCTTCGATCATTTTGTCGGCAGAGCTGTAGGGACGTAGACTGTATTTCTTGAATTAACATAGTTACATCGACCTCTGGCGCCATGATAATAGATCGCGTGCGTTACGTCCACCCCTAGCAAATGCAGATTGCCGACTAAAGTGTGCGCCGTCTGCGTTAGCGCGCGTAGAAGCAAACGTTAAATTTTTTTCACACACTTTTTGTGCGGAGCGGCGCGCCGCGGCGCGGTGCGGTCTGCCCGAATACACGGATTTTTTTGTGCGCCGGACTTTTTGCGCGTCGTGCGTTACTGCATATAATTGCATAGGTTCTATTTTCACAGACTAAAAAGTGCGTCACGGATAGTCTGTCGTCTGCGCAGGGCCTTAAAGTCACTTATGCACTTCACTTGTTTAATTTAATTCACTCGTTTTTACATGATTTTTAGCAAGGCCACAGAGACGCGTCCAACCCGCGTTCTGTCGCAAACGGAAGAGAGCTTTGACAATGACATTTGAATTTAAGTGACAATTTAGTATTGCCAATACTAAACACGATGGTCGGATGACATTTCTAAGCGCGTTCAGATATACAAGACTTGCTGGAGACCGTACTGTGTCGCACTGTAGAGGGGGCCTATACTCAGCAGTGGGTGAACACAGGCTGAAGCGAATCGGTCCTAAAGCGAATAACTGACATGATTAATCTACTTAAAAATACTTAATATGTACCCTGTATACGTAACCAGAAATCGCTGCATTTTCCAGTCCTATAGTTGGGACATTTTGATCTTACTCAAAAGGCAAACCCACAAGCTAGCCAACTACAGTAACCAGTGAAACATGGCGATACACTCCAAAACACGTTTATTATCGAACAATTCTCCTTAGACAGTAGGCAAGACTAGACTAGACGTTCACTGCGCGTCGACCATGGGCTGCGGGGCCTGCAGGCGCGCCGCCTCGCAGCGGCAGCAGCGCCACGAGTTGGAGCTGGGCGCGAGCAGCTCGCGGCACGCGCACTCCACGTGGTACGCGCACCTGCACGCCGAGCACGTGATGCACGCGCACCCCTCCATCGGCTGCTTGCAGAACGCGCACTCCATTGCACTCTGCGGGAAACGAACAATATGAACGATAGGAATACTAATTAAAACATGTGCACATGGACTAGGATGATTTACTATCACAAAAATTTTAACCATTCACTTCGATGACAAAAACCGTAATGTAGGTCTGGAAAACGAAACATGTAAAATAAATTAACCCGGTTTCATCAATACTAAATTTTAGTAAGGAAATGAATTGGGATGGGATGGCAGTGGTCTCATCGCGAGACATTAATGGATCTGGGATTGTATATATTGTATGGGATGGAAATAAAATATCTGAACTTTGACACCACGAGGTCCGTTTTAGACCCATACCAAAGAAAAAGCTCCAGAAATGAATTAGTTCACATAGCACTTGGTAAATAAATGGCCATAATTAATACTCACATTGGAATAAAACTAGGTTTGTAAATAACTATAAAACTGTTGCAGATTATACGGTTGAAGAACTTCGAGAATTTGAAATTATTATTTTATTTTTTATTATTTATGGACTTCCAGTTATTTTAAATTTTTATATGGTTTTGCTTGGGCTTACAAAATCTGACTGAATTTTTGAGAAGAATTTCGATCTTTGTTTCGAACTTCAATATTTAAATTTAGAATTTTCTTTTTATTATGTTTTTTGTCTTCTGAAAGACTGTTTACACCTTCGAACTTCTTTCACGACCAAGAAGATCGTTTTAATAAGTCCTCGTTTTCGTAATATTATACAGACAAAAGTAGGGAAAAATTAAGAATTTAAGAGTACTCTCCTAACGAATTAATTCTGCGGGGGAGTCACAACCATCATTCATGCGCGAAAACAAATCAAAGAGAGAGAGGGAGTAGTCTGTGTCAGTAAAAATCTGTAAAAATGAATGATAATAAGCGAGATGCCATGCTGCACACAGAAAAATACTCCAACATTCCTACTGGTAGCTGGTTGTTGCGCTTTTCGTCAAAGTCACGAACACACAAAAATAAGAGCAGCGTCGGGAGATGAATCAGATTCAGTTGCTTTGAGCCAGTTTTCACATGGTTTTCACAGGCTCACAGGCAGTGCCGCCAACATGCGAAATAAAAGTGGACTAATCAAACCACAGAAGTGCACAAAGGGACAGTGGGGCGGTGCCACGGTGCGCGGTGGAGGCCCGCATACCGAGACATAATCTACACTGTTGCATGGCAAAACATGGAAAAAGACGCGTCCTGCTTTTCTAATTCGGCAGCTGAAAGCTATTTGTTTATGTACTCCACTCATATAGAGTCAGATACGCTAAAATACAGAAATACTCTCCTTTAAAAAGTCTGGTCTTCTTACTGCTAAACCTACATTTATCTCAGCCTTCCTTCCGGCTGTTATTTTCGGATTTCGATAGGTTTGAAAAGTCTCGACACCAGGGTTGGCCACTTTTATAAGACCCTTTACTTCAGTCTTTCATTACATCTGACACATACATGTTTTATGGTGTCCCGTGGTTGTCTGAAAGTCTTGAAGATTCATTACATTACTACTAAATTGAGTGTAAAACATATAGATAAATCCTATTTTAGAACAAAGACTAACGCCGAACGCGTATTTAATCGCAGACAAGAGCGATTAATCAAAAGCTACGGCGCTAATCCCCGCTGAATGCTATTAAAGCGCTTTACAACTACGCTAGAACTATACACGTTAGTTAGTTGAAGCGCATTCCGCTGCTTAAGCATCCATGTTCTAAAGCCGCTGAAACGTTTGTAAGCGCTGTGAGTGCTGGGAATCACCCACATGGAAATTTACCTTTACATACGACATACGAGTAGGTACATATATATGCGCTCACAGGGATTATTTAATTATGTGAATTTGATTTTAATTGGTAGGTACTTACCTAAACAAATCTAAACTTCCAAATAATTTCAACTATTCGACGTATTTGTGTTTTATCTACTTATTAATTGTAGGATTAAAAAATAAAAATAAAATGAAATAAAATAAAAAAGCCTTTATTTTTATCACATTATTTCACCATACTTATATCAAAATAAATATGACCACTACGTTAATACACCCTTAACGAATTGTAGGATTACACCTAGTATATTGCTCTAGTATTTTGTCTGTGTGCTATGTTATCATTGTGTGTAACTGGAAATAATGGTGATTGGCTCAATATATAAAACATGAGGAGCCAAAACGGTAAACTTTTTAAATATTAATCAATGTCAAACTCGCTACTGTGACAGTTACAATCAAATATTTTTTTAAGTTTTAATAAAAAATCTAAACACTAATATATATTAAAATACAACTAAAAAAACGCAAAATCGAAAAGTTCACAAAGATATTATCTCAAAAATGTATGGAGTACTTTTCTGAGACTAATTAATAAAAAAATCATACAAGTAGCAATGCCGCGGCGACAATTCCAGTACTCTTCGAGTTGGCAATGTGTGTCTGAGTGGTGGAAGTGTCTGCAAGGCCTGGTGCAGGATGGAGGCCAGGATGTGAGGGCATCCCGGCACGAGCAGCGGTTGGAGGCCATGAGGAGGTGGACCAGGAAACCGAGTGAGCAGAATCAAACTACGGCTCTGACCAACTGTAACGTTAGTCTTGAAAATATTCATCGTTTTGTACTTAACTTGTTTACTAAATATCACCTGGCCTTACCTGGGTACCTGCAATTTTACTGGCGGTTTTCTGCAGTAGAAAAGTTACAAACGTTCCTGTAAGTTTTTTATTAATTTAAAAATCATAATTCATATGGCTAAAACACTATAACCAATTAACCATATTAGTTAAATAATGATATGGGTACATTAGGTACTTAGTATGACTATGTCCATATTATTATGTTCAACATTGATTCCAAATCTCTAATACACTGTCTCATAAACAGCTGTAGATATTTCGCTTTTGCTTTGATGATGTACCACTTACCGAGTATAATAGGTACCTAGGTTCTACCCCAGCCTATTAATGCTAGTGTAATAGGTATACTAGGTGACCTAGGTCCCAGATTCATTGGAAATGTGATGCACTCAGCTGCACCGGGATTTAATGAACTGGTTCATTAGAGCTGCATTAGTAGCTGACCTCACTGAGTTATTGCTGCCTGCAAACTAGCGTACCTGGGTTTATACTGGAAATCTAGGTAATCTATAAGTATGGGTGGTAATCACTTGTGAGTTAATTTATCTATTTTGTATCAGAAAAAGCAAATCTAAGCCTGTACTAAGGTTTCATCTTTAAATTGATATATAATTGAACATGAATTTTTGCATATGGCTGTGACTTGACCGAGGTAGGTATATGCTATTTGGTAATTCGTTTTTTTTAGTTGTATTTGTAGTTAAATAATACTTACTATTTTGACAACATGTTGTTCAATGCACTTAAAAGTTTAAATGATATTTGCATTATCATTATTACATTCACTAGCACTCTGGTGGGTTCATTATTACATTCACTACCACTCTGGTGGGTTCCCAAACTGCATACATAATGCTTGCATCAGTAGAGCAGAGCTCTGTGTAACCATGTTTGCTGCACTCGCCCACCAAATGAGATTGCAAACCACTCCGCTGGATATTTTACTCAACAGATAGGTAGTGTTAGTGAATTACTAGTAACTTCATTAGAGAGTGGTGTGTTCTGCTGGCGAGCTTATGAAACACCTTTGGAGATACCTCATACTGGTGAATGACTGTAGGATATAAAATAACATAGTAACTTCATTAGAGAGTGGTGTGTTCTGCTGGTGAGCTTATGAAACACCTTTGGAGATACCTCATACTGGTGAATGACTGTAGGATATAAAATAACATAGTAACTTCATTAGAGAGTGGTGTGTTCTGCTGGCGAGCTTATGAAACACCTTTGGAGATACCTCATACTGGTGAATGACTGTAGGATATAAAATAACATAGTAACTTCATTAGAGAGTGGTGTGTTCTGCTGGTGAGCTTATGAAACACCTTTGGAGATACCTCATACTGGTGAATGACTGTAGGATATAAAATAACATAGTAACTTCATTAGAGAGTGGTGTGTTCTGCTGGCGAGCTTATGAAACACCTTTGGAGATACCTCATACTGGTGAATGACTGTAGGATATAAAATAACATAGTAACTTCATTAGAGAGTGGTGTGTTCTGCTGGCGAGCTTATGAAACACCTTTGGAGATACCTCATACTGGTGAATGACTGTAGGATATAAAATAACATAGTAACTTCATTAGAGAGTGGTGTGTTCTGCTGGCGAGCTTATGAAACACCTTTGGAGATACCTCATACTGGTGAATGACTGTAGGATATAAAATAACAAGCAGACTATAGGCAATTATTTCAATAGATTTTAGTAAAATACATATCTATATATATCATATACTAGCTGTCCCGGTCAGACTTTGTACTGCGACCTAAACTTTTGTATAAATTAATTTCAATTTTTTTCCCCTTTTAAACCTTCCCTAGACCTCCACAAACACTTCAAGACTAAGATAAGATAAATCCGTTCAGCCGTTCTCAAGTTTTAATCAGACTAACGAACAACAATTCATTTTTATTTATAAAGATATAGATAGATATACCTAGTCAGGTCATAAATTCTGTCACATGTTTAATATAAAATAATTGAAACAACTTTATTCTTTATGTAACCATTTATATACCAAAATGAACTTAACAAAACATAGATTCTTATGACAATAAAGTTTATTCAAAATGACCTCCGTGATTTTGAATACAGGCCTTCAATCTGCGCGGCCAGTCGTCTATCGCTGCACGAACGAGGTCCATGTCAATATCGGCGGCTGCCTTAATCAAGGATGTCTTGAGTGACTCCAAATTGGGATGAGGCTTTGAGCACGCCTTTTCCTCCAAGTGTTGCCATATCTTGTAATCTAACGGATTCAAATCTGGACTGGAGGAGGGCCAGTCTTCGTGCCGGATGAAGTCGATTTCACGCGCCGCCAGCCAGTCTTGTGTGCTCTTCGCTCTATGAGCTGGCGCCGAATCTTGTTGGAATACCCAGTGCTTGTTATTGAACATGATATGAGAAACAGGTTCCACAAGGTTCATCAGGACTGTATTTTGATACACAACTGCCTTCGTTTTTACACCTTTCTCACAAAAATGTACCTCTGTTAAGCCCCAATAAGAAACTCCCAACCATACCATGAGCGAGGATGGAAAATGACCTCGTTGGACACGCGGAATACGTTTGGTCGCTTCTTCACTACTGTGTGCGTTCACCTTATCATTTTGTTTGTTGTAGCTCTCTTCTACGGTAAACATTTTTTCATCCGAAAAAAGAATTTACCGATATTTTTTTCCCGCGTACCGCTTCAACAAAGCGCGGCATCTCTTCAGTCTCAGGTCCATTAGACGAGAATTCAAACGATGTCCTGTTTTTCTTCGATATGCCCGAAGCCCTAAGTCTTCATTTAACACCCTTTTCACCGTGGTTCTGCTTAACCCCATCTGAAGGGCCAACAGTTTCTGCTTACGTTTGGGATTTCTTTGAATTCGCGCCTTCACAGCTTTTATCACTGCTGGAGTCCTAACAGACCGAGGGCGACCACTTCTTGACCTGTCATCTACACTAGAGTCTTCATTGTATCGTTTGATGGTACGATAAACGAATCTTTTGGTTATATTCAAATTTTTCAGTATGTCAAAAATTTGAATTGGCGCGTAACCGCAACGATGCAATACAATAACTGCAACACGGTCTTCTTTAAGCGTCCACTCCATATTTAAAAATGAGTAAAATTCTAAAAAGTATACATTTTTATTTTCATGAACAATTCGAAATTCGAATTCAATAAACTTTTTTGTGGCCAGCATTCTAAAAGAAAAGTTTTTACTGTGTGACAATACTTATGACCTGACTAGGTATATTTTTTTTAATAATGTATTTAGTTTAGTTTATAGTTTTTAGTTTTAGCCATTTGAAAGTATGAAAGAAAGAAAGTACATTTATGGAGAAGCAGACACAAGTTAAATTTTAATGCATTACTTAACATAATTATACATATGTATATGTATTTAATCATGTTACAGTTTTAAACATACAAACACATATTTATGATATGCACGCTATGCATAATAAACTTTCGATTGTGTCGTTATTACGGTTGCAAAACGATTTAATTTATTTTCCTTTAACAAAATGTTCCGAATCGGTCCATAGATGCCAATGCACTTTCAAACAACATTCAGTAAATTTGACTGAAACAAAGCTAAAAAACTGAGCAATTCACTCCGCGATTCCAATCGGACGGGACTTTTTCAATAAAACTGGTATTCTATTGAAAACGAGCGTTTCAGCAAAAGCAATGTTTCAGCTAACGTGGCGATTTACGTTTTAGGGATATTTATGTTGGACCATTGCATTTTTTAAGGAAAAACCCGCAGTAGGTATAGTAAAAACTTAAATTAATTAAATTAAAAACACACGTCATGTCGTAAAAAATATAACTCTGTAATTATAAAACACAAATTTGCAGATTCTCGCAATTTTACAAACGCAAAAAACTATTCGTGATTAAAAAGCTGTACATATTGAAATTGGCAAAATAATCGAGATAGTTGTTGAAGCTACGTTGTATGACGACAGAATATTTTTCCGAAGCTGGGCTCGGATCAGTTCACATTGTTTCAATGTAATTGCGAAATACCTGGAGTAGCACCGTGGATTAAATAAACTAGACACCTTACTTCCTTACTACTTGTCTATCTTCAATGCATATATGATATGCATAAATGACATATGGGCTTAGCAGGGCTTGAAGAATAAATCGAATGTATTATTTTCATTGCTGATTTATGTCAATCGTAGACATGACCATAAATATCATGCTGAGTTACTTGGAATATGTGTATTGTTGTTGTTTTTTTACAAATGAGCAGTCTACTCGTGATAATGTCGAGGATCGTGGTATCCGGTTACTTAACGGATCAACTAGTGTAAAGCGGAACATCCTTTTATACCGGTTTTATTAAAATACTGGCATTCTAGGGCTTTGTCTGCTTTTATCGCATACATTCATTATTGAACTGTCCAGTCAATAAAGCCCAAAACCCCCAACAAATTAGTTACTCGGCCAAACTTTGTGAATTTGTTCAGAAGGGTAAAATAAGTGACCGTGTGAGTTTGCACCCTTGTGGAGTGTACGGAAAGGGTTGAAAAGGGGTGAAAAGTGTTTTTTATTAATAACATTGCCAAAAAAATTAGTTACTTTGTGCAAATTTGGAATTAAGTTTTTGTTACCGTTTTCTAACATGTATCAAATTTGCACACTTTTGCAACATACGGAACATTGTTTATTATAAGAACAAAAATTATTGTTAATAACACGAGTGAAAAAATTAGTTACTCGCTGGAAATTTAGAATTATGATCTTTCTTTGGTTTTCTAGCATGTATTAAATTTGCACACTTTTGCAACTTACGGAACATTGTTTACTAATAAAAAAATCATGATATTTAGGTGTCCGAGCCTTCGCTTGACCCACTTATTGAGATAACATCTTGGATTTTACGTGTGGCAACACTATTTTGCTCTATGGCGCCCCTTCCATGCGTCGAGTCATGTCGGCTCGACTCGGTATCGATCGGCTCCCCCCTCCCACACAACGCTCGCGCAACGCCGGGCGGACTCGCTTCCTCAGTACGTCTTGGATTTTTGACGTGTTAACACTACTGTGACTCCTACGAAAATGTAAGTGAACATTTATTGTTTTAATAACCTTTTTTTTTTTAATAAAGCAGGAAAGCCCTGTATAAACGCATTTTGCACCTTTTAACGCACATGAAATCCCTGTCTAAATGCGTGGTGCACCTTCTAACGCATAGGAAAACCCTGTCTTATTAACTTTGGTAGCCTACAAATACATCAGCAAATGCGCTCATAAGCGCGCTACATTTCAAGTCGATAGGTATAGCTTTTCCTTAGCCTAATGGCTTTTAAAATGGCCAGTAAAAGAAGACAAATATTGAGAATGACGTCTCTGACACTGGAGACTCTTTCAATAGACCACTTTGCGAGTGCAGTTGGCATTCTTGTGCATTCTGTTTAGTGCTTAAATAAAATATAGTTTGGATATTTTCTTTCACCAAAACTAGTTCCTTGCATCCTACATCATCTAGAGATGATTAGAGGACTCTACCTATTTGTTGTAAAGGAAAAAGAGGAAAAGACCATCTGCAATGCATTATAGATAGACAACAATATTATATCTATCTAAATATCAATATTTTTATAGCTATCTTCGCTTGTCTGAAAGATTCGGGCTGAAACGGTGTGACGAATTTTGATCAGCAGAAAACAGGCCTCTTATCTTCTGGAAACCTCGTAGTAAAGTCGAGCTTACGGACTGACAAGCTCACGTGAAAGAGATGGATTGCGTGCGTTCACGTGGAGAGACTCGTTAAGTTACGGTTACTAGTACAAACTAGCGGAATATACCCGCTACTTACATCTGGACAAAAGACTAGCCTTGTCTAATACAGCAGCTAATCAATTCCTTATTAAGACTTTTAAGAATTCTGTCTTTGTAAGTAAACTCAACGAACACCCATTGATTTGCTCTTCAAGCCGGCGTACTTGCTGAACAATTCAATCCAGGAAATAATTCTGAAAAGAAATAAATTTATACTTAAACTGCAGTATTACCCAAAAAGCTGTAGATTTCGCATTGGTCCTTTTGACCTTGAGCATAGCGTGAGAATAATAATTTAACGTAAATATGATACGGCAAAATGATTAATCTAATAGGAGTCAGATTTGTCGAAAATCTGCTTAAAAGGTGAAAAGGTGCTAAGCTGTCTGTCCTGTTCCACGTTGAAATTTCTAAAAAGGTTTCGAATTTCGGCGATAATTGCCCTGTTGTCTCCGTTTTCGTCGCCACCACCAGTAACTTGCGAGTGTTTCCTTTTTTTGTCCGTGGATTTCGACTTGATATGTTTGGGCATGGTTTCCCCTATTCTTCTTTCGTTTGAACTGCTGTTTTCCGCGTCAGAATCCAGTACATGACCGATTTGTAAGAAGGCATCTACTTCAGGAGTTTTGGGCGGTGTACGGTCAATAGGCATTTTTCTTTTTAAGTTTCAAATGTCCTTCAGAGTTCAATATAATATTACTTTCAAAAATCTCTTTCAATGTGTAAGTGATCTTGCTGGTGTATTGCTATTTATAACTGGCAGGCGCTATATGATTCACAGTATTTTGCTCGAGGAATTCACAAAGTTTGTAATTCCGAATGTATTAAGTAAGGTCGTGAAAATATTGAGGGTATCTGAGTAAACAAACAGATTTTTGCCAATTATATTTCAATTTTACGCACCTTTCTGGCTAGTTTTGAGCTATAATTAATCACTAGACTTGCAGATTAGCTCTATCCGTAATTCACTGTCACTACTGTTTTAATGAACAAGCGGATTTAGTACGTGTTTTTGATAAGTATTTATGGAGCAGTTTACTACACGTCAAACTGTATTGCCTGTGCGGGGGGAGCCCCCCCAAAGCAAAGAGCAAAGGTAAAAGGTTGACGCACAATCTCGGCTTTGGACATCGAAACAGAGGTCCTTGAAATATACAATACGCTCCAAATTCGGTTCCAGAACCGACGGTGTGACCGTCTCATGTATTGTCAATCGGGACAGAAACTCGCCTCTAATGAAAAGTTATAATCCAACCGGGTTCACCGGATTTTAAATTGTAAACGATAAATCGATATCACAAAGATCTTGCAGAATCAATCTGACTAGTTACAACTTGCCTGGTAACTTTGGATCCGCTGGTGTAACATCGTAATGCGACGTGCGTAAATAACATTGATTTAGATAAAGTCCTAAAGTGATGTATCTGGAATAGTATAGATACGTTCTCAAACTCTACTTCAAAGAAACTAATAGTCCTAGAACTAGCATAGTAATCATAATCAAAATATTCATTTATACATTAATACATCACTTTTTTACTTATGATTTATATTCAATATAAATTCATGTACCTATATAAATTTATAAAATCAACTCTATTATTTGAAAATTACATTTATGTTAAGTAATAGTAGCCGACTCTTTCAGTATTCAAGTAATTATAACTGGGTTCCACCTAAGTTTTAATAATAAGCAGATTGTGCTAACTGTATGAAGTTGTTAATTTGGTAACGATTTGATTGTTTAAAACAATTATTGCGCGAGCGTTGTGCGACCGAGTCGAGCCGACATGACTCGACGCATGGAAGGGAAGCCACACGTAAAATCCAAGAAGTTATCTCAATAAGTGGGTCAAGCTCTGGCTGGAACCTAAATATACGTTTTTTACCCTTCGGGGGAAAAACGTTGCTATTCGCTGATAACAGGGATAAAAATATCTGTGAAGGGTTGAAACTTGGAGTAACTGTGCTTGACAAATTATATACAAGGTGTTTTGATTTTTTTTCACAATTCAGAACACGTATATAATTTGTCAAGCGCAGTTACTCCAAGTTTCAACCCTTCACAGATATTTTTATCCCTGTTATCAGCAAATATCATGATTTTTTTATTAATAAACAATGTTCCGTAAGTTGCAAAAGTGTGCAAATTTAATACATGCTAGAAAACCAAAGAAAGATCATAATTCTAAATTTGCAGCGAGTAACTAATTTTTTCACTCGTGTTATTAACAATAATTTTTGTTTTTATAATAAACAATGTTTCGTATGTTGCAAAAGTGTGCAAATTTGATACATGTTAGAAAACGGTAACATAAACTTAATTCCAAATTTTGTGGGCAAATAAATGTCTTGTATTATGTTATTGTGATGTGTATTTTCAATCTAACTGCATCTACGCATGCCTAGAACAAAACGATTGATGATCAACTTTAATTCAATAGAAAGGTAGTAACGGCAAAAAGTTCCACTGCTTGTCACTTCGCACTGTACAATTTTGAATGTTGCGGGTTTTTTGGTACTTTTTTTTTGCAACAATACCTTAGTTTAATATATTCGTATTATTATATTTTACAATACCCTTGGCTGGGTAGAAGACAAAGACATAAAAGCAATGCTCACGGATCCGCGAAATATACAGTTTTAAGTTTATTAAAATAATGAAAATGTACAAGTGGAAATTAACGCCTACACTTGTCTTATTAATTATGAAATTGTATACATGGTTAGTGTTCAGTTATTTAGTCATTCCTTAAAGTTTTTAAGCTTTTTCTTTGGAAATCAAACAAAATCTATTAAAATATTTGCAAAAAATGTACATCATGAATATCAACTACGCAATTATATTGTCCGTCTCGATTATAAATGTGTTACGTAAAATATAAGGATAGTGTCTGTTTCTCCTAAACTAGAATTAATTTTTGTCATTCCAACCAACGGTAAGGTAATTCAATAGGTAGGAGGTAATGGAAACTTAATAATTGTTGCCTTACACAAGTTAGGTTTTCAGTAAGTCTGTATAATTTAGTACAATTTTCATTTCGGTATCGCAGGCGGAGAAGGCGGGATCCTAATAACAACGCTCAGACAAATTAACATACTGCCTGTATTTATATGTATGTATTTATTACGAATGTATGTTTGTAGAAGCTTGTTACCAGATAGTACAAACACACGTAGTGTTTGACTTGCTCAGATTGGACGGGAAATTGCTTTTGTTTAGTTACTAGATGGAATACTAACTCAAATAATCAAAATAACTAATTATAGCCTTCAGGATGGTTTTTGACCGTTTTTAAAAGTTTTATAATTTTAATTCGTTTCTTTTTCTATTGTTTACATACTGGTGTATGTAAAGTATACTTACCTACCTGTGTATATGTCACAGTGGGTGGGCCGCGGAGGTCCAAAGGGCAGGGATCAAAGACATCGCTTAACTTTGTTTGCAGAAGCAACACCTACAGCAAGTTGCCCTTTCAGAGGTATTTACTTGGCTAATGTCTCTCGCCCTTTGCCAACTTCTGCGTGTTTTATGCCCTTGAATTTATTTGTCTAATTTTAAAGTTTGCGAACTGTTTTAAGCTTTTGAATTTAATTACTTAACAGATTAAAATTTCCTTGATATTACAAAATTAATTTAAACCTTTGCGGAACGATATAAATACAAAGGCGCAAAATAAAATGCAAAGCTATAATTAATGCTTTTATTGATTCATCTAACTAATTTAGCCAAGTCCGTATGTGTTACATTCGCATCATGTTGTCGACGCTGGTGAGCATCACATCCTTGTAGCTCCACCGCATCATGAGGTCGGAGTCCAGGTAGGTGAGGTCGTCCATCTTCATCCTCATGCCAGACATGTCCACCTCCTTTAGGGTGTTGGTGTACGTGGACAGGTCCTTGCGGAACACCATCACGTCGGCGAACTTCATGTTGGTGGTGAAGAAGCGAGAGTAGTCCACGTGGCGGTCGAAGGGGAAGCCGAGAGGCATGGTGTCGTAGCAGACGCCCCAGCGGCACGCGTAGCGCTCCTTCATGATGTTGAGGTCGATCATGGGCAGCACCATGCCGGTCTTCACGGGCGTGACGATGACGTACATCTGCAGAGGAAGCCCGCCTAAGAGGCCGAGTGGCAGCAGCAGGCGGTGCGGGAAGCCCAGGCGGGTCTTGTACCAGTAGTTCTCGGTGAGCTTGCCGCCGTCGCCGGTGGTGTCCAGCACGCGGTTCCAGATGTTGCGGGTCCAGGGGCGCTGCTCGATCACGCCGTGCATCTCCAGGGAGCTGCGCACGATGGTGTTCTTGCCGGTCTCCAGCTTGTAGCGGAAGGTGTCGATCTCGACCATGTCCATGCGCTTGTCGTTGACGGAGAGCAGGCGGCCCATGCAGTCGTACTTGGGGCCGAGGAACACGCGCACTACGGCGTCGGTGGTCTTGTCGGAGGTCACGTCGATGGTCACTTGGAAGGGGTGGTGGTTGAGGCGGCGCATGCGCGCTACGAACACTTGGTCCGTGGTCTTCTTCTTGAGCTCGGTGTTGTCGAGGTACATGGCGGTGGTGATGTCCATGTCGTACTCATCCATGAAGGTAACCAGCTTGTCAGTCATGAGGCGCTCCACCTTCACGCCGGGGAAGTCGAGCTCGTCGCGCGTGTACATGGGGAGCATGTTCTTGAACAGCATGCAGGTGTCGGTGACGCGCTTCATGATCATCCAGAACACAGGGTCGCGCAGACATGTCGTGTACATGTCCAGGGCGGTCGGCACGTACGTGTATCTAAGGAAGAAATATAGGTTTGTAAAGCGGACAATCCACGTCAATGATATATGTATGTAAGTCAGTTGCGAAATTTCACAGACAAGTTGACCAGGAGTTATTTTTATTTCTACTTACTTGTTCATCATGTAAGTGTTGTATCCGAGCATCTTCCTGAGCAGGTTGGTCATGAGCATCATCTTGGCGTCATCCTTCACGATAGGGATACCTCCGAGCACGAGGCGAGCCAGCATCTCAATGTCTTCCGCTTTCTTCAGGTTGATGATAGTTCCGTCGCGCTGAAAACAAGAACATCATTATTTTATTGTAGGTAGATCTTATTTAATAAAAGAAAAAAGTTATTAATGTATAAAACTCACGAGTTCGATCTTTCCGGTCATGATTCCGTCGCGGATCATCCTCTCGACATCATCCAGCATGTACTTGTACTTGATGTTGTCGTGTGTCAGCACCTTCACGTTGTTCATGCGGACGGGCATCTCGTCGCCGGTGTGGAGGCGGATCTTGGGCCAGTAGCCGTCCTTAAGGGTCTCGTGCAGCATGAGGGGCTTGATGTCGCACATGCCGTGCGCCAGCCGCTCCATGCGGTAACGCGCCAGCATCTGCAGGTTGGCGTACATCATGATCTCTCCGCGACGCTCCTTGTTTAGGTTGTAGGCGTCGTCGGTCATCCAGTACGGGTAGTTCATGTGCAGGTAATAGTAGTACGTGTTGAGGTCCACGTCCTCAGTGAAGTAGCTGATCTTGTCGGTTTCGGTGAGAGCGTGGCGGACTCCCTTGCGCCAGTCGATGACGACGATGTTCTTGTCTGTGACCTTGATGCCGTAGTAGTCCGCGATGACGGGGTCAGTGACGGCCTTGGTCATCTTCATCATCATCGCCTTGTTGATGACGTTGCTGTCGACGAAGAAGTAGGGGTAGATCTCGTAGGGCGCGGGGAGGGTGACGCCGACGCAGTCGGTGCGGTGGAAGCAGGCGGCGGTGAGCGCGTACACGAACATGCCGCCGTTGATGCGCTCGCGCAGCCAGCACGCGGTGCGCACGAACGTGTCGAAGTCCTTGGCGAAGTACAGCATGCGGAACACCTTGATGGCCTGCTCCATGTGCACCTCGTTGTTGTGCACGAACACCTCGCCGCGCGGCAGCATGCCCAGCTTGAACGTGTTGAAGAACACCTTCACTACGTCGGTTTTCTGAAAGTATGGGCATATTGTTAACTCACTAACTATCTATATCTTCACTTTCTTCGACCATAAAAAAATGAATTCCTCTTTGCGACATCAGTAAGTATCCTTACCAGGTACTTGTCCATGTTGTCCTCGAGGACGTACTCGCGCGCCACCTCGCGGATGTCCTCGTACATGGTGGGCTGCAGGATGTGGTTCAGCAGCTTCAGGATGCACAGCTCCTTCATCTTCACGTCCATGTTCACTGCAAGCATACACCATGTTGTTAGGAATGGCTTTATGAATGTTGTAGTTAAGATGTTGATATATTTTTGGGGCTGTTGTTCTGGGATCTATTCTCTAGTCCTTCTTTAGTGTTTTTAATATGTTGCCCTTCGTTGTAGAACTATAAACGAATCCAAGTCTTACAATAAGTATAATATCTGTATACAATAAGTTGCAATCATCAGTTGCATCAATACGGTCATAATGTATATGCACAAATACGTGACTTTAGTACTTCATAGCTAATTCGCAACAGCTATACATAAAAAAAATATACAATATATATTTTTTTAGTTTTATTTACTTTACTTGTGTACGGTCAAAGTAACGCGCTAATAGTAAATGCTGAATTATTTGACCCAGAACAATAAACAATTAAAAGTTATGATATGAAAGTAAATCAAATTTCTATAAATGTTAAACTAAGTAGAAAAAGGTATCTATCAGCTTCAACTTAAACCAGTTCAATTTCAAAAATGTATAAATGGTATACAGAATAAAACACGAAAGTAGAAGAATTTACCCAAGTTATCCTTGCCGATGAGCGCGACGTTGAACTGGTCATCTTTGACGACGGAGGCCGAGGCCAGCGCCAGGCACGCTGCGATCAGAACCACCCTCATGCTGGCAGCTTCCACCACACACTGTGCTGCTCCACTGGCTGGCCGGGCTTATATACCAGCTGGAGAGTGATAACAGCTCGTATGATACCACTTGGAGGTGAGAGATCGCAGCCTGGAGCTGTAGAGTGCCGGCGCAGCGAACTGACCTAAGATAGACGTGGCGCAATGACTGCATCTTACTTAAATTTAATTCATGAAATCCTGATTTTGAATGTTTTGTTGTGTATGCCCGAGATCATGTTTCAGAGGTTTCCTATAGCAAGTTTTCACTTGCAAATTGCAAACAAGAGTACATTATCTACATATGACTAAGTACAAGAAGCGCCCGTAGTTCAGCTAGCGGAGGCAATCGCATGCGTGCACCAATGTTAAGCAAAGCTCGACGCGGTCAGTACGTAGCTCAGCTAGCGGAGGCAATCGCATGCGTGCACCAATGTTAAGCAAAGCTCGACGCGGTCAGTACGCGGATGGGATGGATGACCGAAAAGTGACATTCCATTTTAGGCGCTTCCGTAGGTTGGATGACACGTTAAATTGTAGGTCTCGGCTGTTTGTCTAGTACGGCAGTTGGTAAGCCATGTCAGTTAGGGCGGCTTGACACCAGACACCAGAGTAGGCCACTCTCATTCGATAAGAAGAAGAAGACTATGTTTACTTATTAGTGCATTTATGTACCTGTCTAAGAGCCAAAGATTTTTCAATTGTATTTATTATTTGTTTAAAACTGAACCATATTCTGTGTGCTATAGGTATTTAATATTTACAGGAACTGTCTCCAAAATGGCGATAGAATAACTGAATGCAACATGACACCATCACCCCTGATGGTGTCATGACCACCACCTATATCATTTTATCAAATTAAAATGATCTTGTATCAAGTGACTGTAAAATGTCCGAATTCATCACATTGCGTAGGTCAGGTAACTCAGTGATAAGAGCGAAAGTGATAACAACAGTTGCCAACGGATGGTAGCTCGTATTTACGTAAAAAAGTGAAACATTGATTAAACTTTCTCGGGCTATCGCCGGTTCAATTTGTTTTGGGTTTTATAATGTACTTAAAATATAAATATTTTTGTTTGCAACTTTGTAGTCGAACTTTTTATACCAAATTTTTTAAACAATAGGTTTTAATTATTTTATCTGTTAATTGCCTATGTATATGTTTCAATTATATTCTCTACTAGTATTTGACCCCCGACAAAAAGAACTATTTGATGAGGTCGTATTTTTTCCCTAACACATGTAGTTACCAATGTTGATTAGGTTTAATTGTTTGTTTGAAATCTGCCCGTAACTTTTTTTTTTCTTGCCTATCTTTCTACCATTTGGCTTTATTGAAAGAAAATATCAAGCAAGTCCTTAGTCATTATACATTTCAAAGTGTTGTCTGTCATCATCATCAGCCTAATGAGATCCACTGCAGGGTATAGGCCTCCTCCCTCTTACGCCAGTACTCCCTGTCTTGCGCTGTTCTTGGCTAAATGTTTCCTCCAAACTTTCTAATATACCTGTATACCTGTCTAACCATGTGTGTTTGTGTTGTTGCAGACGTTCCGGCACGGGTTCCCTTTCTCCCCCACGGCGCTGGCGTGGGACCCCGTCCAGAAGCTGCTTGCCCTCGGGGACAAGGCTGGCAACCTCAGGATGTATCCTTTACCAATATATATAAATAAAATAAATATTCCAGGACATTGCACACAGCGCCATCTAGCCCCACACTAAGCAAACGCTTGTGTCGTAGATACTAGATAACGGATATAATACTTATATACTTTTCTTTTGTAAATACATACTTATCTATACTAATATTATAAAGCTGAAGAGGTTTGTTTGTTTGAACGCGCTAATCTCAGGAACTACTGCGAATTGAAAAATTTTTTTTGTGTTGAATAGACCGTTTATCGAGGAAGGCTTTAGGCTATATAACATCACGCTGCAACCAATAGGAGCGAAGAAACAATGGAAAATGTGAAAATACGGGGAAAATTATTCGTCTTTGAGGGCTTCCGTTGCGTGCGCTGCGAAAACAGTTCAAGTCGTGGGTAACAGAATTTATAAAGCTGAAGAGGTTGTTTGCAAAAATAAATATGATGCCCAAAATTATATTCCACGCGGACGAAGTCGCTGGTACAGCTAGTTATACATACATAGAAACGACTAAAATGGTCCTGCACTTGAACACAGTTTGCCTGATGGTAAGCAGCAGCGGCCTAAGATGGAGTGAAGTCAATGCAATCATAGTAACATCAGCTACGTTATGGTCGGATTTACAAGCTGGTGGAAAACATAACATGTATTACATATCAATATACTGTTTGACAGGCAACAGGTGAACCATACGTACCGGTGTTTAGTACTGTAGTTGGATTGTAGCCAAGTATGTTCAGTATTGTGATTACGTTTACGAGCTTTGTAATCATTAGATAGTTTTGGCCAGCCTTGTTGCGAGGAATCGGTTAGTTAGGACTGCTAAAGATCTTTAATTTTTTAGTGAAGTAAGTTTTATGTTTCCCGAGTTACGTGTAACCCAACACAGCACACTGAAAACCTGGTTTTACATTATGTTTATACGTTGTTGATTTTTGACAGATATCAGACTTTCATTAAAAAAAAACAAATTCACCAATAAAAAAGTAGGCTAGAATGTTTATTAAACATCTTACAATGTAGTTATCACACAAGTAGGTACTGACCAAAACATCGAAAATATTCAGCTTCGATATAAGAAAGTGATAAACAAACAACGTAACAGAATAACTCACTGGCGCCCTCTACCGCGGCCATTCATCACTATAATCCCAAATATATTTTCTTTATATCCTCTTTGCTCTATTTAACGTGGCATTTTCGGAACTCCAGCTAAACAATACTCTCCTTTACTGGAAGTAAATCAACAGACAACAAAAAATGGCGGACTCAAACGGTGACCGATGGAATTGATTTAGTTCTCCATTGCTGTGTCTAACGTGTAGCTTATTCCTAGTTCTTGTTCCACGTATGTTGTACACTTTCAATATGTTTGGAACCTTAATTTTTGACCTTGAGGTACATTTTGGTTTATACAAAAATTGTTATAGAACTTTTCCTAATATTAGATTCCTAGCTCAGAAATATCAAAGAATTTATTGATATTTTGGAATCAATATTATCCTATTTTTGCAGTGTAAATCCTCCAAAATATCTGTGCATTTCCTATTTCCCCGTTTCCCTGTAAATAGCAGAGAGAGCGCGTGGCGAGTGGCGTTAGTGACACTTGCCGGGGTTTAGCTACTTATCGGAAACCACACTCTTGCCGCAAGGAGAGGAAAAATACATTTTTATTTACGTAAAAAACCTAAGTAGCTAACTGTTTTCAAATATCCTTTTAAAATACATAAGTGCAGGTTTGGATTACCAAATTTTTTTGTACAACCGTTGAAATAAATATGATGAGTATTGATACCAGATCCGTAGTTGCTGCTGTAACATCATCATAACTAGTTTGTTATTGTCTACTGCCTAGTATTGACTTCCTCTTCAGTACTCCCTACAATCGCCAGCCAGTTACAACCAGTTTTTGTTATTCAACTTGCTAAGTTCAAAGCTCCATCTAGTAAACAAATACATTATTTTTCTCAAGTTATCTTTACTCGCATAGAAACAAGATGAAGAACACAAACATCGTTCGAGAGCAAGTAATTGTCTTATTATTGCATTTGAATTTATTGTTGTTATTTTATGTTACTCTTATCTTATTTACGTAGATTCAGTCAAGAAAAACAATTCATAAAAATCGGCTGGATTAGTTTATCTGGAGAGAGTTTTATTCAAACTTATTAAAAAGCTAAATAAATTGAGCATAGATTAATTTATTTATGCCAAACACATCTGATTCTAATTTATATTCTGTGTACCCCGCTGCCCACAGCATACATGTACGTACATGCGTCATTTACTTTTCTTATCCGTGGCTAAAAGCGGTATCCTCGGTTCCGTCTAATATCTAAATAACGTACTTCCAAAATCCGTCGTCATCCTAATACCTCGTCTGTACGCAAACACGGGATTTTGTATCCAATTACTGAAGCCATACAAGAGGCCTGATGTGAAATTAACAGCAGTAGGTACCTGGGACCCTCGTCAGGCTGAGTGCGATCGGATGGCTATCGATTTAGGCACCTCGCCAATTAGGAGTCCTGGAGTTGGACCCTACGAGGCCTTTTAGCCCTTTGCCCGTCAGCGGAAACTGGCTTGAGATTGAGAACGTGGAGCGAGGTGAGGTGAAGTCGAATTATGAAATCACACCAATATCATGCTCAACCAGATATCGCATGTAACATATAAGCGTTAGAACAATTCCAGTCACTGTATTAATTGTTATTTGTTATTCAGCGTGCTAATAGTTAAGGAAAATGCCTTATAACCGTCCCACAGATAATGTGGTATTACGCCACGCCATAATTAAATTATAACATTGATGTTTCGTGTATGCTAAGTAACTAATTAACATTGAACATATTTGTTTGTGGGCTCACAATTATTTGTGAAGTCAGTAATGGAATTTCTTCAACAAAATAAGATTTATGGTTGTCGAACCCTAAGTTGTTTTAAAGTTTTACATTCCATCTGCATGTTTCACATGTTTGCTTGCAAGTTCGTTCGTTTCAGCTGGATATTTAAGCTCCATCTGAAATTGGATTACTTTCCGATAAGTGTTGTGTGCCTTTTCGCTAACTTGTGTATTTAGGCTCGCGAACTTTCCAGAAATTTTGCTAATTTTCCCAGTAAATGAAATTACCTCTGCAAATCTCGACCTGTTTGTACCTCTCTTCAATTTCTTTTTATCGATAAATTTTTGATTGAATAGGTCATTAATTTGGCCTTTTATACCGAATATTTTTTAAGAGGAAAGGAAGAAATAATCTTTTGTACTAATTTAAAAAAGGGTCAAATTTATTATCGAGAAATATCATAGAAACTAAGTGACGTCATTAATTGAGAACTGTCAGCATACTTATCTGATTATCTGTGCACGTTTAATCAGATAAGTATGCTTGCGTATTAATTTACATGTAACAGATATTGTGGCGACCACCTTCAATTCTCCCTACATGGTATCGTATACCCGGGTGTATCCGGGTGTACCCGGTCAGGTGCCGACGCGTACAATAGCTGTGTTTTATCTCCAACAGATTTAATTAACGTTCAACCCGGGAGCCTGTCTGGCTGTAGGTTGAAAAGAGACACCTTGTTTTTGAGGATTGAATTTGTGGAAAATTTGCTAAGTCATCTTTCATAAGGATTGAATAATTTTGCAACAGAATTCGAAAAAAGAGAGTATTTTTTGTTGCAGAGATGTTTACTACTGTTGAGCTGTAATTCCATTTGCCCCTCGACGACCCCGACTAGGCAATAAAATCGCGACCATTGCACCTCGCGCTGTGGCCTGCATTCGCAAGTACTTGGACAACTTGCAAGTAACCAGATAAGTTGCAAGTTGCATCCAGTGCAGTGAGATGCAATAACATCATGATCGTTTTATCGCCGCCTAGTAAGTACACCGCGCCAACTTACCTGGTGGAACAACACTCGGATACATTGTTGCTGGATTCAAATGCTTCATAAAGTTTCATATTTAATTGCAATTTTGCATTTGAATGCAGGGAATGTTAGTCATATGTTTATTTATTAGACTCAATACAGGCAGTAAGCTAAAACAAAAATATTAAGTATACAATAGATTTCACCCAAACGAGAGCTTACTGCCCCCTGAACGCGAATCTAGCTAACTCAAATAAGGCCCTGAATAGTAGGTATGTTTTTATTCTGTAGACCTGTAAGAATATATCGACACCTACTTACATCGATAGTTAGTCACTCAACTTAGTAGTCCTAAATCAAAAAGTATAAAAGTATAATTACATACTGAGTTTAAGAAATTAATTGAAAACAATAAATTGCATTGAATAGTAAAACTACCTAAAAATGTGTAACCTACAGACAAATCCATGTTTCCCGGTGCTGATAGCTCGCCTCGCTCGGTGCACAGTAGCGCCACTATTAAAACTTACTTAGTTAGGGAGTGCATTTCGGGAGCGGCGGGATCTGGCCGCCAGCCAACTTGCCGACCATCTTACTAACTAACCGACCTCATACATGGAGCTAAACTATAGGTAATTTGTCTCTTTTGATTAGCTTGGCTGATTCAGGTCATACATTCTGGTAGTCGTCAGACATCCTGAAGGCAGCTTGTTGCTGCAATACGAGAATCAACTTATTTTATTCTTCTTCTCGTGTTGAATACATATATAACTTTTATAATTTCGAACTAAAAAAGAGCGAAAGAGCGAGAACTAAAGAGTTCGGTGATGTTAAAGCACGATTCTAGCTTTTCAATGGCAGTTCAAAAACGTAGCATAACACTTTATAAAATAAAACTCTGTTATCATACATACTATCTCATTATACAATAGCTTAAGTAAGTATGATACTATACACAGAATCACAGTCCCCTATTGTGGCCAGTTAGCAAACTAATTGTCCTCTTGAGTATAGCATATCTTGCTGAGTAGTATCAGCAAGGCAGCAACCCCAGGCAGCAGGAACTGGCTTACTTGGTCACAACTTCAGTTGTACTACTTGTTCCGACTTAGTTTAATTTGGTTACGACGACACTGGGGCACAGCGCCATGTAGCCAGGCTACTTGCAAGTTTCATATCTTACTGATCGAAACAATTGCATTGTTTGGGAGAATATATTGTTATGGAACAAAATATGTGTGAATTCAGGTGTCAAAAAGCTGTTATGTCTTAATTCCTTTTGGAGGCTTTACGTAGCTAAGCAATGCTAAGCTTCTCATAACTAAAAAACTATAAAAATAACAATTTGCTTAATATTATGTAAAAACAGTTTTAAACACTGTTTATTTTAACGGAAATAACAGCTCAATATAAAAAACGATATAGGAAATGCAATGTTAACGGCCACTAAAAGGCAACGATAAAAATCAAAGAAGAAGAAAGATCCGAGGCGAAAGCAATTGTCGAAAAAACAGCCCGGAATATTTTCCCCATTCCTTTGTTATGACTGTAATAATTCAATAGGTATTTCTAAGGTATAGGACAATAAAGAGCATATCCTCCTAGGGGAGGAATGGAGGGGCAAAAGGGGGGGTTGGAGGGTTGCCAGCGCAATAAAAGGCTGCAATCTGCGGGACGCAAACAAATGGCCATTATCACCTACCTGCCGCTTCTTCCGGCAATTATCTACCATCTGTTACATTCTGTATACGTATTGTTTGCACACAACACCTTTAAGTTAAGTGAGAACTCTTCTCTGATTTTGTTTGCATTTATTGTTACAGTTTTATATTGTTTCATAGTGTACATTTGTATTTGACTAAAAAACAAAGACAATTATACGCTAGTCGTAACAATTACACGTAACTCTTTCTCAGAATCTCGTAAATAAAATATTGAAATAGGTAGGTAAATGAAATAAATAATTACTGCCAGTGAGTTGTAGAAACTGGTTCGTAGCCTACTTGTAACTATTGTTCCCCGCCCGGGTTTGCCTGAGAGTTTCTCAAAAGGAGCTTTGATGCGTACACCTCTTTGAAATTGTACCTTTCGTGTTCTCCAACAGATCTTTGGAACATTGAACAAGGAATGGCAGATAGAACACAAAATGTAGTATTAAAGCCATACATCAGTCGTGCATTAATTTGAATGCTTAAACGGTTACTCATTTCACATAATTAGCTGAATAAAAACAAGCAGCATCACAGCTTGTGCTCTTAATCCATACTTTTGTCTTATTTATAGTATTTTTTAATATATATATGTTACGGCTAATACCCAAAGTGCGGCTACACCTAGTTTTAGCCGGTTAGATTAGAACTAGGTGTAGCCACTTAGTCTTGGTTAAACCCCGAATCGAGACATGTTTTGAAAGAAGTTGGCTCCTCCTCGCTTCGCTCGTCGTCGCATGTGCGTGGTAGAAAGCAACCTAACGAACCTAATCTACCTACTGTCACAGACAAGTGACTTCGAGTCCAACACTTGCACTTGAGACCTAGTTTTACCCGAAAACAATCGGCTAGTACTAGGTTTAACCAAGACTAAGTGGCTACACCTAGTTCTAACCGGCTAAAACTAGGTGTAGCCGCACTTCGGGTATTAGCCGTAACATATATATAGGTATATTTAGATCTGACTGAAAAGTTTGCGTTTGAACCCATTTAATTAAATCTATGTGTTATTTAAGCACTTTCTAATATTTCAATCCATATAAATTTTATACCAGAATGTTTTTTTTTTATTACTATAGCACAATTTATTCAAGCTCCGCCATTTCCATTCGCCTCCTGTTTAATAAAGTTGAGTTAGTTTCCGACAACGCTCCTCCTTGCTCGACGAGCGTGAACTCTTCGCTTTGTAGCGCTCAACTTCACTCCACCTGCTTGCTTGCTTCAAGGAAATATAGGTACTACCGAGCTTATTGAAATGAGAAAGGAAAATATTTTGTTAACAAGTTAATGGATCGTTCAGGTACTTACCTTAATTGGAAGGAAAATAATTCAATACATGTGTTATTTGTTAGCAAGGTAAAATAATTATAAACGGAGTTAATATGGCTACAAGTGCTACAACCTAATTATTCTTTTTAGTCGTAAAAGTGTTGGCAGAGTGGTCGTGGTCATCACGTAGCTAGTGTTGTTCTGGGTGGCAGATGTAGCTCGATGTAATGTACCTAATCAACTGCTGTATCGTTAGTCCACTATTATAATCAACTGCTGTATCGTTAGTCCACTATTATAATTCTGAATTTATTTACATTCGATAGAATGTTTCGTTAGATTTTCTGCATTTCGTAACCCTGCAGCTACATACAAAAATACAAAATATTTATTGACATACAGACGGGACGACTGGCGTACAAGAAGAGAGGCCTATGCTCAGCAGTGGGTTATAACAGGCTAATGATGATGATGATGTATTTATACCTTCAAGGCGTTACGTTACCTACGTTATATATTGTTGGCAAAGATACGAGTATATTCATAGTAGTTAAAGATGAATATTTTGTACCTAAATCCAAGTAAGATGTGATTTCATGAGACGTTTACTGAATTATCATATTCAGAAGGCTTATCGAATTATATTCTGGGTAAGGTAGGATAGTCCTCTGGGTGCGATAGGTATATCACGAAAAATAAAGTAACATATTTTTGTTAGAACTGCGTTACTTGCGTAATTTCAATCGATTTTACTTTAGGCGATCGCCTTGTGCGAATGCCCTATAACTTCAAGTAACTTACTAATCGAGATCACTAAAAAAATGTACGTGCAAATCAATCGAAATATAAGTAAAAAATGCTGTAATTTTCAGTTTTGAAGCTAACTTATTTTTTTAGATTTTTATGGTTTCCAATACCACAAACTTTCTTTCATTTTAAACTGCATATATATATATTCCACTGTATAGCTACATCAGCCATATTGGGTAGTCTTAGATTATTCTCTCCATCATGATCCTCCGCCTCCCGACCGAGGCAGGCTGAGCACGTGACTTACACAACTATCTGCGGCTTTACTGTCTTGAACAGTTCTACAAACTTCTATAATGTATTGGTCAATTGCAACTCCAGAATAAAGATTTTTGTGAAGATATCTTAAAAATGTAGTAAGTTATTGTTTTTATTGGTAGGTGGTCTAATTTTGAAGTGATAAGAAAAATCTTGGCGAAGTTCATGTGTCTACTATGCTAGAATGTTATGGGTGCTTATTTTACGAGGTAAGAAATCAATTGCCTCTTTGTAACTGTTTCCAATATTATCTTCCCAACTCGTCCAAAGAAGCAAGTAACGCAATAAATCATTGATTTAGTATTAACGGTAGCAATTCCCGATATTTGTGGTAGTGGAAGTAAGTTTAATTAAGTCGAGTGGAGTTCGATCTCACGGGCCAAGGAACAAGCCCTCAAGTCTCGTGTTACACTTACTTAGCTATTTTCTTTGATTTATTAGCGATTAATAGCTATTCTGCTACAAGATACTTAGCAAGTTAGCCATGTATGTAGGAGTACGTATGGACGTATGTTCATTGCCTGCATTCCGTGACAGCCTATAGTTGCTGTACAACCTACACCGTGCGACCTAGACAACCCTTTGCGGGTGTCGCTTTAAGCGACTTGATGCTCATTTCTGATCTTACATTTTTCATAAATTTCAATGTAATGTGCGCATTTTTGTTAGATATAATCACACAAACAACAATTGATATGAAAGTTTTTACGAGATGGCTACAATGTAGTTGTTTTAAAGTGGACCAAACTACTGTATTCAGCCATCTGCAGACTTAAGTTTTTAGTTTAATTTACCATATGTAGGCTCAAAGTTTAGGAACAATATCATTGTTATAAAAACCTTTGCAATTCTAAGACGATAGGTACACAATAACGTAGCAGTTTTTCCTCTTAGCCGTGTTCTCAATTTATGTACACAATTGCTAAACAATAGCAATTTTAAACGATTTCCTTCACAGATTGAAACCCCAGTGAGCTGACGGCCCGGCGTTGGACCAATATTTAACTTTCAATATCTAAAACCGTCCGTCAAAGACTTTTTTCCTCATTTCCCCGAGAAAATAACTTCTCCGGCCTTTTTGAAGTTTCTCGAGAGTTTTTCCAGGAGTCGGTTTAATAATTCACCTTCAATAATTAATATGCCTTTCGTAACTCGACGCTGTATATTTTTGTAGCAAGATTGGGAAAGTTAATTAATCCCCAAATGGTCTCTTGAGGGTTATTAAACGCTTAGTTATTAAGGACTGGGGGCGAATAAAATAGTAGGTACGTTGGTATATTATGTTCACTTTATAAAAAAATATTAGTAGGTGTCCGGAATATATAATATACATATATAATTATACATATTTACTTTCTTACTCGCGCAAATTTCAGAACAATAAATTAAAAGAAACTCTCTGCTGAAAAAGCTTTGACGATTTATCTCAATAATGGCTTTATTATTCAAAGGTAGCTGAGTTTAAAGGGTGATTAATCAACAGGTTCCATTCGAACTGGGCCCGAGCTCCCGGGGAACACAGACTTGCCACAGGATTACAATAATTCCACTTACGCTTGACCGCTGTAAAGGAGGGTGTCAATAGGTATTAGTTTCAGTAATATCTACTTGTGACATTTGCGGATTCACGTAATTCCTTTCAGTCTGAATGTAAATAAATACGCATTTGATCATTTAATTCACGTTTTTCTAACTCAAGTGATGCAGTAGACAGATTTTTAAAATATTAAATATTCATATTTTAGGTCATATATATAACAATTTAATATTGTTTGTTAGTAGCTAGTTAGTTTGTGGGAGAGTGGCCAACTCTTGCATCAGGATTTCCAAACCGCCTTAGTAGTATTGAACTTTATCGCATAGAATGCTTCATTTTTCAGTCTAAACAAACGATTTGATTTGAAGTCATGGCTATGCTGTATAATATTTCTTCCTAGTATAGCAACCTCGCCCTACTTTCATCGCTGTTTGCCTTTATAATAAGTCCGGTGTAAGTCAAGCCCCAGATTTATGAGGTTGGTTGAAAAACTTGTCTGAAGAGCGCGCTCTGCTGGGCCGGGCTATTGGTCGTCTTCTATCCACAATCAAAAACTCTTCCGGTCACCAGGCAGCTTGATTAATTGAATTACCTATAATAGCGAGGAATTGTAAATGTGAAGTGTAGTGGTTGAAATAATCGCAATCATCATTGTACGATGAGTATTCGATATAATGTGTAAGCTTAATATTGCCTCCTACTTTGTATGACTTAGTCGTGAAGTTTGTTACATCGAAAACATTACAACTTTTTGTATATTAATAAAACTGTAATTAAAAAAATACATGAATTCAAATTTTGCAGAGTCTGAAATCTGATTATTTTAATACATGTTGCAGCATGACAGTCTAATTAAAAGTTTAACGAATAGTTTGAAAATTTTAACTACATGCAGAGTAGTTGTGAACCCACTATTTGTTGACGGGATGTTCATGTTTTCAATAATTGAAGTATTCTTACTAGTATTTATTTAAACATGTTTTAATAGAAGAGCAAAACTGTTACAAGGCTTTTATTGGTAGTTACATTCAGTACATGTACATACTTACAGTTTAACCTTTTATCCTTTACTGTGTGATTTAATTCGTTTTAGTTTGACCATCCCCTTAGCTTTGTGACTCTTAAATAGCGAAGCAAAGTTCCAATTGTCTCTGGAGTTCAAACATTTACCTCCGTTCTGTCCGGTTCATTCCATCTGTGAAAGTATACAGCCGCTTCTATTCTATTTCATATTGAATTACTTGTAGTTGGGGACTTCATTATGCCCCTCTATCATTACTAGTGGATATTTAGCTGTGGACTGGTTACGACAAGGGTGTTAACTTGCTTTTGTTATACAATATAGAACATTGTTTGGTAAATAGTTGGAGTTGTTTAATTTCCGTCGTATTACAAAAAAATACCGATTCTGGAATTAGGCGAATCAAACAAGATTTTTCAAATAAATAAGCAAACCCAACAAAACCAAACCACCATTATTTTTATTTTACCTTCACAAATTTTCCCTGACGGTACTAAATAAGAATGGATAGAGTGTGAATGTGTACACCTTTTTTTATCTCCTCCATGTGTTGTGACCTCTTCGGTGGTGACCCACATCCTGCCACAAACAAATCCGTAATCCTGTCCCCTTCTCTATGTTCCACTGTTTGATAACATCATTGTTTGAGCCTCGCTCCGCCATTGATAACTTTAATGGCTCTGAATTAAAACACAAGTTGAACAAACTTTTCCTCTGTTTGCAGCTTTCGGCTCGTTTCCTTTGAGATATGAATAATTCCCGCTTTTGTTATAATCTTTGAGACCGAGATAATGCCACTTTTTACGTGAAGGTAAAGTTTGGGAACATGTTTTGAAAGTTTTATTTTATTTTATTCGGTTCATTGGCATTTGAACTTTATTTTGATTTCTTTCGTAGCAAAGATTGTTTGGTATTGAATAACTTAGTTGTAGTTTCTGACCAGGAGTATTTTTAAACACATGTTATCGTATCGATTCGAATCATTCAACCTTGTTTATTGTCTAGCAATCCAGGCTATAGATCGTACAATCAGGTACAGTAAATATCGCAGCTATCAGTGCTCGTTAGGTGACCAGTATTTGCCCGCCCCGGACCAACAAACAACCAACACAAACAAGCGCGCTGTATGCAGCCGCTTGCATTTACAATTACACTTTGTGTGGAAGCTTGCACTGGAGGACAATGACCAGCGTTTAGCACACATCATTAACCAATTTTACAATTAAATGATATATAACTGTTTTTTCTACTAACAGATTTCTCAACTTAAATAACATAATAAAAATATTAGGTACCAAATGTAACTTGCAACTGTCTTTCTCAAAGTATTCATTTATGTGTGGACCGCACAGATTGATACTGTTAAGTTTTAATTTAAGCAAATTACTGTAATAAAGCAAAAACGTTAAATTAACTCGCTCAGTGTGTTGTTAGGCCAATAAATAAGTGCGAGTACTTATTACTCTTCTATTTAATTATTAAACGGAACTCTTGATTAATTCCTTTTAAATTAATAATGATTAGAATCCAAGTAAATACGTTCTACTTTGTAACAATACAATGATAAATAGTCTTTTATCAGTCGCGCAATAATTTGCCAACTTACGTCAGCATTATTTTGGTTTATATACATAGATGTATACCTTATATAGATAATAAGCCTACACCTATTAGGTCACGTAGAGTTCCATTCAAAGTCATATTGCTTTTGTGTCTTATCAAAAAAATAATATTCTAATCTCAATATTTGGATAAACATTATCATTACCTAAAAGCCCGCGCCAGTCACCGTGAACTTGGTTTTGATTTACATTTTCTTCATTATTTCCCTAGAACAGCTGAAGGCAGGTTTGTGGAATGTTTTCGGATGACATCTGGAATGTTCTAAAATGGCGTCTCTATTTTCCCCGCCATTCATAACGATGACAGACGGCCTGATAACAATGTGATATTTATCTCAATTCCGTACACTTTATTTTTGTGCGAAATGATGTCTTTTGCCGTGCCCATAGAGAAGATATTTGATTTCTATTTCACACAGCGCGATGTATTTTATTAAATTAACGGCGGCGGCGGTGGAAGAGACGTTTTTGTCTTTCATGAAAATGTCATCTATTTTTCAGGTTACGTAAATTGTTCTTGAAAACATGATCATTTCTTTACGTACCTACATTGTTGGCTTTATTGTGTACACTTTTATAGATATTTTGCTCACAAATCAGTCACAAGAATCTTAGCATGAAATAATTCTGAAATACGTATAGTAAAGTCACCGAACATATATTATAATAAAAAAGTTTATGGCAATTTGTATTTTTTTACTTAGCTTACACCGTTTTAATTTTTATCGTGTTGTGTGCCAAATTTTGGTGTTTAGAGTTTATTTTTTTGTTTAGAGTTTTTTTTTTTAGGTGTTTAAACCGCTCTAGGAGCTTCTGACAAGATGTAACAATATTTTATGCAAAAGCATAGGAAGATATTTTAACTCCAAACAGGTGCAAATACATCTGGTATTCCTCAATTAATGTAGCAACGAGTAGATAGGTCTGCAAACTTGTTATCAGGGCGCGGTGATTAATTCCCGACGAAGATGGATGTATTGCGGCGCGGGACAATACACTTATTTCCCGGGAGCGGGATTCAGTGGAGGAGGAATTATGTTTGTGGGGGTGTAATTATTTATTTGGGATTTTTGGTAGTAATGAGGTTTTGAATTAGCTAGAAATAAAAATGTATCAACTTTAGGTCAAAAAACAGCCGCGGGCTATGTATTATGATTAGCGCTCAATAAATATCTCTGAATGCCCGAACATATATCACAATATCCAACAGGGTGCTTTATGTGATACATTAATTTTATCTAATATCAACTCTTACCATGATGTTGCAATGCACGCTATGACTTGTATTATTGATTCCAACATTGTTTCTGTGTTTGACAATGTGAGGCCAGAAACTGCTCGGGTTGAGCTTGGAATTAGACTGCTTTATGAACTACAGTTCACAACAATAACTCATACGTTACAGACGGGACCCTAAGCAGCAGTGTGGTTGTTGTTTGTTGAGTTGTATAATGTGTATGTATCTACATATAGTTAGTTCCTTGACTCGGCGTCAGAGTGGGCGGGCCTGGTGTGGACGCGCACGTGCGGCACGAGGCGGGCGAGGCGGTGCTGCACGCCAAGTTCCTCATTAATGAGGGCGCGCTCGTCACCGCCACCGCCGACGACCAGCTCCACCTCTGGACCTTCCGCCAGAAGTCGCCGCAGCGCCTGCACAGCCTCAAGTTCCAGAGGGAGAGGTATGTACCATAATGTGACACTTCTAATAAGTAGGTACTTGGAAAGACAAGATATAATGTTGGTTAGCTTGGTTGACCGTGTGGTAGACAGGCAGATCTTCTAGGAAATCAATTTGTTTGAAGAAATATAAAGATAGAATATAATCATAAGATTTTTGAATTATGTGATTTATTTGTTGTGTGGTCTGAAGGCAACAAGTACTCGTATAACTTATTGTCGACATAGCGTTTAATAGGCCAGAAAAAGATGTAGGCTTGTAGAGTACCTAATAAAAATAAAGAATGCCACACCATACAATTATCTCGTGGTATCGTATGTATTTGAGCATAGGCCTCCTCCATGCGCTGCCAGTGTTTTCGGTCGTGTGCTTGTCTTGTCCAGGTACTGCCCGCTGCCTCAACAAGCACACGACCGAAAACACTGGCAGCGCATGGAGGAGGCCTATGCTCAAATACATACGATATATATATATATATATAGGGGTGCCCAATAAAACATCAAGAGAAAGTGAAATTTAATATTAATTAATAATGCTTTACTAACCTAGAAGCAATAACTCCTGAATGTTACTTAAGTTGGGAAATAAATGGCTTTATTTATTTTTATTTTATCGTATGTATAAGAAAGCACAAAAAACAATAATACTAATAAGGGAAAATCCTAAGAAGCTTTAGATGTTGTGATAAAATAAGTTGCATAGTAATCGCGGACTCCAATAGAACTCCGCTGTTTATAAGTAGGCACAGGTCACAAATCAGCCTCCTTACCGTGGCGGGTGCTTCGCCCCGGGCGCTCTGCCCCGGCGCGGGTGATATCCGCAAGTTTATTCTAATGTGGCATAATGTACGCCATTACGGTGTACTTCACTTGATTCACGACACTACTTACCGAGTGTGCTGTGGGTGATAACAATGTTGCATTTACATACATAACATGCCCTTAAATATAAACGCTTTGTCGGAAACCCCTTAGTTTAGTTGCAAAATGCCTGAATGTTTTACTTTTGGGATAGAATTATTCAGTGCCAGAATCCAATCGTAGGTACATCAGTGCACATTTTATTTCTATGAGAACAAGTCTTTTTCCAGTAATATTATTAGATTTGTCCGATTCGACTGCCAAGATTTAAACTCCGACATTATTTTATAATTTCGGCCATTACGATCACAATGTCCCAGATATCTCAGAGTGCTATATTAGTAGACAATCCACGTCCCAGCCATTACGTCAGGACCACTGCAACTTACACAAGTACAAATTATAAATTCCCTCCGCGAGGGGGCGTGGCCTAGACTTGGAAATATCGTATAATTTGTGCTAATTTCTTGTAAACCGCCCATTTACATAAATGGCGTTCTGGCTGGTATTGTCCAAACTAGTATAAGACACAGTTTTATGAGAGTCGCTACATAATTGTATATTATAGTATTATTTTAAATAAGTATACCTAAATTTAATCAGGCAAATATGACCTACTAACAATGTATCAATTAATAAACTTCACGAAAAAACGACCTAAATGATTTTTAAAAAACAAAAACCACATTAAATCTGTACACGATAACCTCTTTTTGTCATCTAGTTATGGGACTAAGCACAATGTATTGCCTATATATATTGTGTTTGAGGTTCTGACCACTCAAATTAATTAAATGTCAGGTTGTATCTAACATGAACCTACTGAATGGATCGCTGCACTAAACTTACAAACACTCTGAGTGTCACGAACACCACTTGCATTACAACACATGCTTTGTAACATGTGAGCTAGAGGGCGCTTCACCATCGAACCCCTTCGCAGTGTATCCTGATACTAGGGTACTACCTGTACCTATTAGGACTTAATATACAAGGTTATTGGTCATTTACGATTTTGTGTGATTTGTGTTCAACGATTACTGATCTATATCTTTTTCAGGATCGCTTTACTATACTAACAACTATTTTAGTAAGTTTTACGACATTCGGAAATTTTCAACAAAAAATCAGCTGTTCCATACAAAAAGAACTCATCCGTGACAAAATTCATGGACAATGAAATTTTATTTACGCGGATTAAAAAAAATGTAGGACAGAAGTTGCAAGTTTCGTACTAAATGTGTTTGTTCCTGAATAGTGTTGAAGTGTTCTGTCACTTGTGTACAATGATACTCGTAGTGTAGGTCCTGTAGGTAGGTCTCGTAGTGTAGGTACCTGCAGGGATCCACTTAGTAACCAGAGTCGCTGCTTTGTTCTTTTGGCAACGGGAGTACAGAAGAATGACAGATTAAGGCGAGGCATTTTCGCGCGAACTACGATTTTAGGAGGTGAGGTGTGGGGGGCCGCCCGCGCGTCTCACTCCGCGCGCTGTCCATTTCTCGTAACGTTAGCACTACGCCACAGTATAAATATTTCAGCTGTTATACTATGATCAACTTCTATTAATGTAAAATGTTATTTTTGTCAGTTTTAAATAAGCTAAGTAATAATTTATTACTTTATATCTATAAATATAAAACAAAGTCGTGTTTGTTGTTTGAAAAAAAATACATAGGTTATATTAATAAAATTGCCGTGACTTTGTATATTCGCTGCTTAGATAACATGCAAAAAAAATTATCACCACATTTATTACGTTTATTATCGTATACATTCTGTTTGGATATTCTGCTTGGATCTGTTTTTAGGGTTCCGTACCCAAAGGGTAAAAAACGGGACACTATTACTAAGACTTCGCTGTCTGTCTGTCTGTCTGTCCGTCCGTATGTCACCAGGCTGTATCTTATAAACCGTGATAGTTAGACAGTTTTTTTTTAGAAGATTTATTTCTGTTGCCGCAATTATTTTATTTATTTCGAACACATACAGTCGTAACAACAAATAACAACAAATATAAATTACCATAATTATTATGTTTATGATTGTATAAATTCAGCTTGGTTCTGTTTTGTGTATTATGTGACAAACTAATGATGTTATAATATTATACTCACTCATTATTGATATTATTTTGAGATAATTTATCATCACATTCTGCAAGTCATTCTTTATCAGCTGTAGAGTTTATAGTCAATAGTAAATAATATAAAAAATAAATAGATCGGCCTATTTTATGGTATTATTGTTTAGTACATGATCCACTTACCCATCTGTCGTTGAAGTATTGAAATTCACAGGTTGCAATTCTACTAAGTGACTGGTAGTATTAGATACTCGAGACTGCTTTTTCGACCTAAATTAATTAATTATAGAGTACTCGTACTAGGTACATACTTTTGGTCATACTGATATAATTTAGTCTGTGGCAAGTAATGACAAAAATTTACGAAATCAACTAAAATTATAGAAAATTCTCATATACCTGAGGAGAAACATAAAGAATAAAAAAATTGGGCCACTTTTAGAAATATTGTTGCGTGCTTAGTAATTTTACTTTAAAAAAAAGAGTAAACTTCATAATTTTACTATAAAAGGGAGTAATTTACATACCGTTTCTTATAGTTCTCTTTCCCTGTCCTTCTTTTAGATATTAACACTGATTTCTTCCTAACTTTATTTTTTTTATTAGCCATTTTCAATTATTACACTGTGGCAAGAATGTAAGAACGGGCGGAGAAAATTTGGCACAGGTCTAACGTTGGCAAGCGCCCGATTGCGACTGACGGGGTAGCGGGCGGCGCGGCGTCTTGTCAAACTGCTGGGAAATATTCAAGTTTTGGGATTAATAATTAACTCAAAATTATAGGACTTTAGTTGAAACCCAAATTTTAGCAGGTTCTCTGTAGTATTTAAAGAGAAACATTTCTATATAAAAATGATGTGTAAAGTCAGAATTTTATTAATAAGATATTCGATTTAGACTTTTACATTAAGCTGTCTTTGGAATTTTTTATGATCGGGTAAAGTATACCCTATCGTGTAACAAATTAGCACATTCCTCAGACAATATCCTTAAGTATATTGTATATTTTTTGCAATACCGATATCAAGGAGTAAATACCTAAAAAATTTGATATAGTAAAACGTTTTTTCCGCTTTTTTACTGGTGACTCGCCTTAAAGGGGAACTAAGGTTGCTTTTCAACTATAGAATCTGTTTACTTGCAAAATGTAATAGAACGTTGTTCTGGATTTATAAAAGAGTAATATAAATTGTATAGAAGTTTATGTTTAAATAATTTAATTTGTTAATATTTAAATAAAAATGTTTAGTAATATATGTATATATTGTGTTAAATGTCCTAAGAATTGTCATTCACGGAATAAACTAGTAGTTTCCAGGTAAGCGCGAGCTACATATGAGCTTGTATGTAATTAACACCAAGCTATCAATCAAGTGAATCACAATCTTATAATAATGCGTTGTCTTCATGGCGCCATCACGTTCAGCCCCAGGCAGGTGGCTAGCGTGCGCACTTGACTCCACCTCTCACCGCCATCACTAATGCATGCACGGCTCTATTAGCTCGCTCTACTCACTCCAATAATTAACTCATTCGGTCGTAGTGTTGTATTTAATGTGCTAGTTTTAACCATCGCTCGAATGAACTCTAACGGATTGTGGTTTACTCAATCGATTAATTAGATAGGCGGTGGTCGTAGTGACGCGCCAATGTCATTTTAACGTATTGTGTAGTCAAATTGCTTTCTTGAAAACAAACATCATATGATTGGTGATTTTGTTGTTCTATTAAACCGTTATAATAATGTAAAAAGCAGCGGTCACCATTTTTACTCACGGCGGAAAGTATTAACTATAAATACATAAGTATAATTACCACTAACCCAAAACCTGTTGAACGGCGGATATGTTGTTGAATTTACACATGTTCGATTTGAAGCGGATTTATTTTCGAATCATAATTTACCCGCATGTCTAAATGTTTGGCAAACACAATATGATTCGTGAGCCAATCTAACCCATCCATGCAATATCTTAGTGTCTTAATCCAACCAAAGCTAGTTCAATTTAAATTAGATTTGCACAGAAGCAATACATGATTGTGCTAATCTGCTGACTCCAGGGAATACATCGTGTTAACTCCAGCGATCTGATAATTACTCACATACAAACATGCCAGGCGGGCGGCCAGATTACAAACTAACTATAATTACATACATATTAATATAATGTAGTTGCAAGTGGCGCCATAGTTCAATACAAAAGCTAGTTTGTCAAACGGTAATCGAGACGTCGTGCGTGATATTAGTACAGTTGGTACAGTCAAATAGCAGGGATTATGTGGAATTGCAATCAGATGTATCTACCTAGGTAATTATGTAGGTACAAAGTCTCTTGGACTAGATAATTGGGTTATCTGGACTTAGTCAAGTACAAGTAATTATAGACATGGGACTTGGGAGTTCTCTTGGCGTAGTTGGTTAATAAGATTAGCTGTAATATTCACTGTACATAGAAAGAAACCGCGACTCAAATACCCTATAAAATGTACTAACTATGAAGTTCGGCTGGTTGGCGAACATTCTAATTTAATAAGAACTCATTGCGGTCCACACTTTATTGCTGTATTTAATAAATAAAATAATAATGCTAATTAATTATTTAATCTTATGTAAGCCAAGAAAATATATAGTGTTTTTTCAATAAGCTGCATACGATATAATGCAAATAAGACGTTGTTTCAGTATATCAGCATTAAAAGTTGCTACACACGCGGCGAGTAATTTCCCGGCGGGCTTGAGGCGAGCTCGCGGATCATGTTTACATAGCTTGCACATTACTTCTAGAGTATGGAATGTTTTCAATTACAAGGCCATTTTTGATGAATTTGTAATGCGATTGGTTTAGTTAAAGAATTTAATTTATTAACAATGTTACGGTAACCTGATAATGGCTGCTTTGTTGAAAAACTGGCGTTCTGTCAAATCTGGACTATTCTAGGCCCAATCTAGAATAAGAAACATGGCTTAGGCTTAGATCTATATAAAAAGTCTTATAGACACACTCCGAGTTGTAAAAGTTTTGTCACAGATTATAAATGTCTTAGCGTTACTATTATTATCAAAACGATTGAGTATCTTTTTCATTGTGATAAATTGATCATTATCCAAGTATGATACAATACTTATGTTGTATGATACAATAATTATGTTGATAGTAATTATCCACTGGTTGTTAGATTAGATTCCCATCTCATTAAGCAGCAATGCGTGTAATCATCTGACTTACGCTTGGCAACATCACAGCACGCCGCTAATTGAAATAGCTCTCCTAATTATATTGCCAGTTGATTGTAATCGATATTGCCAGTTAAATTATTGCTTTGTTGTATTATATCAGGATATAATAAATATGTACTTGTGACATGAAACTGCAATTAATTGACGGCTATGTAATTAATACTGTATTTGTATGATATCGTTAGTTTAAACTTTTAACTTTCATTCTTGTAGGTTTCCCACGTAATGGATAGTAATTTTAAACAAAACTTTACTAGTTATTTCTAAATAAGATACTGATAAAATTCATCAGAAAACATTGTATGAATTAATGTCTGGACGGTGTATAGGTCTGTGTAATACATGACAGAAGGAGACAACTACACAAACATGTAAAGCGCTAAGTATACATATGTTACTATATTGCTACGGCAAGTGCGTAAGAAGGTTGCGGCTTGTTGCAGATACTGCGTCACTCTATCGCAATCCACCGACGAAATCAAGGGGTGAGTGGATGGATGGGTGTGCGCTGTTGTCTCGTCACACCCCCGCGCGGTATTCACCTACTTATTTACTACCTATCCTCCAGTGTTGCATCTATATTATGTTGAGCCTATATGAAGAGTTACGTAATTATTTTTATCAAGATACTTAGGTATGTAGAGATATATGGTATATGTGACTTTATTTGAGTCTATGCGGTGACTTATGTAGCACGGATCCTTCCACTTATATTGTTCAACGACTCATGTTGCGTTTTCTCCAAAAACCTTTGCTTTGTCGATGTTGTGACATGGTTTGATGGCCGTACCTGTTCTGTCATAAATGTTGTTATGAAGTGAATGCGAACCTCCAGTAATTTGTGACCATGCGTGTTTATTTTATCGTATCTATGTTTTAAAATTATACATGTTAAATTTGTAGTTTGAGAAGCTTTCCATGGTTTGAAGTTATTATAAGGACAAATTAGTGAACAACATTCAAAAAAATAAAATCTCCGAAAAATAATAATACAAAAAGCTCTCTTTAATCCACTGGATTGTTACCAGACAGTTAACCCTTATTGCTACATCGTATTTTTCAGATAGTTCCGTTCAATATAATCGCGGCATGCTTTAATAATCGTCCAGCCATTTCAACATAACCGGCCGGCGGCGGCAGGCAGTTGCGCAAAACGCCTGAACGCTGTGAAGCGATGCCAAAACGAATAATTGCGATTTCTTGGCACGCGCGGTCACAGCTGCTGCTTTCTGCCCGCATATTGGCGCTCTTGATAATTAGCCACTTAGTAAGTAAGCCCCGAGACGCCTCACATATTCAGGCAACGACCCGCACAGGCTTCAAGCTAGAATGGAAATGAAAGCGTCGGCCTACTCGTAGCAAAGTCGTAGCAGCATTTCAACGCTACGGCATTTTGTAGCATGTGCGTAGAGGTGCTACGCGATACGGTCTGTGAACTTTTTATTTGCAATTAGAGTGTTTCTATTGTCAATAGTGTATTGAAAGTCTTTGAAATCCAACAGTGTTACGGTATAAACTGTCTTTTAAAAGTTATCCGTAACCGTAAACGCATAAAATCAAAGCATAATACCTTGTAAACTGCTCTTTTATGTTTATCCTATAAACAAGGAGCTAGAATATGTTCCGCAGTTGCAATATGTGTACGTTACCTATTTACTTTTATATCTCCCAAGCAGTGTTTTCATTTCTGCACAGCGATGATCTGATATGGGATTTGGTTCCATATTCCCTCGCATTACGGTCGTAATTCAAACGAATTGCGGAAGAAATTCTCCACAGATGATTATCGTTGTTATTTATGATTTTGTGCGATAAAAGTAACATTATTACAGAATTAGAGTTACAATATACCCTATTATGTATCACCATATTTTATGCAAGTTAGGTACGCCTCCTCATAAAAAATTGCCTATGCAAATGTACATGTATATTTTTTGTTCGTCTAACGTATAAAACCGATTTCACGTATAATTGTAACTTTGTTATGCCTTTAAAAGCATAATTGAGAGAAGCTTATTTACTATCTTAAAAAATTTAAATGTTTTAACTGAAAGTAAGTTAAAACACCTGAAAATCCACTTCCACAGGTTGCATTGTCAGGGTGCTCTAGGTTTAGGTGATTACATTAATGTATCCCTCAATGCATAAATTTACTACGGTTACATTAATTATTTAAAAAATCGAGGGATTAACAAGTTGCTGTTATTTAAAAAATCTACTATCCAACATAACCTGGGACACCGTGTGCAATTCAATATGTAACTATTACAGTTTTCACTGACGTGTAATTTCGCGTATGTTTGCACGTTTCGGGTGTAATAACACCCATCTTCAGAACGCACGTTCTATGACTGCGGCAGTAAAACCGTAATAGTTACATATTGATAAGAATGACTCACGATTGTCTAGCAATTGTTATGTACTAAGTAGTTAATTATATTTCTTACGATGTATATGATAAATGCTTTCTTTCTTTGTTTCTGATACGTCGGCGCGTGTTGTTCCAGGATAACCTGCCTGCACCTGCCGCTGTCCTCCAAGTGGGTGCACGTGGGCACGGTGCGCGGCAACGTGCACGTCGTCAACATCGAGACCTTCGCGCTCTCCGGGTACGTCATCAACTGGAACAAGGCCATCGAAGTGTGAGTACACATACATGTTTATAAATAAATATACAGGGACATTGCACACAGCGCCATCTAGCCCCACACTAAGCATACGCTTGTGTCGTGGGTACTAAATAACGGATATAATACTTATATACTTTTCTTTTGTAAATACATACTTATTATACATACAAACGACCAGACTCAACACAAGTAATTATACATTTTAAAATTCATAAATACTTGTGTCACGTCATCGAACCAACAACTCGAATGCAACCCCTGGATTAGAAGGCAGATCCACTACCAACTAAGCTAACAGGCCAGTCATCGAACTCAATGGTCACTGACTGACATAGTGATATATCAACGCACAGCCCATACCACTGGACGGATCGGGCTGAAATTTGGCATGCAGGTAGGTGTTATGACGTAGGCATCCGCTTACAATGTTTTTTCGGAAATGCCACTTTTAAAGGGTGGAAATAGTGTATGCAAGTTTTACTTCTTAATGCGAGCGAAGCCGCGGGCAGCCACTAGTCTTGTATGTATATGATACCTTCATGTGGCTATGAGGCACTGAACTTCTCCGATCTACGCTCCCGGTAAATACGACTCTATGAAGACGACGTTGCTAACCAAACAATCCGTCGAATTCTTCGGATGACAGTGAAAAAACAGTACATTCCCGTATCCACTACCCGAATAATCAAATGGTCCTATAAACCGGACATTGGTTTAGAAAACACCGCGTTGTGTGGCCTTGTAACGAAGCATCGACTAACTAGCTATCAGCTTAAAGCTACCGTAACCCAAGAAGTAATTTAAAATAATCCATCCATCTTAGATTTTTGAATTGAAACTACAAGTCATTGAAATGTTTTGATTACATTCAAAAACCAATTACCTGTTTTACAAACTCGCTGGAACTAACATGTGGTTCCAAGCAGCAAGTTGCCTGTTGCGTGGCGGACATGGCGGTATTGTTCCCCGGACCAAGTTCGACAAGTGACATGTTCAGCCAAGTGAGGTGTCGAACGGCCGATTGCTTTTGACTAACATGGGTTGCGAATACTTTATGAGGATTAACATTTATTAGAGAACTGGAATGAATGTATAATATTATATACTAAAAATCGCAGTAATATCCATAAGCGGAGTTATATTATTGTTTTATACAGTTCCATAAATTAGTTGCCTATTGTTTGACGGTATTGTTTTACGGACCAAGTTAGACAAGTGACATGTTCAACCAACTGAGGTGTCGATAAAATTGAAATGGGTTGAGAGCACTTTGTAGAAGTTTAAATCTAGCTATTTGGAACGTCATGTATTTGTTCACCTGACTATGAAATGGTCCTTCTGTAACAAAAATTGCTACAATTACTCATGTGTTAAGCAACCCGTGACTCCAAGCATTAAGTTGGTCGCCTGTTGCTTGATATTGTTATATCGGCAGAAGTTGGACAAGTGTCATGTTCAACAAGGTTGGGTGTCGACCTCTCGGGTTGACATGGGTTGAGAACTTTATGGGTATTTATTTATACGTTTATTGAATGAATATGTTCGTTACAAGTAGCGAATATTGGTTATTGAAGTAAAAATCATGTTCTAAAGTAACTTATGATAACTTTGTATACAAATCAGTTTTTTATTAAGGCCACGATATTTCACCCGAAAACGCTTTGCGCTTGGAAACATGCCTACAGTTGCTTTTTCGCATGCAATTCCACGCCGTATTAACATGAAAGCAAGGGCGAGCATCACGCGCATAGCTCCGGCCGACGAGTCTTGTCCACACGCAAACAATTTTGCACAATATGAGCAGTTTTGCAGACGTTTTTGACGAAAAAAAATCGTATAAAATCAGCAATTCAGAATATTCAGTTTATGGCTTTTTACTCCTCTAAATAATAACATTATCTTTTAGATATAATTTATTTTGATTTAAATTTCTGTACTACTTTTGGAAAAAAAGGTGAAAAATATTTCAAAACAACTATTTTTCAAAAAATAAAACTATCGAGCAAAGTATACGTAATCGTGTTTTGGCGTTTTTTGTTGTCTTAACACTGAATCAAAATTATATAAACTGAAAAAAAATTAGCTCTATCTTATATACTTCTATTTTATTTGATTTTTATGAAATGTCGATTTCACATAGCACCCCGCGTTAAAGCGGTAGTGGCGTCCACTAAAGTTTATTAAATTCCACCCCACTATAATGTCCTTTCATGACCAGTTAATCGCTGGTCGAGTACCTACCCCTACCCCTACACTATACAGCGTAACTGGGAAATAACTCATAAACCTTTTAAAGGCTGTTATAGTTTTTTTTTTTTCAAATATGTCACAAGCTACCAGTTTTGTTCTACGATTGAATGAAATTCACCAAAAATATTTTAGTCCTTCATTTTGTCACGGGGCGAAAAGCTTTTTGTATGTAACGACTGATTTTATTTCGGAAAAATTCGTAAAACATAAGTAGTAGCTTTTGACATACTAAATCCGTTCGTGATAGATTAAACGTTAGTAACCAGTAACCCTTTATATGTGTATAAAGTACAGGTGAGGGTGGAGGGGGTCGATATTAGCCCGCCGCCGGGACAAGTGATTAATTATAACACCCCGGGGCAGGGCTGCGTTCGGCGCCCACTCGCACTGATTCCTTACGCACACAGCGTGGCGCTTGTGACCTTGTCAAGTATCGGGAATAAATACACGCTTGTTGCTTCAGTTACAAATATGAAACATTTTTTCAAGTATATTGCAGTCTAAACATGAGTAGCTCATTCAAAGAGAGGCCAATGCCCAGCAGTGGAAAAGAGAAGGCTATGGATGATGATGATGATGATGAAACATGAGTGCGGGTGATGAAATGAAACGTCTATTGTTTGTACCTGTTAATATTTTTGTCTGAAGTTCATGCTACTATACATTAGTCTTATTCCTACTCCAAATATGAAATGATGGAGAATATAGTCTTACTATTAAAATATTAAAAGGAAGCGCACCGAGCGCTCAATTTTCAATTAGCTCATATATAGCTTGTCATTGCAAAGCTAACTGTTGATTTAGTATGTTATGTGAACATGCTCCACGTTGAAACTGTAATTTATAAATAGTCACGTGACACCCCTGCCGTGTCCGCTGGCCGGCAGCTCGCTTAACGAAGAGGCGGTCTCGGTGCAAGTACTAGAAGACGAATGATTGACCTAATCTAATGTTAGGAACTGAAACGTTTCTCTCGTTTCCTTACGGGTGATTTAACTACTGAGACATTTATTTGGTTCTCTAATAAAAACTCCCAATTAAATTAAGCTATTTCGCTGGATATCATATCCGGTCAGTTATATTTCTTACACTTGTACTAGTTTGCAGCTGAAAATCATTTCTAAAAACTCCTAAATTAGAGTTTTTTTGTTATTTAATTTCTTAGATTACAGAATAAAGCGTGCCTCCTATTCCTACAAATATTGTGTCTGTTTTCTTACTATCGTTATGTCCATCCCCGGATACTATCTCCAGATGGTACAACAGACGACACAACCGGAAAAACCGGATAAAGCCGTAATTACTGTTATTCAGTTTATGAGGTCCGCCAGGAGAGTAGGACGCGAATACACAGGCCAGTGGCTGGCACACTTGCTTGCCAGTCGCTGGCATGCCCAGCTACTGGCACGAGTTTTTGTAAGCTGTCTACTAGAAGAACACACTCTTAACCGTTTCTCCGTTGGCAACTACTTGTGTGCAAACACTGCTGGTTTCGATTTGATATAACGATGCTATTTACATAATTGCGTTAACATACTTAGGTACGTCACTACATCCAATTAATTATTTTTTTGTGTCTAATAACGTATTTTTCAATCTATCTATCTACATCTGGAACGACCAATCGTGCTGTTTATTGTCAAGCGTTGCTAGTCTAAACCTTCCCTTTTCAACTATAGGTGCATGTGTGTACTGGCCTTAACCCCCGTCTGAGACATATCCTAAAGTTTTCCTCGTCGCTCACTCAACAGGAAAATGTCAATTGTATCTACTTATTATATTTACACGGTTGTTGGTTTGTAATTAATTTAGTGGCATTTCCTTGTCGTAACGTTTTATACAGTTGCATTTATTTTCTTATTTCATTTCCACGTTGCAAGATGGTTAAGCTTTTGATAATAATTAGGTTATTATAACATCCTGGCGCTAAACTTATTTGGTATCGCAATCCATAAGCAAGTTCGTTAAACCTATTTCAATACTCTACATAGAATATTGAAACCGCTTTAAGGACCTCTGATCTCTGACATGCCTTAACAATACTTTGAAGAATTACTGAGATCCACGGTAACGCCATATTGTAATTTTTTCTCTATTCTCGGTCACCCATCCAATGGCCAACCGCATATATGTCTATTTTATTTACCTTATTTGAATGACCCAGATATACTTTAATAGGCTAAAATGACCTTAAAATATTGCAAAGTTCATAAAGCTACGTTCTAGTTGGTTGATGGCTTCCATAATCTGTCTGATTCCCTCCTAATGTAGTCACAAGTTAGTTTCATGGCGTCATATAAAAGTTACAGTTTATGAGCCATCAATCGAAGAGAACATCAATGGAACCTCATTTTACTGAATATTAATAATACATTGTAGGCCGTGGTTAGAACTATTTTAATGTTCGTTATTATATAATAAGCATTTTCAAATTGCAGTTTACAAAGTAAGTACCTATAATCATGAAACAGATTAATTAAAATGTACCACATAATTGTGTGATGTAATGAAACTCTCATTGTTCGCGCTTGCCCGATGAAAGCAATTTTTACTAATAGAAACTTAAAATATTCTGAATTAAAATATTATTCCCTCTTGTATACAATCTCGTGTCACCTTAAAAGTAACCTAAGTAAGTTAATTTCCTTAACTTTAAGTAAGAATTTATTAAAAAGAAAAGCTAATATGCTTTAAAAAATACTTGGCACAAAGTAAAAAGTAAGTTCTTTTGATTCTCCCTACATCGGTTACACAGTTGACTTTATGTTGGCTCTTCATATTACACAGAACATTGCAAGTTGTACTTATTGTAACATGTTATTCCTCCGTCGCGTATATTTTTACTGTGGCTGCAACGCGGGCCTATGACGTCACATAACGGCGTAACAGCGCCGCGTCGTTACAACGGATCGTTATGCAGCTCCACTATGCAATACTAACGCGGGGTAAATCTGACGGATAAGTTTATTTATAAGCTTTGATTTTCTGAAATATGCTTGGGGATACAGGTAGAAGTCTTAGGAGGTGTGTTGAGAATCGTTATTGTTAAATAATTATGTATGTGTATATGTTTGTTAATATCCTGAAGTGGCATTATATTATACCCAAATAATGAGTATAATGTGTGAATCTGAAGTATCACATCTTCTATAACAGTAGGAAGGACAAGCTACTGAGCCAAATTGCCGTAAATCTTCTACATATATAAAACTCAAAGGTGACTGACTGACTGATATAGTGATCTATCAACGCACAGCCCAAACCACTGGACGGATTGGGCTGAAATTTGGAATGAAGGTAGATGTTATGACTTAGGCATCCGCTAAGAAAGGATTTTTGGAAATGCCACTTTTAAGGGGGTGAAATAGGGGATGCAAGTTTTACTTCTTAACGTGAGCGAAGCCGCGAGCACCCACTAGTATTATATAATTTCCAAATTTGTCCTGATCGATGAGTATAATAAACTTCGTTAAATCCAATGATTGGTCGAGTCACTCGAGTCGACTACTTTTGTAATTATCCAATCGCAACATTACAACATTGATAAATCAATCCCGCGGGGAGAGAGGCGAGGGGCGAGGGGGGTGTTTGTGGATGAATGATGGAGGCACTTGGTTGGGACTTGTCAGGATACCTAAATTGATAGATCATTTTACTTTAGAAACTTTATTTTTATTGTGTTTATTTATTGAGTCACTGACCTTTTTATCTGTTTTTTGTATACGTGTTTATAAATGTCTAGCTCTCTTATGATTATCTTTTTTATAGTATCGCAGTTTTATGCATAATCAACAAGGCAAACCACACAACCTTTTCATGTTTATGGAAAATACTACAAAATGTAATCTGTCGGCTATTTAAATCAAAATTATTTTTTCACATCCGATACAAATTACTATTGGTGTAATTATAATTGATACATATAAGCTTAAATTTCTGACACTATACATATACATATGTATGTATAGTATAGTGTAGGTACCCGGCAGTTAGCAGCGATGCTCCCGCCAGTAACGCCTCATCTAATGATGGATATGACAGTGTTTGCATGCTAACGAGGCTGAGGCAAGTAACCTCAGGGATTCATCCCGTTTGTTAGTAGCTATTAGAATAGGATAGGTGATTTAAGATTATAACTGCAATCAATAAATATATAAAATATTTATTGATCTGCTTACATTTACATTGAATGAGTTTGTTTGTTGTGAGTGCTTTGCTTAGTTTTTAAATATTGTAAATTGTTTGTCCGAATCATCAAATAACATATAGGTAAACAAAAGATTTGTTTATATTACACCGCCTTATTTTGATTGGGCAATAGGCTTTTTACAGAAAATAACAAACGCACGCGACAAGTCGATAGAAGAATATGGCTGTTGTTACATAAACTTTACTTTATTCCATATCTTGTTTTGTTTGTACAATCTTAATTTTCCTTAAAATAGCTCGTGTTGTAGCAACATAAAACGCGTATATTTAACCTGTAACTGACACGTTTTATCATCAAGGAGGTTGTAACGTAACGAGAAATTTTACGGGTGTTTTTTCGTCGCGCAATCTTCATGTGATGCGCTATAAAGAGTAATACGTACTTTCACCTCGAGTGATACCTCGGAGACAATGGCGGTGACAGAGCGGTATCATGGCGGTCGTAAACCGGTGTTGTAGCGGGATGCTGGCGGGACATATCCGGTCCGTATCTGTACTGTAGCTGGTATGAAAGGTATAAAAACAAGAAAGTTTGAAATTTGCTACAAAAACCTTAATCTCATACAGTACGTTTACAATTACAACGTACCCGAAACTGCGATTATATTGTTTTGCAATTGTTCATGTTAGGTACAATATCACAAAGTGAAACTCAGATCTCATTTACACACAGATATACATTTCTAACTTATTATATAACTTTTTTCTCCTTTATCCTTTGAAGTATGTTCTTACATAATAATAGATTTGTCTCCCGCCCTACATACGCGTTCTATATACTTGTACACTCATAGAGCTCCCTGTCGGCCAGACATTAGGGCTTGTTATCAGCGCGGGCGGGCGGGCGCTGACGCAGCACCGCCGAGATGAGCGTGCAAGCAGCTTTATACGCTGACCACACAGTATATCTACAAGATGTATATAGGTATAATACCTATCTATTGGCCCGTTATGGTCGTCCTATGCAAATCCAAGGTAACGGTCAGTAACGGCCTGTACAGAGTATGCAGTCAAGTTGCGGATGAATTAGCGGAATAAGAAATTGGCGTTAGAAGCGTTCTAGCGTCTTTTTTTACTACAAGGCTAGCTACAATATAAAGCTATAAACTTATATCTCATCATAAACGTGTAGCCTATTTCTGCTGTAAATAAATTTTATATTTGCCTAATTTGCGTAGAGTATATTCGCGTTTGAGTACACTCACATTCGTAGTCTAGCGTGTTACTTTTTTACGATTTAAGTAAGTATCACATGACAATTAATCACCCAAGTACACATCTTCCTCATCCTCATTTCTTACATCAACCCCTCCCCTCATTTCCCATTTCCGAGACAGTTAACATATTTTATTAAAATCTTTTTGTTTTTGTTTAATGTATATAGATAGTTACTTGAAATCCAGAAGGATGAGCGCGTTCCCCACGACACAGGGGAACCTAGTGTGGGGAACATAGATCACATCATTTGTAATCGATCCTAACATAGTAATATAAATATTGTACTAACAAACAAATGTTGTAACTTAGTTATAAGGTTTTTGATGACCAATAAATAAATATTATTTTATTTTTTACGAGTTGAAGATCCTTATGTATGAATTAAAATATGAGTCGGATTTAAATAAATAATATCTTTCTTTTATCTACTTCTATTCAATTATACCTACTAGTTGTACAATTACTTGTCCGGTGCCTCGGCCCCGTGAAGTCGCGCGGTAACTCCGCTGCCCTATTTGCGTCGTTAAACGGCGCGGTCGTTAATTAGTTCTCGCCTCGTAAACTCCTATTGTTTTCGAAGCAGGAGACACTGTCCGTTACCACGCCGCCATCTCCTATACAAATTACACGAGTAAAATATTATTTCAGTTTTAAGATACAATATCTTGGACTCGCAAAATTATATTGAATTAAATATTTTTTCATTACATAAATAAAGAATTTATGCTCCAGTTTTTAGAAAACAAAACAATTAAAGTTTGTATTTAAAATAAATCGTTTCATGCAAATTTTATCGTAATACTTATAACACACTAGCAAACCCGGCGAACTCCGTTTCGCCCAGAGATGGCGCTGTATGTGAAAAATGATTTTCCCTGTTTTCCCGCGTTTCTGTTGATTTTTTTCCTGAATTTTCTAGCTATAAACTTCACGGAGCCCGAGACCTTTCCAACGAATGCAAACCCGTGGAAATCTGTTCGTGCGTTCTGGAGTTATAAGGAAAACCCGACTTATTTTTATATAATAGAAGATTAGGTAAGAACGATATAATGATTAATAAGGAATCCATTTTAACTGTAAGTGCCGTTTAATTTCCATCCCAGTGGCTACATCCCCCCGCTCTTTGAAGCCCCTCCCCCCTCGCCCCCGGAGTTACATCCCGCAGGTTGTCGTAAAGTTTACAGTTACGAGCCAACGTAGTGATTCCGATACTTACAGCTAATAACACGTCAATGTGCGTGTGTATGTCACCACGGCACGTCTCTCTTACATTTACATACACGTCAAGAGTAAGATTCCATTGTAATATGTTAAAGCATGTTTTAGATATGCGTTTCAAATGAATACCACTTGGCTATAGAAGAGAAATTGAAGAGAGCCTTATTGTCTTGCAAATTACAAGATATTATGAAAACCACCTTTGGACGTAGCATATGGCTACGTAGCAGCTCTACGAAGGCGTGTGAGTGCTACGCAAGTAGTGGCTACAACACTTGTAGCAGTCTATGCTACATACTCGGAGCTATTACAAAATCCTAATTGTACCTTACTGGCAGTGGGTTGGCTGACACAATAAATTGGAGGTCCTGGCTATTTATCACATGCCAGACACTTTAATACAGGGTCAACACTCTCGACACCAGTGAATGCCACTCCTATTCGAGCTTAATTACTTATCTAATACTTTTCAAAAAGCTTTCAATTTCGGCCAGTTATTAAACAATACTGTTTTCAAAAGCTATTTTATTTGGCCCCTTGTTTAGGTATTGACAATAAATTATTGGAAAAATACTTCAGCCGAACAAAAGAACCTAAAATAATATCGGCGGCGACGAGTGGAACAAAAAGCTGAACAAATATACCTCGAGCTGGAATTGGCTTTCATTCATCGACCTATTTGTTGGTGGAAACCAGCCTTCTTTCAATACAGCCATGGATTGCTGCTTGTAGATTATACTCTTCAAGCAATAAAAACAATAAAACTTTGCAAATTATGAAAGCTTTGGTGATTACATTTTTGTTAGATGCTTTAGAAAATATTAAGAGACAAATCACGCTTGCTCCAGCACATGCTGAGCTGGGACCAGGATGTGACATGTAACTTGCTCCAGCACATGCTGAGTTGGGACCAGGATGTGACATGTAACTTGTGTTTTGTTATATTGTTGTAATGATTTGTAACGTAATTGTTGTGTCTCAATTCTTTGTTTTTAATTATATTATTCAAAACGTACAATAAACATCAACATTTCCTAAAAAACCAATTAAGTAATCAAGAAAATTGAATGACGCAACAATAGAATCTGCAAAATATTGTTTAATCCAATTAGGGAAATGATTGAATTGTAAATCAATTATTGCAAATTTGTGAGCTGCCAGAGACATTGTCTTTGTTGGGCCGAGCCAAGAGTCGAGCTGTCAGAGGAAATGAAACTTAATGCTCAGTTGTAAGAGTCCAATATCGCCTGTCACGAGCACGCTGCTGCTTTGTTGCTGTGAACCAGGAAACCGAAAAAATGGGAGATCAACGATCATTTTGAGTTATATAAACATTTAAGACTTATGCTTCGTTGTCGTTTTGGGTAAAGGTAAACAAGATAATCATGTGATGAATGTAAGACAAAGGATTCTGCAATAGGTACGAATGTTTAGTTTTTATTCAATCTTAACGAGGCTGCATTTTAAATAGTATAAAAGTTGCATGGTACATTAAAAACTCATCAATTTTGCTTGACAAAATATAGACTATATCTGTAAAGGCTTTCATCAGACGCAATTGAGTGTAAAAGTGATTCGTGTGCTGCTGTGGGGCTGACATGGCACAGAACTGGCTCCAAATTCCAACCCTGTAATCATTACATTTTCGATTAGAGAGCAACGTCAAACAGAGTTCGTGGAAGCGGCCCGCGGTTACTGCCAACTTTGTGGAGCCGGCCCCGTTCATAAATAACCTTCAAGCTGAAATAAAACAGATTTTAATGAATCATGGCGATGATTTTGTAATTTGAATTAGATTAAATTATGGTTTCTTGTGCAATTACTGTCAAGACAACAAATCAGCTCGGTGTTAGGCTATGTGTCCACTGAAAGTAGAAATATATAAGTCCTCTAATGAAATGTGCTTTCAACATCCTACAAAGACCACTACAGTGATTCAACCTGTAAAATTGTAGTGATTTCACAAACTATTTTCTAAAATTTTCATTTCGACTAAGTATATTCTCTATACCTACTTCAATCTTTAATTACCTAAATGAAACAACCTAAATCTAGATCAGTTCGGTTGTAACTCTGGCTGGCAATTCCACTAAGTTTATTTAGCTTTTGTTATAAATTTGATTAAATCCATCAGTTGGCTGACTTTACTTTGCAAGGTTTAAGCTTGTTATTGAAGTCTGAAATGTAGAGTGAAAATAACGTAGTTAATTTTGATATAATGTATTAATTTATTGTGTTAGTTGAAAAAAGTTCGTTCTATTATATTTGTAGAACCTTTCGTTGTATAATGTTTAGATCACTCTTTTCAAAATGTAGTTTACCTCGACTTCAATATATACCTACCTGTCCTTATTCCGCAAAATAGACAATTTAGCAAAATTTTAGTATTTCCCCAAAAAATGACAGCGTTTGAGTAACGTTACTACAACCATAAAGTTCCAATGTCCGCTCCATGTAAATATTCCCGACAAATAAGTGGCGCTTGCACGCGTGCATTAAATACAGCGTGACGTCACCGACAGCCGCCATTTTGATTAAACGTTTTGTTCCAGCAGATGGCGCTAGATTGGGCCCGCATTCAGCCCCGCGCTATACAATATACCTACAAAGTAATACACAGGTTCCAGCACGATGTGATTTCCTATTTGCAACAATAATAGCAAATTGCGAAACGCTATTAACTCGTGTAAACGCCGCGCACAATATTCATTTACACAAATAAATTGATCAGGCGTATTGCGGATTGCAAAATGAGACTGCAACGTTGAACGCATAATTAAAATGACAATTTTTTCAATCACAGTTATTGATGAATTTTATGGAATAATATTTTATTGATACACTAAACGTTATTATCAGTTAATTATTTAATATGTGTATTTATTGAGTTGTTGTAAGAAGCTTAGACCACAGTCTTCGACATACGGCAAGCTACTGTAAGAAGCTTAGACCACAGTCTTCGACATACGGTAAGCTACTGTAAGAAGCTTAGACCACAGTCTTCGACATACGGTAAGCTACGCTACAACTTCTTATACCGAAAACTGCGAATAAAAACCGTGCAAAAAGAAAGGAAGAAGGTTACATTTTAGTGTATTGCATTTGCCTTCTTGACGTATTTGGCTGACATCGTTAGTATAGTGTCCCCCCTCAGATCTCTCGCATTATTCTAATATATTCCCGCGGCGCCACCCCGCGGCCCGCGGCGCCACCCCGCGGCCTGCGGCGCCCTGCCGGTGAATGTCGCAGATATGGCCATCGCCTTGTTCTACAAAGATAACTCCATGTTTTATAGCACTCCGTACCCACACGCCGCACTTAGGTAAAAGCTTTTTTAGCCCTGAAATATTACCTGGCCAGGTTGTCGGGCAATTTTACGTAAAGTGCGAGATAAGATGTGTCTCAAATTTATTTTTTGTGCGGCAAGTGGAAATAGTACTGTGTTCTCGCTCTATAAATCTCATTATTTCTGTTTTTTTTACAAATTTTAATAATCACATTCTACAGATTTATTACAGTATGATAAACACCTGCCCCACAGATCATATCACACATAAATAAAATATGAGTGGTTGGCATTTTCAGGCCAATTTCCTCCCAAAATAAGCACAGCTAGTTCCCAGCGGGCGGCAGCTTTCAGCGGAGGATTTAATTGACGAGTTATGAATAAAGCAATCTGCCGACCAACTTGTAGCTCTCTCAATATACAGGGAATATGCTCAATAGCGATTGATTGTGTACTGGGAGTTGGTAAAAAAGTTAAGTATACCGGCACAACAAAACACTTGAAACTAAATGTAGAATTTGAATGACTGATTTCGTTCTTGAACATTAAAGTATAGAGCATATAATATATATATATACAGGGTAACTGGTAACTAACGCATAACCTTTTAAGGGTGGCTTTAGTACATCTACCCACCTTACCATCTAACCACCCTTAAAAGGTTATGCGTTAGTTACCAGTTACCCTGTATATATATATATATATATAAGCACGCTCCATCTTAGGCCATAGCTTTTGTTTGCTATCAGGCAAACTACGGCCAAGTGCCTGTTCAAGTTAAAAAAAAACAACATATACTGATCAGATAGTAGTATGTACTCCATACTACACATTTAGGGTCAATACCATTTTGCAATACTCACCAACATAAAAATTGTAAATAAAGTCGTGATAGCAGTTTTTGTCAGCTAATAAAAGCGTGTAACAGTGTTTACAGCTCAGTAAAGTGTGTTTATAATCCTGGGCGGGCTATGAAGGCGTCCAGGTCTCCCGGGAGGGTGGCGGTGCTGGTCTAGTGTTAGTACTCGTAGAGGTGGCAGGAGCGAGCACAAACACATCCTGTCATAATATTTGTCCCTCTGATTGAGTTTGTTTCAGTATCGCCGCAATATGGCCCGTTATTGACTGCTCACTTTATCGGAACTTGCCGGAAATCATTTAGTGAGCTCCTCATTAGTTACTGATGTCTGACGTCACGCGCTACTCGACGAAAACACAATACGATCTTCTTATGCCTTGTTACGGTGTCTTTCTAATGATTACAATAAAGCTCAAACGATAAATTAATAAATGTTGGTAGGCACTCTATTCAGCAAATATACAAATACAAATTACAAATTTACAAATACAAATTCCGAATTGCTCTCTCGGACAAAAGTCATAAAATGTAATTACTTAAATCCACCATAATGGCGGCGGGTGTAATTGTTTCTTCGTTTGTTTTATGAAGTATAAAGCGCCGCCGGCTCCGTCCGGTGCCAGCCAGCCGGCCCCGGCTAGGGCTCTCTTTGCTTGCACTATAAACAAGAGGTTCAACTAGCAAACTTGTTTGCCCTCGGCGCGGCGGCTGCTTTTGTTGTAAACGTCAAATTGTCAGACAATAAAGGTCGTTATAACGAGCCCTTGGGCGCGGCAACCCTACCGCCTCCAGCGCGTTTTGAATTAAAATAACGTGCGCTCATTGGTGGCTCATAACGAACTTCCGCCAATGGCGTTACAGCTACAATTAAACCGCCTAGGGTTGTCGCGCGCCCTTTGTTGGATATGCTAGATTTATTAAAATGAGCGTGTCGTGACGTAACGACGTCCGCGCCAGACGCCGCGCACAAAAGATATCGTGCAAATTTATTAAAGAAAAATCTCGCAGACGATAGGCATGAAGAGGCTCGTTTGTTCGTCGGTTCTTAAAACGATATAATTTATGGAAAACGCCGCGAGCGGAGTGGCCGCGCGAGAATATAATAAAAGCTGCCCGCCGCGTGTTACCTCTCCAAGCAGAAAATTGCGCATATGTCTTGTCGGGGTTGGATTGTGCGCTACAGGCGCCACGCGTCGGAGGCTCGTTGTGGAATGTACTCACAGCGCTCTATTGTCTATTAAAACTACGAGCCGCGCTTAGTACGAGTACACTCGGTGCTATAATCACATTAAAACTCGTTGCCCCAATGGACCCGGCGAAGCTTTTAATACCTACAATAGTTTCATATTGTAATACCTTTGATTTCAATAGAGTATAGAATAAAAACACAAACATATCCTGATCATCCCGGGTAGGATATGCGCGACGTAGGCCGGCGAGTCAAACAACAGATACACAACTGTAAACCAACTCGATGCTATTAATATATGCCTAGTTTTGTAAAGCTCGCTCGGCACCTAGACAACTGTACATATTGATAGCTCGTGGTAGCCTAGTTAGCATCCTGGTAGCCGCCTGGCAGCCGCCTGGTACTACTCCGCTGGGCTCCGGACGTGTATTGTGCCGCTATCGGGGCTGTCTCGCGAGCAACAGTTGATAGCCTTGTGCTGGCAGCAACCTGGCGAGATATAAGATGACATTTTCCACTCTGAAAGAGAT
>OZ026815.1:40268-60909 GCA_964023185.1 Macaria liturata | reverse complement strand
GAGATGAACGAACGCACAAAAGTTTCACTTGTCAGTCGCGGTCGGAGCCGGGCTGGGGCCCGCTCCACTCGCTGGCTCGTTCAATTATTGCGTGCCTGTATGTATAGTGCCGGCCGCCGGCCGCGGCACGGCGCCACCTCTGCCGCTCTCTCTCTCTCTCTCTGTCTCTCTGTACATACTCCTGCTCTCGCTCCCGCACTCGTTCACGCGATGTGATAATGTAAATATATGGAAAGCGTTATAAACTAATTCTTATAAATGTTTTTATACAAAGTAGTAGAGTAGAGATCCCGCTGTGTCCTCGGTTAGTGCGCGGCCGCCTCCAGCCTGTAAATATACTTCTACTTCACACTTGTTTGTGAAACATTCATTGTTGTTGCGGATAGTCTATCTTGTGATATCGATGCTAGACTCGTTTTATATGTTATGTATTGCCTGCGTACTGTACATTACCTATTCCTAATTTATTAGTAGATTGCATTTACGTTACAAATATAGATATCTTTATAAATATTGGATGAACATAGTGTTTTATTGTGTTAGAGTATTACGTACAGTTGAGATTGTTTCAACGTTGCTGATAATATTTACGATCCATGTAACTAGGTGTTAAGTATAGATACGGTAAACATTACAAAATAATATATAATTTTACAATAAAATAAGTCGAACTGTGTCGACCTGTAAAAAGGTAAAGTATTAAGTAAAATAAAGAAAATATTATAAAAAATTGGAAAATTAAGCATTGGATGACAATAATTTTTGTTACACTTCTCACTGAAAGTTTGTTTGAAACTTGTCAATGCTTAAGTTTCTCTTCGTATATTGTGGTTTAGTTGCGAGCTCTCGCACCTATACTTCCTGAGCACGCGTCACTTGGTTGCTTGCCTCCCTCGTCACAGTGGACTAGTTGTGACGTCACAGTGGACTAGTTAGTGACGTCACAGTGGACTAGTTGTGACGTCACAGTGGACTAGATAGTGACGTCACAGTTGACTAGTTAGTGACGTCACAGTGGACTAGTTGTGACGTCACACGTAAGGGTTGCTCGTGCTTCGTTGTGTGTTCCTTCGTTAAACCTCGGTTAAAGTAAACAATGATAGCAATACAAGTGCGGCTCGCGAGCCTAAACTACCCCAGACCAATCGGTGTCGTGTCGGTGTTGCTAGATTAAACAAATAAAGCGATAAACATTTAATAGCGAGTTAACGCTGTCGTGAGTGTATATTGTTGAGTAAATATTAATGTATAGTCGCTTCCTTCGTTCTCGCTCCACGGGAGTTTATTGTCTTTCTTCCTTTCTATTACTTACCTACTTATATTGTCGTATTTTTACGTCCAAAGTCGTCGGATCGCCTTAATTAGCTTTGGAGTTTTTATACTATAAGTGTGGCTAGTTCTGTTCCATGCGTATACGTAGCCGTGTATTATATGGGATGCCAAACGTTTGTACTGTTTATGCTACGTTACTTACTAGCAGCGCGGCCGGGCCCGCGCTTATCACTTTACACGTTTTAATCACATTATTTATTACAAGAAAACGACGAGATTTAAATATTTTCTTAAATCGTTTTACAGTTGCAAATGTGCAGTTGAATCATTTTAAATTGCGATTTTAACCGAAGTAGTATATGAGGTGGGTCTCCGCCGGACGAGCATATCACGGATATATCATAAAGTACCAATGTATGTAGACTCGCGGATAGTCGCGGCGAGTCGCGTAACTCCGCGATATTGTAAGTCGACTAGTTTTGAGACGACGCTTACCACATTTTCTACCCAACGCCTTCTAACATAAAGTAGGTATTTCAACTGTAAGTCCCAGAGAAGGAGTATCTTGTATCCTTATACTTGGTTGTTCCAAGGAGGTTCCTTCCCGCTGCAGTTACCTAGTCGAGTTGAGGTCGTTGTTTGTGTTCTGTATATGTAGAGGACATGTACATACCTCAGCAAGACGCCCGACATGTATGTATGTATGTATAATGTTAGCTTACTGTTACATACAATGGACAAGTTAAGTTTTCTCAATTCTATTAATTGTTACGTATATGATACATAGCCCGCTCCCGCCAGAACAAGTACCTATAGTATACATACAATTACATATAACGTTCCACGTCACACGCTAACTATTCATTTGGAAATTATGGGACTAAATTTTAAATATAAGAATTTGTAAATAAATAATAAAGAAAGAACTTGTGGCAAATGTTAATGTACGTCGGTATGGTGGCGTCCCGACCTGTCTGAGAGTCCCGAGACCGGGGCTTGTCCGGGACATGATATAAACAAGTATAGTAACTATACATATTGTATATAAAGGATGCTGTTGAATTATATTGATTATTTAGTTTCGTAGATGATTATTATAGTCATTATATATAAATAAATTATGAAAATATGAAAATAAAAATATATCAAAGTATGTATGACTTTTCTTACCGACTACCTCCCTTTCTTTTTATTTTGTACCTATATTTAGATTATCTTCCTTGATACTCTATCTGTACTCCACATACCACTGACTGGGAAACGTGGATAAAATTTACAAGATTGGCTTCTATAAATATTTATATAAGAAATAGAAACGCAATAAATTGAGCAACTTTTTTAATAAAACTTTAAACTATGATATAAATACAATAGAATACATTACGAGCATTTATTATGTCTCGGGCGTGTGGGGCGCGGGGGCGCGGGGCGCGGGGGCCGGGGTCACGCTACTCTGCTCGCACTGCGCGGGATGGAGGCTAGCACCGCGCCGCCCGCCCACCGCCCCCCGCCCGCTGCCCGCCGCCCGCCGCCCGGAAGGCACAGTCTCGTTAGTCGCCGTGCAGCCCGCACACATGCAGACGACAGTGTGGCTCGGCCGCACCACGACCGCAGGGCGCCTCGTGCGACCGACTCTCACACTTACACCGTTACAATAAGGTCCCATATCGAAAAACAGTTGCAAACTTCTTTTACATTAGAATCGAATTAACCTAGAGAAGCAAACATCGAGGACGGTCGCGGTAGCTGAAGGTCGAAATAGAAAACAATACATATCACAAATCTGTACAACATCGTAAAAACTTTGGAAGCGCCGAGACGAGACGCCGACTTAGCGAGAAGTGGCGCCACCCCGTGTCGCCACATAGGTACTACAATACAATGACAAGTGTGTTATCATTGTACAGTACAGGCACACGTGGCAACACGGTCCCGCGCTCATGAATCACAAGATGATTATCACACATGTCCGATACAAAACGCTACACTACTCGTATGTCGCTACAGAACTTTACTAATTTGTACAACATCCAAACACATACATGTTTAAGTTTACTCGTATCTCGACTACTTCGGACCAGTTTAATAGCCTCAAAACATTTGCAATTTATTTTTGTGTGTTGCCTTAATTGGTCCTTCGAGCCGGATCACGGAACTGCAAGCGAAATTCGAAAAACCGGACCTGTAAGTACATAGTTAACAAGACTACGTAGAGCAACGGAAACTTCTAAAGATTAACAGTAATAATTATCCTTAGCCGATAAAATCCAACGACACAAAGGCAACTCATTGCACTAATGTTTCACAGCTTCACCGCTAGAGGGCTTCTTCTCCACACATACATAGTATAAACCATTTTAACTAGTTTGAAACTTTAATTTAATAGATTGCATGCCATAATATGAACATTTTTATTATCTCTTGCTACAATGAAATGTGCAGTAGAAAGTACATAATTGAGTACATTTGGCGAAAAAGTCCCCTAACAAGTGTAGTACCTACTATACTAAGTGTAGGAACACGACCGTTAACAATGAACCCGTCACTTGCATGAACCACACTTCGGAATTAATATAAACAGAATAGTGATTTATACATACATTCCAAACTCATAATAATTGTTATAATATAATTCATGAATATCTTTACAATATCGTGTTCATATTGTTTATTTATGAAGACGTCGGTATAGCAACTAAATAAGCTAATTAAATACAAATTCAGAATCATATCACCTGAGTTTGGCAATTTCATTCAATAGATAAAAGCGAGCGATACGATTGGAAAATACAACATGATCTCCAAACTCCAGTAAGACATGTTTTTAAAGCATCTGAAAATATTTATAAGACTACCACAATAGGAAACAATACTTAAATTAACTATCTCGTAATGAATTAAATTGATTGAATTTTAGTAGTTATCTTGTCGGGTTACTACAATGTTTCATTGACTAACATATAATACATGTACTATGCATACATAATGATATAACTCGCGGCGTCACATCACAATTAATGAATCACATTCGCATTTCATATTCACAAACAATTTACAATAATGTATTGCCTACTACTGCTATGTATTATAATTACAATCGATTCAATTCTAAAGGCACCGACGTAGGTCAGAAGGAGAAAAGCTTTTTGCATGATTTGCATTCCTGCTCGTACATGGACGAGACAATTACATTTTGTATGTGATGGCACTAAAGAGCAGGGTCTGGAAACTAGGTGTTTTTGGTCGACATCTGCACATGTACGTGTATACCGTATGATGTAAACAAATTGCCCCCAGAATTGAATTTAGATCAGTTAGGTACCTACTAATCTACATAGATTGATTATGATATCGAATACAAGCACGTTTGTCGCTCTACTAGTGAACCAGGACTCGAAATATGTAATGTTGACTTTACAATCATGACTTTGTACATCCCTTCTGAGAACCAAGAACGTAGCTTTGGAACCTCTGACGTGAACTTTATTGTTTAACAATGTAGTAAATGTCGTATCATAGAGAAACTAGGACGCATATATAATATACAAGGAACTAAATAGGTATGTACTACGATATGGAAATTACAATATGTTTCAAAGTTTTCGCAATATGTAGTGAATATGTAGGTTTCATCCGTTCTCGTTTCTTTACAACATTCCTAAAGTTCTGGATTGTGTACGAAAGTAATGTGAATAACATTAAAAACTACTGCATAATGTGTCAACCAGAAGTAGGAAACATGGTAGTAGTGCACTGACAGTAGGACTTCATTCTCATTTTAACGCTAAGGACTCACGGAGCGGTTTGTTCCCGCGCCCGCCGCGGTGGCGGCACCGCAGCCTTTGTAGAATACAGATATGTATGTTTGTAAAAAACTCAAGCACATTTCACGACGCGGTTTACTCCCGCGGCGGTTGCGATTGTTCGCGGCTCCCGCTGCACCCGCGGGCGGGCGCCGCTCGCGGCACCGCAGCCGCGGCGGTTCCCACCCGCGCGCTCTGCGATCAAAGTCCGGCGAAGGTCCTTCTTGCAATAATCAACCGCCAGGTTTGCGGGCGATAATCGCTGCCGCGGCGGCAGCGGCGCCGCACAAAAGTCCGGCTTCGTGAGTTTTAAAAATTAAATGTGATTCCGCCACCGCGGCGGGCGCGGGAAAAAACCGCTCCGTGAGTTCTTAGCGTAATAAGACTAAGGGCTGATGATTTATTGAAAGTTTGTATGAAAGATATACGCTTAATAAGAAGGTCTGTAGTATTTCTTTTAACATAATATCAACTCTGCAATAAAGGCACGAAATATTTCGGGTGTCAGTTTTCTGTTGCCTTTATAAATAAATACCAGTACAATAAGTTGATATACCTACGTTTGTCATTATTATGTAAAGAGACAGACCGAGTAGTTGTTAGAAATTCGCGATACTCCATGTGAGCCGGTTCAACTGTACTAATCAATCCTAATACAAGTATCTCGCTTCCGATCCCATTTACAATTAGTAATTAGTATAATGCAATCTTGTTAGGATATATCTAGCCGCCCCGTCAAAAGCAATTTCTTTCCGCGGAATCATAGTCTGAGATCTTTAACGTGAGAAGTGTAAAAGACTTATTTTAGTACTTATTATATATATATATGGTGAAACCAAGGAAGACATAATGCGCTCGATCAAACAAACATTTGTTTTAATTATTTACAAATTGTAAATATTGTAGTGAACTCCGAGTGACGTCACATATCGATATGTCGAACTGATATAACAAACTATCGGTAGTTATATTTTGTTTATTAGCAACGTTGACGCTAATTAAAGAAGCGCCGCCACCCGCCCCGACTAGATCTTGCATTGTTCCATTTTCGATTACAATAAAATTACAATTATTAATAAAAACACGGTCTGGACCTCCCACTGTTTGTCAACGATGCATGTCTGTGATAGAGCCATCATCACAGAGGTGATCATGTTTATAGGCGACTGGCGGTCAAAATGTTCACACGACGATCAAAAATAAAAGACCGTGTTTTTATTACAAATTATACACATATGTAAATGTACAAAGTGTAATAAAACGATAATACTTAAAACGTATGTCTCGACTTCAAAGCTCGACGTCGTACGAGTTGATGAGTGAGACGTTAAGGTACGCGAATAAGGCTACACGTTGCGAATACATTTATATACAATCAACATATTTACATAACTATGTAACTATCAATTGAATCCGTGAACACAATCTATCAGGAGTGGGTGCAGTGGGTGTCAGAATCTTGTTGTAAACAACGCACATACATAACTATATAGCTGCATCGATGCATTTATCAAGTTTATTTATCAGAAAATTTAATAACATAAACATACAGCTCTTGCACTTTAGTAAACGTTTCTAGGAAAACAATTTTTTTTTAGAATTAATGATTAGGTATATCGATATACATTATACACGGTCACGCCCCATAACTATTTCAAACACGCAAATGTTATTCAATTTACATACATTACAACTAGAACCATTTCGCTTATATCCACCATTCATAAAATTCAAATAATTTCTAAAACACCTTATTAACATTAACACAGATATTCAGGAACGCGGCCATTGACTCGCGAAGCTCGTTTCGTGCGATTTTCAACCGTAATGTAAAGGCAATAAGATCGATATTTTAAATTGGCTGACTTACAACAAAGCTCGATCGTTGATACAAATAAAGTTGAGATAAAACTGTATGAATCATTTTTACAGCTGGAGCATGGAATATAGTCAAGTGTTAAAAAATAAAGTAATATACTTTATACACTAACAAAGTAACACATATAGCAAAACGGACGATATCTGAATATGATTTAGTTCATTGGACCCGAATTGTTTAAAATAAAAAGCTGCATGATTTCAGGAAAATTACGTAATAACTAAAATACACATTTTGTACTAGGAAGTATAGCGAGTAAGTAAATGCAGACAAGTTGCCAGCCACGTGCTCGAGGTGGAGGCGGAGGTGTAGGTGGAGGTTGAGGTGGAGGCGGCGCGGCGCGAGCTCCACGTGGCATCGGTGTGCGCTACTACTGCTAGTATGTACGTCTAAGGAACAAGCAATACTGCCTTCACGAGATAAAACAATTCATTTTTGGAATCCTCGTCTTCTTATATAGGTCGTAAATTTTTCGAAGTCTGAGATCTGAGATCGAAATAAAAACTTATGTAATCATACAACTAAGAAGTCAGATTTAGTCTTATTATTTTAAATATTTATTAAGCACGTTTAGTCTATCAATAAATTGCTCAATCGTTATTTAAATGGAAATAATTACAAAACGTCGATGTAGGATTATTGCTCCGATTCAAATAACAAAGATAAATACCGTTTATTTTCTTACAAATAAGGAAACTACAATGCATCACATGAATACAGCGCACCCTCGCTCCCGCGGCGCGCCCGCTCTCAGCACACGACAGCGCACCCTCGCTCCCGCCGCGCGCCCGCTCTCAGCACACGACAGCGCACCCTCGCTCCCGCCGCGCGCCCGCTCTCAGCACACGACAGCGCACCCTAGTTCCCGCCGCGCGCCCGCTCTCAGCAAACGACACTACCGCATACATACATATCATATACGGCGGTTATAACTTACAATTCGGCATTTCCCACACAAATAGCAGAAAATAATAACACTTATGTATCAAAATATTACTTTCAAATTTTAAAAATCTTAAAAAATTAAGGAATATGTAAAACCATAAAATAAACTGGATAATCATTTAAAAAAACAAAGCCATATACGATAAATGAACAACAAGTCGTGTATTGAGAGCGCCATGCAGGAGCACCGGGCGTGGAGGGGAGAGATGTCCGCTTGGCTGGCACGTGTCCCCGCGGGGGCTGCTAGCACCCACACAGCCAGACTCGACCACCGCCGCCGCCACTACACCCGCACACTCACATGCATCCACCACCCAGCCAGGCCGCCACACGGCGAGCATTGGCCGAGCGTGGAGGCCAGCCGGGTGGTGGGTGCAGGTGAGCAGACAGTGTAGCCAGCGAGCCAGTACTCTAGCCAGCGAGCTGGTGAGATCATCTCTTGGCGGGCGCGCACGCCTCCGCGCGCGGGGCAGCGGGGGGAGGGGAGTCAGCCTTTTGTTCCTCTAAACAGATATCGTCGAGTCTATCCGTCACCTCGCACACCTCTGCACTGAGGGCTGGCGGGGAGCCGCCGGGGTACTGCGGGGAGGCACCGGGGGACTGCGGGGGGGTCATCACAGCACACAGCTTAGACACATCTACTTCAGTGTTTTGTAAATTTACTGCTTTTTGGGGCGAGTCTGTACTAACTGAAGGGGAGTCAATAACTTTGACGGGGGAGCCTGCCACTTTAGTGGGCGAGGCTGCGACGCTGTCGGGTGTACCTGCGACTGCTGCGACATTATTGCTGGCTTCTGTAATATTATCCCCGGTTTGTTCAACGTTGTCAGCTGTGACCCTGTCATTTGAAACTTTACCGTCTTTCGCCTCCTCTGAGTCAGTTACAATGTTTCTTTTTTCAGTATCCTTTGTGGAAGGAACATCTGGTGTTTCTGTAGGAGGCGGTACATTTAATTCCTGTGTAGAGTCAGCTGCGGCGGGCAGAGCTCCTCCGAGGGGTGCTGCGTCGGCAGGGGCGGTGGTCATCTCTCCACCTGCAACTACAGCAAACAGTGGTATAAGAACTTATAATAACGATCCATTGCAATGGCTAAATTGTTACAATCGTTATCACTAAAACAGATTTAACACGCAAAGCAAACATTGATAAGAGTACGTAATTAACGTCGGGTGCTTTGACCCGGATGGGTCGGGTGTGTGTGTACCTGGCAGGTGGTGCAGTGCGTCGAGCTGCAGGTTGGCGTTGACGAGGTTGGCGATGGCGGCGGGCGACATGCCCGACATGGCGGTCAGCAGGTGGCTGGCGAGCGCCCCCCCGCCCCCCTCCAAGCCGCCCAGCTCCGCACTATCTAAACAGCACAACAATCATATTCTAAAAGGCGTATGTATTTCGGATTTTAGTTTTCATATTAGGCTCCAGAATATGTTGATGTTTTCCTTCACCACTAAGGGAGTGAAAATCTACACGTAACTTGTTTACAAATCAATGATTGGCGCAAGACTGCATACGAAGCCGGGTGTATGAGTATGATAAGGGCCTGTGTGAGTAGTGAATTGTATAAAAGTATGTGCCGGTACCGGGTGCGCCGGCCCCCTCGTAGGGCCAGTAGTGCGGGAAGCCCCCCTGGAAGGCGTCCTGGAAGGGGTCGGCGGGGGGCAGCGCGCCACTTAGCGCCTCGAACTGCGCCCACCCATCCTCGCCGCCGGCCGCGCCGCCGCCCGCGCCGCCGCTCGCCAGGCTGTCCCACGCTACAACACCAAGTACATAATAAGTTCTAAACAAGCAATTTACATATTTATTGAACCGTTTTCTGTTAAATTTATTACGTTTTTCACTTTATGTACTTTAATCAAATATGTATTTGCAGTTTTTTTTAACTCTAAATAGGCTTACGTTTGACTGTAGCCTGCCTGATGTTAAGCACCACTATAGTCTAAGATGTAGCACGCTTGCCTAGCAGAAACCTATTTATTCTAGATTTGAAGACCCCTGGGTTATAATTTTCTGGGAACAGGGCTCCAGGCACCTCCAGGTAGAGAGTTCCATAGTCATAATTTTATTTTTATTAGATTAAAGTATTGAAATCTACATCCGCAGCGTGTTTAGAGTGGTAACACCATGACGCACCAGCTAGCTAATACCTTTAAATAAGTTACTAGCGGCGCTGCCCGGCTTCTACCGCCGCAAACTAAATGTATAATATCTTTGTAAATATTCATCTAAATTATATGCTGTAAAGGTCTGTATACATCAAAAACTGTTTATTGTACGTTATCCCTAAGATATAAATATATAATAACGTCGCTGACTTTTTGGAGACCTTTTTAAGATATACAAACAATACCTAGTACATTATTTTGATCTCTCTCGTAGAGTTCAGTCAGCATGTGTTACGACTACACATTGAAAATCTTGAAATTATCAGTGGTGTTTCTATATTTTAAGCATGTTTTTATACATAAGCATTTTCGTCTCGAATCACACTATCTATTTAAAAAACTGCATCGAAATCCGTTGTGTAATTTTAAAGATCGAAGCATACATACATATTACGTCATACAGACAGACGCGGGAAGCGACTTTGCTTTATACTACATATATAATGATACTCGTTGTTCTCTGAATAACAAAGTCGTCTGCGAATCGTAATACACTCATATTCTCAAACGCAAATCAATTGCATTGTCGGTATGAAAATATTAAATAAAAGAGGCGAGATGGGGTCTCCTTGCAAAGACCTCTTCCTGTCCTTGTGTATAATAAGTCATCATCAAAGTAGCAGCTAGTTGCGCGTGCGCAGTACTCACGCGAGCCCTCCGCGAGCACCTCGCGCAGCGCGCCGGGCGCCGCCTCCTCCTCCGCCTCCTCCTCCGCCTCCTCCTCCGCCTCGGGCGCGTCGTCCCACATGCTGCAACCACACAGGTCTTCTATTAGCGACGTTCTTACATACGGATAAACAGAAATATTCACTAAGGTTCGAGCAAGTCTGTGATATAATTAATAAATCAAAATGTATTCATGAAATACTTAACTCTCTGTATAGTTTCAGAATTTGCAGACAGGTGTAGGTCGGATCATGCGTGTGAGTGTGATTCATAAAGAGCACTTTATTTTACTTGTGAAACACGAGTAAACTATGTATTCGGTGTATTGGTTTTATCAAATCATCCAACATTTTTTGACAAAAAAAAACACATTTTTCATGTTTCTATTGCATATACCAGTGTCCTCTAGAGCTGAGTTTTCTAAGGGTTATTCGCAACTTGAAGAGACAGACGTATCAATAATTGTATTGATAAATAATATAATGGTGTGTGGTATGCAGAGCAATGTGTATACTTACTCGTCGTCGAACCTCTGGTCTGCGAGCTCCAGGAACCTGTCCTTGGCGGCCTCGCGGTACTGCAACCAGGGAACCACTATATTGTCACTCGCACGACTACTTCACTTTACAGGCAGATACAACACAAGGTCACCGGCGAATACAGACAAATATCGGGTGTTCTATTATTCCAATTGACTGCCTTACACCGGAATTAGATAAAAAATTGTTAATTTAGGTGTCCGAGCCTTCGCTTGACCCACTTGGTGAGATAATATCTTGGATTTTACGTGTGGCAACACTATTTTGCTCTATGGCGCCCCTTCCATGCGTCGAGTCATGACGGCTCGACTCGGTATCGATCGGCTCCCCCCTCCCGCACAACGCTCGCGCAGTGCCGGGCGGACTCGCTTCCTCAGTACGTCTTGGATTTTTGACGTGTTAACACTACTGAGACTCCTACGAAAATGTAAGTGAACGACGTCGTCTGCGCAGACGACATGTCGTCTGAGCCAACAGACGACATGTCATCTGAGCTAACAGCCGACGTCGTCTGCGCAGACGACGTTGCCGGCTCAGACGACATACATCTACAACTGACAATATGTCGCTTGCACATAGCTTTTATGCTAAGTAACCTGTAAACGTCGCTCTCATCAGTCAACGCGCTTGTGCTAGATCGCACCCAAATTGCCAGAGCCTACAAGTTAGCTCCAGAACATGTCCCTGCTTTTGAGATGACAACTAACATTGAGCAAATTTCCTGACTGGCGTCCGCTGATAGTAGATGAAGCCTATTCAATTGGCTGAGGAAAGTGGATGACTAATAATCTGAACTTCAGAGACCACTTCACAGAGCTGATTACACTCGACACTGTAGTATGACTGCTCTTTGTTAATATAGAAGTTTCAGCGAAACTCCTATCATGAACTATTTCCTTGGCTAAAGTCTAACAGCCGCTATCAGTTACGGCAAAAGTTCATCCCTTAAGAGCGAACAACAGGCTTATGGTCACTTCCCAAAGATAAAGCTTCTAAAATCAGCAATTCTAAATGCAGCGAATTGGAAAGTAACGAGGATGGATCAAAGATCAACACTGCTGTTACCCCGTGTAAAATTCTAACAGCCCAGAGCTGACCTAAGCCAAAAGTGACAACAATTTATAAGGACAACGTTCCAGCATCAACTGAAAAACTTTTATATCAGATCTAAGGTTCGTTAAGGATGGTTGACAAGAATGTGAAACCTACGCTTCAAACCTAAAAGTTTATAATTACGAGCCCGAGACAAAAACTGTTAAGCGTCCTTCTACTATTATCACTTCGCGCCCGCTACGAGGGAGAGCGAGAGACTGAGATGAGCTGCGTAGAATAGATAGTGAAGGCAAATGCACGTGGCCCGAAGGTCTCTAAAGAAGACTGACCAAAGACTTGGCATACAGAGGTCAGCAATCTTCATCTCGCTATATGTAAACAATCACTTAGCAATAGTACTAATAACTTATTATCGAGCATGGCAGCTAGTCCGCGTTCTCACAGAACTCGCATTTGTCTGACGATCATAACACACTGGCAACTCGTACAGTGCTCGGCAACTGAAAATACCTAATATAAAACACCGTATGCAGTTAGATCACTCACTTCTTAGTTGAGCCAAATCTTTTGATATCATTATGAAACAAGGCGGAAATTACCTATTACTTGGTCAATCAAAAGTAGCCTATTTCATTTTGAGGCCTGCCGTTTCCTGCATAGACTTGGAAGAAAAAGACGATAAAACGTCGACTTTTCCTATGCAAAATCACTGATGTTTGAGAAAAGCTACAGATGGCATCAAACGAATATATTTTTTTTATGTATTCAGACATCTTATAGACATGAACACTTGCATCCGATACCAAACTAAGACATCCGCAGAGAGGTCTTCAGATATCAGGAAATTAAACATATGGGGACAATATGCAAGTGTCGCAGCGTAACTTGTCTGTGCCCTTATGATAAAAATTAGAGGGTTGATTAGACCCATATTCGATCCTAAAAATTTTCGATGGACTACTTCGTTTGAGATAGACGATGTAAATTTCGATTGTATGGCTACAATCATAGAATAGCGGTTCATATAGACATCTCGCAGGCATATTAGGAATTAGGATATATGCAGAATAAAGGCCACCACAGATATATTTCATTACATTGCAGTTACCTTTTGACCTACGGCGTTATGGGGTCGCAATGTACGCGATACAATCTGAAAACTCTAATCACATTGCAAAGTAGGTATAGTAAAGTATAAGTACTCGTGTATACAAATTTAAGCTTATTAGCTAATTTTGTCGTAGGCAACAACTTTGCCGTTGGTCTTAGTACTATAAAGCTATCCTGCTAACCTAGACAGATAGAGGCGAAAACTCTCTGCACGCTACCTCGTTCATCATCATCATTAGCCTAATGAGACCTACTGCAGAGTATAGGCCTCCTCCCTCTTACGCCAATACTACCCGTTTTTGCGCTGTTCTTGTCCAGATGTTTATATATGTTTATGCTACCACCTTACGTTGGTGAATAGAGACGCAACAGTCTCAGTTTTAATCTAGAACTTGTAAAGTTGTGGGTCAATTGATAAAAATATTCGAATATGTAATATATGGGCCTGGAACTCAGATCAAAAACAATCATAACCCAGGCGGACACCAAAGTAGTAATCTACATTAACTTTGGTAGCCTACGAATACATCAGCGAATGCGCTCATAAGCGCGCTACATCCCAAATCGATAGGTATAGCTTTTCTTAGCCTGATTTCTTCCAACATGGCCACTAAAAGAAGACAAATATCGAGAATGACGTCTCTGATACTGGAGACTCCTTCAATAGACCACTTTGCGAGCGCAATTTGCATTCTTGTGCATTCTGTTAAGTGCTTAAATAAAATATAGTTTAGATATTTTCTTTCACCAAAACCAGTTCCTTGCATCCTACATCATCTAGAGATGAGTAGAAGACTCTACCTATTTGTTGTAGAGGAAAAAAAAAGAAAAGGCCTTCTGGAATGAACCAGAATTTCTGCAATGCATTATAGTTAGACAACAATATATCTATCTATATATCAATATTTTTTATAGCTATCTTCGCTTGTGTGAAAGATTCGGGCTGAACCAGTCTGACTAATATTGATCAGCAGTAAACAGGCCTCTTATCTTCTGGAAACCTCGCGGTAAAGTCGACCTTACGGACTGACAAGCTCACGTGAAAGAGATAGATAGACTCATTAAGTAACGGTTATTAGTACGAACTAGTGGAATATACCCGCTACTTACATCTGGACAAAAGACTAGCCTTGTCTAATGCAGCACCTAATTAATTCCTGATTAAGACTTTTATGAATTCTGCCTTAGCAAGTAAACTCAACAAACATTGATTTGCCCTTCAAGCCGGCGTACTTGCCGAACATGTTCAATCCAGGAAATAAATCTTTAAAGAAAGCAAATTTATACTTAAACTGCAGTATTATTCAAAAAGCTGTATATTTCGCATTGGTCCATTTGACTTTGAGCATAGCGTAAGAATAATATTTTAACGTAAATATAATTCGGCAAAATGATTAATCTAAAAAGTGTCGATTAGTCGAAAATCTACTTTATATTTCTCCTCATCTCATTATGGAGCAGAGGTAACTGGCTGAAAGAACGCTGGATGGCAAAATTCATACCGAAATATAAGTCGGTTTAGATTTAGATTACGAGTACGTTGAAAAGTTGAAATGTCATCTAAACTCGCAAAATGTATTTTACTTTAATGAATTATTCAGTACCGTGAGTACCATACCGCTAGTATCCTTAAGACCAGCCAGCTCATGGTTGGTCGTGACACAGAATACATGTCGTGATAGGAATAACTTTAGCATTTGCTGCAAGCCATCAATTAAATTGTCTGAAATATGAAAGGTAAAGGGTTGACGCACAATCTCGGCCTTAGACATCGAAACAGAGGTCCTTGAAATATACAAAACAATTAGTCGCTCCAAATTCGGTTCCAGAACCGACGGTATGACCGTCTCACATATTATAAATCGGGATGAAAACTCGCCGCTAATGAAAAGTTATAATCCAACCGGGTTCACCGCATTTAAATTGTCAACGATAAATCGATATCACAAAGATCTTGTAGAACCAATCTGACTAGTTACAACTTGTGCCAGTATCGCGCAATTTTGTCTAGATGAATACATTAATTAAACATCAACATTAATTAAAGACGCCGGTATTAGAGACTTGCCTGGTAACTTTGGATCCGCTGGTGTAACATTATAATGCGGCGTGCGTAAATAACATTGATTTAGATAAAGTCCTACCTAAAGTGATGTATCTGGAATAGTATAGATACGTTCTCAAACTCTACTTCAAAGAAACTAATAGTCGTAGAACTAGCATAGTAATCATAATCAAAATATTTATTTATACATAAATACACCACTTTTTCTTACTTATGTTTTATATTCAATATAAATTAATGTATATAAATTTACAAAATCAGCTCTACTATTTGAAAATTACAGTTATGTTAAGTAATACCTAGTAGCCGACTCTTTCAGTATTCAAGTAATTATAACTGGGTTCCACCTAAGTATTAGTAATAAGCAGATCGTGCTAACTGTATGAAGTTGTTAATTTGATAACAATTTGATTGTTTAAAACAATTATTCGTTTTTAGATAATTAGTCGTTTTTGGCTCAATTATATACTCTTACCAATACATACATATGACTATGGCCAAAGTACATATTGTTATGTTAGATATGATTTAATTCCCATAAGTTTCTGTTCACTTACTAACATTCCAAATTACTTTATAGGTTTGAATTCAGGAATGTAAGTCACAGCATTTAAGCGCCCCTGGCTCTATTCCGCACAGTACGTCCCGCAAGCGCAGCGCCAGCAGAAAATAAACACTTCTCACCAAGTGGGTCAAGCGAAAGCTCGGACACCTAAATAGCAACGTTTTTCCCCCGAAGGGTAAAAAACGTATATTTAGGTTCAAGCCGGAGCTTGACCCACTAAGATTTAACAATCTTGCTGGCTTGAGAGTACTGAGGAATCGAGTCCGCCCGGCGCTGCGCGTGCGTTGTGCGGGAGGGGCGAGCCGATCGATACCGAGTCGAGCCGACATGACTCGACTCATGGAAGGTGCGCCATAGAGCAAAATAGTGTTGCCACACGTAAAATCCAAGATGTTATCTCACCAAGTGGGTCAAGCTCCGGCTGGAACCTAAATATACGTTTTTTACCCTTCGGGGGAAAAACGTTGCTATTTTATTTTTAATCATTTCGATTGGTGTCAATGCCGTCTATCGTACATGTCCTGCCGCGATCAAGAGAAAGTAAATAGAAGTGGTGTCTGACCTGGTGGTCCTCGTCGTCCTCCATCATCCCTCGATCGGGGTCCAGCTCCCCCCCCTCCCCACCCGCGCCGCCCTCCGTCGCCTGCCGAACACACATTCAATCACACACTCTGATGTGTAGTGCCAATAATGTACACATCGTTATTGGAGCGCAACAAATTTAATATTTATATTATTTTTTGGTATAAACAAACAGCTTTTTAAAAACAACAAAATAGGAAAGGATTTATAATTTGCATATTAATTAATAAATAAAATAATAACGTTAGAAATAAACGATATTTGAATGCGTTTATGTAGAGAAATACTCACAGTGGCATCGTAATATGATGTAAGTCGGTCTCCGATACTGCTGTCCGCCTGCAACGAGGTCATGCGAAGGTTACTCACAAGTATCGAGGCAATCCAAGTGAACTATATATGAGTATGAATAAACCAAGAATTCTATGGGAAAATATACAACTTCAAACAATGATACTACATTACCACAAGCATATAAGGTTGAAATATGCACCTCGAATGTGGAGTTGACGCACGGTCTATCAATATAACATCGAGTATTTCAACATATCACTCACCTCGTAACTGTTCTCTGAAGGATACGTTCCACCCTGGAAATAAAAATAAACAATTATCATCTTAAACAATGTAAATAGCATTTTTATTTCGCATATATCGTCACCGAACTAATCGAAATTCTTAACAAAGTCGATGATGTGCGTCCTTCGAAAACTGTTTTCGAGCTTTCCAGCCGCGCATAAAATGGACAGAAAGCTATAGAAATTCGGTAAAAAAGAAATAATGAAGAAAATCTATACAATTGATATACACTGATTCCCGCAATTCGTCGGACGTTCCTACGTCAGTGAGTAATCTGGTGTTCCCGATTTTTGCATGTAATAGCAAACTTGTCAGTGAAGCTGTAAGAGTACAAGACAGGTGCGTGGTGTTACCAGGGGCTGGTTGAAGTGCTGCAGCGCGGCGTCCAGCTTGGCGGCGGCGAAGGCCTGCCAGCGCGGCGCCAGCGCGGCCGGCAGCGCCTCGCCCTGCTCCCCCAGCGCGCACTGCAGCCGCGACAGCAGCAGCGTCACGTGCCCCATGTAGCCGGCGCGCACGCACCCCGACCTGCACGCACACACACACACTACAGTCACGTGCCCCATGTAGCCGGCGCGCACGCACCCCGACCTGCACGCACACACACACACTACAGTCACGTACCCCATGTAGCCGGCGCGCACGCACCCCGACCTGCACGCACACACACACACTACAGTCACGAGCCCCATGTAGCCGGCGCGCACGCACCCCGACCTGCACGCACACACACACACTACAGTCACGTGCCCCATGTAGCCGGCGCGCACGCACCCCGACCTGCACGCACACACACACACTACAGTCACGTGCCCCATGTAGCCGGCGCGCACGCCACCCCGACCTGCACGCACACACACACACACTCAGTCACGTGCCCCATATAGCCGGCGCGCACGCACCCCGACCTGCACGCACACACACACTACACTATACTACACTCATCTGACCGAGAGCTTCACTACGCATGACACAAACTATCGCAGTCACATATCGCGGTCTTAAAATAAACTTGAATAAATAATCGTAAAAAAAGGAAATCTTACTGTTTGTTTTCATTTTCTTCAAAGGCGTCCATCAGTCTTGTCATCAAGTCACACTCGACCAGCAACTGGAATGCAATGTTCACTGCTGTACAGACATGCAACTCAAGGAACTAATCTTGTCATTTACTAATTGTTACCTGCAAGTGTTCTTAAACCATCTTATAATAGCAAAGTTGAAGGTAACCAGTACTGGTATGAATCAATAAACATGTACTTCTTACCATTATCATCATCGTATCTACAAAACCTATATATATAATAAATATCTCTGGTCCCATCGGATGTACCGCAGGGTTCACACCTTGGGCCACTTCTTTTTACTATTTTTATAAATGATCTCCCAGGTATCTTGAATTCGAACGTTAAATTGTATGCAGACGATTTAAAGATATACAGAATTATAAAATCGGCCGAAGATGTTCTCTTATTACAGAGAGATGTTGATCTAATTAGCCAATGGTGTGCTCTTAATAAGATGTCATTAAATGCATCAAAATGTTTTTTTATTAGATTCTCACGCAAACGATCTCCGCACCCAGGTCAGTATTCTATTGACCATGTCCCCCTTACTGAACTCAACTCAATCCGAGATCTCGGTGTCACTATGGACAAAAAGCTGGACTTTAGAGAACATATTGATAATGTAGTCAAATCTGCTTCTAAAATGGGTGGATTTGTGGTAAGACAAACCAAAATCTTCAAGGACCCTTCTCTATCCATCACGCTCTATTATAGTTTAGTTAGGAGTATTTTGGAATACTGTAGTGTAGTATGGAGTCCCAGTTATCTCAGTCTGAACGACTTGAGCCAGTTCAAGAACGTTTCTTGTATCATATAAAGTTTATGGACTTTAAATGTAAGGTATTGCGTTCGTACAAGTCGCGCCTGAAACACTATCGGATCATGTCGCTCTCCAAGCGCCGTGAAATCGCTGACATTGTAACTCTCTTCAAGTGTATCAATGGTTACACAGATTCTCCCGAAATATTGAATAAGTTGTCACTTCGTGTTCCGAGAACCGGAAGCGTTTTAATAAACCGCGATACATTTGTTCTGCCCAAATTCAGGACAAATCTATGAAGGCATTCACCGGTTTACAGAATGTGTAATTCATATAATAAAATTAAAGACGATATCGATATATTTTAAAAATCGTCATTATTTTCCTTCAAAAAGTCAATAACAAAAATTATAAAGTAGTTTTGCAATAAATTTATTATTTTATTTGTATAAGTATGTACTTAGTCGTCTAGTGTCAATGGAATTATTATTATAGAATCATTGTTAATTTTTTTTTTGTTGTATGTTTTGGTTATCTTATTACGAGTATGATTGTTATTTTTTATAAGCTCAGATATGTAGTTATAATAATGTCTATTGTGTGCTCTTTATTTATGTAATTTTTATTTACTTAATTGTTTAAAGTAGCATGTAATATATGTGTGTATTCTGTAAGTATTTATCTTAAAATTGTTAGTGAGGTCTGCATCAAGAGGGCTTTAAGTGCTCGTCATTTTCTTCTATTTATTAAGTACTAGCGGACCCGACAGACTTCGTCCTGTCTGTTGACTCTTTTACTCTTAATTTATTTATTTAATTTTTTTTTTCGAATTTATCTCGCACTAAAAACCATCCTTGAATTTCAACGAATATTAAAAAAAAAGAATTGGCCAAATCGGTCCAGGCGTTGTTGAGTTATGCGCTTACCAACACATTTTGCGATTCATTTTTATATATAAGATTATATTTATGTGTGTTTTAGCTTAGTGACTGTCTTGCAGACTATTAATAAATAAATAAAATAAATTATCACAGTTCTGATATATTTACAAATATCTTTTCGCAATTATTTAGGAATATTTTCAACAAAGTCGTTTGTTCAATACGTCGGTCTAACTACTGACTGACGGACAGACTGACTGACTGGCGTGCCTTAACATGCACGCCAGATGCACTAGGGTGGTTTGAAAACTCTCAAGCAATTAATTGTTCAGTATCATATAATGGAGTACTTAGTATACATAGTGCGTACGTACGTGCGTGGTGTACTGCGTGCGGTACGCAGGGTTGGCGAGCGCGTTGCGCACGAACCCCACCAGCGTGGCGTGCAGGAAGTTGTTCTGCGGGTAGCGGAAGAACATGTCCGCCAGCACGCCCGGGGTACCTGTGCGCGCACACAGTTAGTCATATGGAAACCACTATAGTGTATTCACGGAGACGAGTTAGTATAGCGCCTTCTCTATCGCACATTATCATACAAATGACAAAGACAAAAAATCTTTTTAGGGTCAGTGGGCGTTAACAATACCTTAGAAATGTAAATGTGCGTTCACACTGCGCTTCTTAAAAGTTCGCTTAGTTTATCCCTGCGGCTTCGTCT
>OZ026815.1:0-40068 GCA_964023185.1 Macaria liturata | reverse complement strand
TGCAGGCGGCCACGTGCGCGATGCGCTCGCGGCGCCGCGCCAGCACGCCCGCCTCCTCCGCCGGACACTCGTTGTTCTCGTGGTCGTGGGAGCCTACGACACGACCGCATATTAACGATGAAGCAATTGTGCTCTTTGTGCTAGAAATTCGGTATAATCATATACTATTCAATATCTCTCTTTAGTCGTATGTCCTCATGACTGAGGGTCGTGACTCCCTCCCAGATTTAATTCGTTAGGGGAGTTTAATTCAAATTTGCAATATATGCAGAAACTTCCGAAAGTCAGATAACATGTCATATACTGAAGGTCCAAGCTGTTCATGGTAGTATCGCTTTGTTAGACGATGTCACATATCCCTGTTTCCGTTTGAAATTCCTCCAATGCATAGTATATGTATTAAAGTAGCAGCAGCCTCACCGTCCTGCGCGCGCGGTGCGTCGGTGTGGTTGTGCTTCTCGCTGGGCTCGCGCGTGCCCTTCTCGGGCTGGTCGGGGCTGCCCCCCTCGCCCGCGGGCGCGCCGCACACTATCTGGATCAGGCTCTTGATGAACTGGTGCTCCTCCAGCCACTGCAAATATGAACAAAACTTGAATCGTACACTGCAATCCAATTACTATTAATTATCCAATAACTTTTATAATGATGTAACCTAAAGAGTAGAGAGTAGTTATATTATTTTTGAGAAAATGTGATAGAATTATTGCATTGTTTCACATTCATTTCAACTAAGTATCAAATGTTTGCATGGCATGCTCAACTCAGCCTAGTCTACAGATTATACCTACTTACTCAGTACTTGTTGCAGAGATCCATCATTATGAATTACTTTCAGGCACCTCGTGGCTACAATACTCCTATTTACTTTCCCACTATTGATAAGAGTGATACCGCTTGAATTAAACTACTGTTATTGTTTAGGTACATACATACATGCTACACTGACTTAATTTACAAGTTGTTTCCACATTATCAGTGTGCCACATCTAATGTGATCGTCAAACAACCATCTGTTTGTACTCTGTACATAAGTAGGTAAATTTCAGCTGAAAATGAGTAGTGCACACTATGTTAACTATAATCATGTGGTGTACATTGAGGATGTCACTTGTTAGGTCGGATATTATTATAGAAACACTCGGATGATTTAAAATTGTTTAGTGATCACCAGTTTCAGGAACTTTAGCTAAATAATTAGTATAAAATATACAACAGGTAACAAGTAGATGAAAAAAGGAAAAGCACACATTTGATTGTTTTTTAGAATGGGATAGATTTTGGCTAGATCTCACCTGGCAGAGTATGATACTGGCATTTTCAGTGAACCACGCTGTTACCTACCTGTTCAATATTGTTTGCTCAATTCAAGTTTAAACTATAATTTGGTAGTTTGACATGTAATATTCTGTTAGCATAGTTTTAACTTGAATGAATTAATACAGATTGTTAGTTTGGTGTGAGCTACTTACCTCCATGACGATCTTGTTGAAGAGGTCATCGAGTCGGATGAAGAACTTGAATGTGTCTGCGATGGCGGAGGTGGACATGTGGCGCAGCAGGTTGGGGAGGAAGTCGCGCCGGGACTTGAAGAAGTCCAGCACGCGCAGGCACACTATGTGGTACAGGTACCAGTCCTGGAGCGGAACACGAGGACACTTCTCATGAGAGGCAACTCTGGTAAGGTGAGTTATGTGTTGCCACCTGCAACTCCATCTCTCTACCCTCATCTTACTATTTTATTCTGTACAAAGATCATCGACATGGCAAATTAGTTTTCCCACTCATCACTCAATTTTCCTATGTTTATGAGTCTTACTAGAAGAGTTTGTATGAAAATGGCACCTAAATTTATGCATACAATATCTTGATCAATTTTATGTGAACCACAATAACAGGGCCACAATAATATGAAACCATATAGACAGCAGCTCACCTGTTTAGGGTTTCTCTCTAGTAGCATTTCAATAGTCTTGCTGAAGTAGCTCGCCAGCAGGGGGTTGAGAGGTGGGTCCCGCGCAATGAAGTCACAGAGTCGGTTCATCTGCGCAGTGTCCTGGGACAGGCGGTCCGACAGAGAGGACAGCGGGCTGGTCAGCACCTCACATGCTATGGATGCGTGCCGGTACTGCTGCGCCAGCTCCACACTGGCCGGCGGCTCCTCCGTCACCAGCGTGATGAGCTCTGCCAGGATGTCTGGACGAGTAAGGCTGGAAGGCATATACAGAATCAGAAGCTATATAAACAAGCAATGTGTAAATTATATGCATTTACTTATTTATTTTTAAACAGGACTTGAGTATTTTATATGCTGATGAGTCAATAGAGCAGTAATGCCTAATCTTATGGTCAGGCTTGAATATACATAACCTAGTCATAAGTATACATTTGTGCTGCATGCCAGTACATGTAAAGTTTTATAAACCATGACAGGATCTTCTTCAATTTGGCTGCAAATATTTTTTAAACAGCCTCATAACAAGTTTATAAACTAAGTCACACATGTTTACAGCAGGTATTGTATTCAGACATACCTGGAAGAATGATCAAACATCCCTGAGCTAGACAGGTCTGGATTCTCAAACAAACAGCAAAGGCACAGCTAGTGATCTCCTGTGAGGTCGGTTGGTTTATTTAATATATTGGTACTTACAACTGCATGAGGGCTTTGTTATCCGCCTTACATTCCTGTAGTATGTCGTCTGCCTCTAATACTTGGGACAATGTTACATTCTGAAACCAAATACAAACTATGTATCTACAACCACTTCAAACATAAGTAAACAAAGGAAAAATCGCACTCTCTCGATGCATTGAGTTCACAGCTTATCAACGCGCACTGGGGATAGTAAAACAGAGTGTAAACAACAGAAAATAAAAGCGAAATCTCCGAATCACCCAGTCATAACCATGAATATTTGAACAAAGTACGTACCTCTTCTTTGAGGAGAGAGTTTAACTCCCTGACTACAATAAAGTTACCGCTCCAAAACATAATTAAAAATTAATAAGTACGACTATTTTAATTATACTATATCCATAGAAAACTTATTACTTTTACAAAATTTTAGCGTATTCCGACAAGTGCAACGATCGGATCCGTTTTCGTTTTGACAGTTCAAGGTCGGTGTTGCCGTTATCAAATAAAAACAGCACAATCCGAAAGTAATCCACTGCGTTCACAAAATTCATAACTTTATGGTCAGCAGTAGTAAAGCAATATTGAATAGGTACATAAAATTATTTATATCTGACTCTAACTGGTGTGTTTACATGCTGGACACTGGTGTAGCGACAGAAAATTGCCCACGAGACTGCCCCACCAGCGTTAACATCTACTATGCTACCTCCTCGGTCAAATCGTTATGATCTTCAGTGTCTTATAAACTACCACGTCAGCCAATAACTTAAATTACCTATTGTACAATTTGCTTTATTTTTGAATTAAGATGATATACGAACGAGCGGTAACTTTATTGTACTATTTATAATATCTATTATATGATACTCATATTTTTTTTTAAATAATAATACACAAGCGTTTGCTTAGTGTGGGGCTAGATGGCGATAAGTCCCTGAATATTTATTGGATTAAATAATTCTCCGCAGCTATAGTAGCTCAGTTTTCACAATTCAAATGACGTGTTAGTCCGCGAGACACCATTTCGCCAGCCAATATTTTTGGAGATGTTCAGTTGAAATGGTGTCTCGCGGACTACCACGTCAACTGAATTGTAAAAACTAAACCACATCAGTTGCAGAGGGTTAATAAAATATATTAAACGTTTCTGATATTGTTATAGAGCTATGCTAAAATAAAACTATCAATTATAATGATTTTTTAGTTTATTAACAATAAGCAAATAGAACAAATAGATAATTATCGTTTCTGCAGTAACTGCATGGCGAGTGCCTCCGCCTCGTGTACGGAGAGGGTCTTGGAGATGTCTTGCACCTTCTTCACCTGGCGCGGCGTCACGCTCTCCTGCGCAATGCCTTTACTTTGCACCAGCTTGCGCTTACTTGGCCTGGAAATCAACAAAATTTATGAGATAAAATATTTGAAATTGCTAATGAAAAACTTTAATAAATCTAATTACTTAAGTTTATTCATTTCTGTGGCTTATTAAGTAACTGCAATCATGGTCAACATTTAGATGGGGTGACTGTGGTATAAACATAGTGGCATTTACATCCCAGTGCTTCTTTCGGCCAGATAATACACCAAAATAGTATGTCCTGGATATCTATATAGCATTTTGAATGGTTTTGAAACTCTGTACCTACTTCAGAGTTCGTCATACTCTATGGTTTATCAATAGTAAGTATAATAGGAAGTTACCTGTGATATTTGAAATCATCCTCAGACTGGTTATCTTCAGAATGTGCTGCATCACTCTCTGGCAGGGACTGCTCTCCCTCGCTGCTTTCCTTGGATCCATAGACCTTGTCAGGGTCCGGTAACCATGACAGATCAGGTCCATCTGACTCTGACTGTGATCCAAAGACATCTTTTTCTCCTTCTTCCTCCTTGTTCTTGTTCTTCAACTTACGTTTCTGCTCTTTATGTTTAGCTTTCACTTTTTCTCTAAATCTTATTTTGTCATATTTGTCTTCTTCTTTCAGTACCTCTTTGGCTTTCTCTATATCTATGCCTCCAACATTTTCATTGAGGAACTCCTTGGCTAGCTCTGACTTGACATCTCTCTTCTCATCCGCTATGGCCTCTCCTTCTTCAGAGAACTTCACAGTCGTGTTTACTTTGATCTTCTTTTTCAATATTTTCTTTGCAACTGCAGCTTTAGTCAAGGGTTTGGCTTTCTTTTTGGAGAGTGGCTTGTCATCCTCAAGAGGTGCATCATCAACATCCACATCAGTTTTCTTAACTTGAAAGAAATCTTCATCACTATCATCGTCTGCATCATTATGGAAATCAAATGTTTCAAGTTTATTCTTTTTTTCCTTCTTTAATGTTTCTTTTTGTGAAATTTCAGTTAGAGCCTGCTGTGTCTCATCTTCAGATTCACTATCATCATCATCAGCCTTTGTTTTTAATTTGTTTATTACATTGTCACTATCTTTGTGTTCTCCTTTATTCAGTGTGTTATTTTTTTGATATTTGTGCATAAACTTTATTCTGGGAGGTACTATGAGCCCTAAAGATCTTGCGTAAGCATCCGTATCCAACTCTTGAATCTTAAAAATATCTTTGTTCTTCATAAGAAAAATAGACTTGACATAGCTAACAAAAGCTCTCTGAGCAGATTGCTTGAGTTCAGTATTATCAGACAATAGTCCTTCAATTTTCCTCTGTGGAGCAACAACTTTTGTAGGATCAACAGAAATTTTATTAATAGGAATCTTGCTCTTTTGCAGATCCTCCACAATCTTTTCCTCAGTAGGTAGCAGCATGAGTAGACCCTCTCCCTTCCCAAAGACACCCCGAGCGGTGCGGCCGGCTCGATGGATGTATGTGTCCACATCTTCAGGGCAGTCCAACTGGATCACCCAGTTCACTCGTGGGAAATCCAATCCCCTTGAGGCTAAATCTGTAGCAAACAACACAACATTTGATTTTCTACAAAACTCATTATATATTTTTTCCCTCTTTTCTTGATGCAATGTTCCATAGAGAGCCAGCAGGCTGACTCCTGGCCTCAGTTTACAGAACAGCTCATATGTGTATTTGACTTGCTTGCAGGTTGCCATAAAAACGATCACTTTTTGTTTCAAATGATTTCTAATGAAAGACCACAATATACCAAGCTTGTCGTGAATATCACAAACAATGTAGCTTTGCTGGAGAGACTCGGGTGTGACAGTGTCTGCCTGCTCGTGTGGTGCCACATAGGTGGGGAAGGACAGGCTGAGGCGCGCCAGGTCTCGCACAGACTTAGTTTGTGTGGCTGAGAAGAGCAAAGTCTGTCTCTCAGGGGGCAAGTTCTCTATGATAGCATTCATTGTGACTTCGAAACCCATATCCAGGCATCTGTCAGCTTCATCTAGCACCAGGATTTGAAGGTGTGTACAGTCAAACAGTGGGTTTTCATCCATGTGCTGCAATAAACGGCCAGGAGTAGATATTAAGATGTTGATCTGATCCATTCGCTTTCTTTCAAACTTGAGATTTTGCCCACCGATGATGAGCCCCGCAGAGAAGTCGTGCAGGTGGCCTACCTTGCGCAATGTCTCATATATCTGGTAAGCCAGCTCTCTTGTAGGAGATATGACCAGAGCTCCCACTCCATCCATGCGAGTCCATTTCTTACAGAAAAGGTTTTCTAGGATTGGAATCAAGAATGCCAGTGTTTTGCCCGATCCAGTTTTTGCAGCTCCCAATATATCTTTGCCTTGAAGTGCAAAGCCAATAGCTTGCTTTTGAATTTCAGTCGGAATACTGTAGTTATTATCTTTCAAACCTTTCAATGTTTTCTGTGAGAGCGGAAAATCTTTGAACGTTTTGATTTCCCCTGTAACTATCTGAAACATGGTAAGAAATAAGTATATTTAGATGAACTCTTCAATGACAATACTTTTAATATATTTCTGCTTCAACAATATACAAAATCCTAGATTAATCAAATAAACAAATATTTTACTTTTTAAAGATATTAGAGCGTAACAACATGCGCATATACCTTGTCATATTGTGCACGTAAATATTGTATTGCAGCGTCTTCTTCAGCGCTTTTTTTCTTTCTGGGTTTAAATAGTTTCACTTTCTTCCGTCTAGCTTTGTTTTTCTGAGCGGTTTCTTCTTGTTTCATTGTATTTTTCTTCAAATTATGTACTGCATAAAATGAATATAAAATAATCACATGTAGAAAAGCATGGACTGGACAAATTCCAATCCAAAACGTTTACCTATAATTTTTTTTATGGCTTTTGCGAAGATATAACTTCGCAATTCTGCCAATGTCAACGTCAGTTTTTTTGCTTTTTGCTAAACAAAAATGAAGTTGACAGTGACAAACTAGGGTATTTTTTTTTTCTTTGTGATGGCTCTGGCTGACTGACTACCGTACCGCAGAAGTAAAGGTCGAGACACACTGTACGGACGCGGCTCACAGCCAAACCCAGACCCAAAGATATGCACGAAAGTCCTATCCAGCGCGCCAGATCGGATCGGCGTAGGAAGTCCACGGGCAAACAGACCTTTAAAAATTGTATTTCCAAAACTTTTTTCTTAGTGGATGTCTACACCATAACTACTACACGTAACTATCTGCATGCTAAATTTTAGCCCGATCGGTCCAGTGGTTTAGAATGTGGATAGATAGATTATTCAGTCACTTTTGCGTTGTATATTTATGATAGTCTGTCTACTCTGGTTGTAGTTGGTGAAGTTGGCTTTTGGACGTCTGTTCGCCCAGTATGAGTACGGAAGTACGGGACTACATAACACAACTTTTGAAAATCTAATCTCCATAGTCCATACACTCCGTGCTATATCCATTTCATATAGCAAGGCACCTGTGACACATATAAAACGTCACTTGTCAATATCATTTTGACAATTATAATGATGTACTGCAGTAATTCGAATTAGAAATTTACCGATTATCGATTGTAGTTACTTATGGCTATTTTCATCTGCCTATCCTAAAAATGTTATGTGAATTACCGACAATCACAAAATAATATTCGTCGAACCCACAATAAATTCCTACAGATAAATTAAGGAAGGGACAAATTGAGAAGAAGATAAGAATACAGTTATGATAAAATAATATTGCTAGTATTGCCAGTATAATATATTATAAAGCCAAAATATATATTAAATTATTCAAATGAAATTATGATACACAAAAATTTTATGTTTTTCGCTATATTTTTTATGATACAAAACTCATAAATACCTTCCTTAATTATTTTAATATAAAAAATCGCATAAAATCATTGTGCTTGAAGTACATAAATCATTATCTCTGATAGATCGAAATGATAAATACTTGTTTTTGCGATATTTTTTTGATGTCAAAAATAATCGATTACCAAGTCCCAACCCAACGAAAATGACGTCACAATTAGCAGTAGTCCGTAACTTTGCTGTGCGATGAAATTTAATATTTTATTTTTTTGTAACATTGAATGCGAGTATGTACATGCGAAAAATACCCTTTATTTGATGTCTTATATTTTTTACTGTTTATATTAATAGTTATTTTTGTTAACTTACATAATGTTTTCACTAAAAAATAGAAATGTTTCAATATGAGCATGACGTCACAATAATTTATGTACATGTTCTTTTACGTTCTACTGACCTGTCACAGGTGACTTGCTATGTGAAATGGACTATAGTATCACTCTATTTGTTTTTTTTTTCTTTTTAACAACTGGCAGCACCACACGTATCAAAAGATTCAAAAGTCATGTGGGACTTTTTGGCGGGAAGTCAAAAGAAGCGGGCGTTTTAATTTTTATTAATTTTAAATTTGTAATTGATTGCGGTTTTTCGACGACTCGTCGCCGCTAGTAACGCTCATGTCGTTATTACGATACGACATGAGCGTTGCTAGCGACGGGGAGGACCCCGTCGTTACAACAGACAGGAAAAAAAGAGGAAACTTGAAAAACCCTCATTGAACAATGCAGCCTACAAAGTCTTTCAGAAGCCCCTTTACAAGAGGCTATTTCCCGAAAATCACAGTGGAGACTGCGTGGTTTACGTTGAATCTACAGGAGAAGAAAAGGTTGGAAATAAAAATCCCATAATATTGACAAATTTATTCACTGAAAATGTTAAAGGCATTATAGGTGTCCACCGAATAAATGCTTATAAGGTTGGAGTCACCTTTAAAAAACCAGCTCCAGCTAACAATTTCTTGAAGATGGATAGCTTCCTGAACAGATATAAGTTGAAAGCTTTCATTTCTGCTTATGTAAGCACTGAACTGAAGTTATAGGAGTCATCAGGCATATTCCACTGACAATGTCAAATGAAGAAATTTACAAAAATATTACTTGTGATGCTGACGTTGTGTCAATAAAACGATTTATGAAACAAATAGACGGACAATTGACTCCTCTAGGAACAGTAGCTGTAACTTTCGCAGCTACCACATTACCTCCCTATGTATACATCAAGCTTTTCAGATACCAGGTACACAAATACATTCAACCACTTTTGCAATGTTACCGTTGCCTACGATTTAATCATTCAGCCAAGAACTGCAGAGACGAGCAGATGTGTTCATCTTGCGCAGGGCGTCACTCCTACAAGGAGTGCGACGTTGAAAAAATAATGTGTGTAAATTGTTCTGGACCTCACCTTGCAGTGTCAAAGGACTGCCCCATTAAACAGAAGAAAATAGAAGAGAAGAAAATCAAACCACAATCAAAAATGTCTTATGCCAACGTGGTAAGTTTGCCCCAAATATCTGATAGCACCTCCTTCCCAGCTCTAACACCAAAGTCGAGACAAAAAACCTTCCAAGAACTGAATGCCAAAGAAATTGTTGATAACGATTTTATTATAAATGCCCTTGTGAAATCCATTCTCACCCTTGCAAATAGCAAGAATGAACCCATTACAAATAAAAGAATAAAAGAAATTTTACTGTCAAATTTAATTTAATTTGATTATATGGACATATTTATACGTATTGCACAATTTAATATTCAAAGTCTAAATCCTAGTAAAAAAACGCTATTGTTAAAGTTTTTAACCACACAAAATGTAGATATATGTTTACTAAATAAAACATGGCTTAGGTAACAAAAACAGTAAAATTCCAAAATTTCCATCCTATAATATGATTCACAAACTGTCTATAAACAAACATAATGGGGTAGCTATTTTAATTAAACAACATTTTAAATATGAAGTTGTTCCTACCTCACATTTTGAAGCTATTCAGAACATTTGCATTGCATTGGATACATCATTTGGTAAATTACAATTATTGTCCCCCAAACAGCAAATTTACTAAATTTAACGCTAATAAATTAAAAACAGTATTCACAGAAACTCCTAAGCCATGTATCATAATGGGAGATTTCAATGCCCATCACATATTATTTGGTTGTGTAAACAATAATAGTAGAGGTAATTCTTTGTACAATCTCATAGATGAGTTTGACTTGTGTGTTCTAAATAATGGTTATCATACTACAATTAAATATCCAAACAGGAATTCTTCAGCAGTTGATTTAGCCTTAGTAAGTTGCTCGTTAGCTTCTCTCTGTGAATGACAAGTCCATGATGATCCAATGAGTAGTTATCATTTTCCCACTATACTGGATATAAATGTGAAGCCATCGGTGTATGATGTCCGTTCTGTAAAAGAAAAATATTTGTATAACAAAGCAGACTGGTCTAAATTTAATACTTTATCTGAAACATACTTTTCTCAATTAGATTTGGAAAATTCAGATCCACTTGAATTATACAATAGTTTTATAAATATCTTATATCAAATCAGAGATCAATCTATTCCTAAGCAAATATCTAATCATCATCCAAAAGCTCTGAGGAAACCAGCTCCATGGTGGAACACACTATGTGAAGATGCAGTTCAAGTCGAAAGAAGCTCTTAAGACATATCATCACTCTCCAACAATTCCTAATTTTATTGAATATAAACGTCTTGATGCTAAAAAGAAAAAGATATTGAAAGAGGAACAGGGAAAGTCATGGCATGAATTATGTACTTCTTTCAACAGAATGACACCAGTTTCTAGAATATGGAACTATGTTAAAAAGTTCAAAAGGATTAACAGTAAGTAATTGTAATAACAAATCACTAAATGACGAATGGATTACATTTAAATGCTCCGAACATTTTATTGGCAATTTATAACAGACTTTGGAATGCATCAGTTATTCCTGAATCATGGAAGACTCAATGTGTAATACCAATTTTGAAGCCTAATAAGCCTGCAAATAATTCTTCATCATACAGACCTATATCATCCTGTATGGGTAAACTCTTCGAGAACATGTTAAAATTACGTTTAGATTATTATGTGGAAACTAACTCTAAAATACCTAACACACAATTTGGATTCAGGAAGGGTAAAAGTTGCTCTGAAAGTTTTGTATCATTAATCTCAATTTTAAAAAAAGCAAGGTTTGCCATACTAATGTGGTCTGTGTCTTTCTTGATTTAAAAGGTGCTTTTGATAATATCAACATTAAGAGCCTTCTTCTAGTTTTGTATGAGCTAGGACTGCCAACTAAAATATTAAAATGGATATTTAATTTTCTGGATAACAGAACCTTGTATGTTAAATTTAATAATAAGCTACATGGACCAAAATCTGTCAGTAAAGGCACTATGCAAGGAGCTACCTTATCTCCTCTTTTGTATAATCTATATACATCTCAAATATTGAAGTATGTAAATACATCACATATTAACATTTTACAATTTGCCGATGACTTACTTCTATACTCTGAAAGTCAAAATTTAAATATGGCTGTAAATCACTTGAACTCTGCACTGCTGCAGCTACATCATTATTACAATGTATTAAAATTAGATATTAGTTCTGATAAAAGTTCTGTTATTGTTTTTAGTAGAGATCCTTTTGCACAATCTCTTGTTAAAATTAAATACAATAATGAAATAATTCCTGTAAGTAATCAACATAAATTTTTGGGAGTAATAATAGAAAACAAGTTAAAATTTGAAGAGCATATTAAGTATATATGCAGCAATGCAATGAAAAGTATTAATGTTTTAAGATGTTTAGCTGGCACTTATTGGGGTTCTGATCCTAAGACCTTGATCATGCTATATAAAAGTATAGTAAGAAGTCATTTTGATTATAGTAGTTTAGCTTATATGAATGCAAGTAGCACCTTATTACGAAAACTTGATGTAATACAAAATATGGCTTTAAGAATTATTAGTGGAGCTATGTGTTCCACCCCTATTAATTCTATGGAAATTGAAAACTGTATACCTCCATTAATCCTGAGATGTTTACTTTTGGCTGATAGATTTTGTTTGAAAGAGTTGACTGCTAATAATGATATAGTGCTGAATAATGTTTTATGTCATCCACAAATATCACACTCAGTTGAAACAACTAGCTTATCAGCCACATCTCTTGTTTCCGGAGTTTTGCCTGAAATTACAGCAATAATGACATTGTTACAAAATATCTGTAAAAACATTTGTCCACATGATATCTGGCCAATATATAAATGTCCATATAATGCCTTGATTAATTGCTTAAGTATAGATTGTAATTTAGATGTAATAAATAACAAATTTGATTTTCTGGAATTCTTTGACAGTAAATCAGACTTTTATATTTTATATACAGATGGTTCTAAAGGTGATGAAGGAGTTAAAGCAGCATATTATGATCCACAAATGAATAAAACCCATTGTGTAAAGTTAGATAATACTTGCAGTGTGTTTACTGCAGAAGCATATGCAATTTTAACTGCTTTAACATTTGTAAATAATTCTGTAAATAATATAAATATACTAATTGTAAGTGATTCCAAAAGTGTTCTGACTGCTTTGAATAATAGTAATTTTTCATATAAGTAATTTAAATTACATTGTATATCGTATTAGAGAACTTATAGAAATGATTAGTAAATCAAAGCATGTAGAATTTGTATGGGTTCCCTCACATTGTGGCATTCACGGCAACGAAATAGTAGACTTGGCTACTAGACTGGAGCATGATCTAGATCACTCAGATATATTGAAGGTACCTTTCACAGATTACTATTGTGCAATCAAAAAGGATTTACTCAGAATATGGAAAGAATATTGGCACATTACCACAGAATGTAAGGGAAGATGGTATGCAGAAATACAGAAAGACTTACCTACCACTCCTTGGTACAACAAATTTAAATAGTGTGGCAGAAAGTTTATTACAGTTATAAATCGTCTGCGATTTGGACATTGTTTGGTTCCAGCTCATTTACATAGGATTAAAATAGTCCCAGACGACGGTCCCAGATGATAACTGTATGTACATATTGTTCCCGACCGCATGCTGATATAAAGATAAACCATATAATTTTTGAATGTCCACCACACTTCCATTTACAACTACTAATTTTTGCCAGTGACATAAGTGACATGACATAGCATAGCAGCTTATAACTCAATTAGTGTTCCCCGCCGCATTGAAGATTTACTAAAAAGTGAAGTTTTTTACAAACCTATTTATAAGTATATTTTAAATACTGTTGAAAAAATTTAGTTAAGTTTAATATTTTTATTTGTTTTCCATGTTTGTAAATTTTTATCATTTAAGACTTCGACTGAAGGACTTTGTATCAATGGTCATGAATAAAAAAAAAAGTCATGTCAGATTGTCAGAATATCCGTAAAATATCGAAAGAAAGAAAGGATTCGATGAATCACGCCCGCCCCCACTTCAATATCACAGACACACCATCACATCACATCACACCAGCGTTGCCAGATACACTGTAATTACAGCAGATTTACTGTATTTTCACACGATCTACTGTCTACTGTAATACTAAAATTACAGTGTATCGAGAGCACTGTAATTTTTGTACAGGCAAAATTCGAAATAGTTTAATGTAAACTGAACGTAGACTTTGTGAAAAGAAAAAATTACATGAACATAACAAAACGTAAATGGCTACTAGAGCCCGCTACCTCTCTGCATAATAATATGTCACAACTCTTGTTTCTATTGTAATAAGAAAGAATGTGTCTTACTTTAAACGGGCATGATTAGCGGCGGCGGTGCATAATACGCGGGAATTTCCCGTCATAGACTAAAAACCACTTCAATATTAACCACCCAAATTGTGTCAACCGTGTTTTAATTTAGTTTTAAAGCCTATTGGGACTAACTTATATTAGTATGATTGTAAATTGGTTTCGTATGCAATGCATTACGTTTTTATTTGGCTCTTTCAAGCCTTTCTGTGAAACTGGGCTCCATGATAGTGACAGTGATTGAATAATTTATAATAATATATAGGTATCATGCTTGTTCGAAAAGACATAAGGTGAAATTAAAACAGTATTTCAGTTTATAAAAGTTAGTAAAAGTGTTTTGAAATCTACTGTAAAAATCACTGTATTTTTATTTATATTTTACTGTAATTTTGTCGTAAACACTGTAAATTTAAGCACGAAACACTGTAATATCATTTCTCTCATCTGGTAACACTGCATCACACAAACAAAAACAGTGCAAGTTAAAACGCTTTATGAGGCGGACGTGGACGTAAATTTCGTAATGTCATTAGTTCGATACGAATAAATTTTATATAGTGAAATATCTGCTACTTTATAGGTAAGTTCCATATGCAATAAGGATAATTTGACGATGAAGTTTTATGGTTTCGTTGATATTAGACATTGATCTTGGATTTACTCTAGCAACTAAGTACCTGCTTTATTCATGCAACCTCCTTTGTGTCGAATCATCTTTGCTTCAGATGTGCTGCGCAGTTTAGGTACCTACCTATTTAATTCTTTTTCATGGAATTTGATGAACAATAACTAATATAATATTAGTTTTTTCTCCTTGTTTTCTGAGTACCTACCTACTTAAGTAAAATTTTATTGTAATATTTGTCCTATAGAATCGTTTAGCTCCCAAAACTAATTTTTTATATTATTTATTAATTAATATTTTCTCAATAGGTACCTACTAAGTTATAAATCTAATTATTTTTGTACACTTATTTCATTTTTACTAAAAATACAAAATATATTGCGATTATTCTATTGGATACCCTCCTCCAACATACCAAAAATATATAAAATATTGTACCTATATTGCTCAGGTGACATCAATACATAAAATATTGTATATTGCACAGGTGACATCAATATATAAAATATTGTATATTGCACAGGTGTCATCAATATATAAAATATTGTATATTGCACAGGTGTCATCAATATATAAAATATTGTATATTGCACAGGTGTCATCAATATATAAAATATTGTATATTGCACAGGTGTCATCAATATATAAAATATTGTATATTGCACAGGTGACATCAATATATAAAATATTGTATATTGCACAGGTGTCATCAATATATAAAATATTGTATATTGCACAGGTGACATCAATATATAAAATATTGTATATTGCACAGGTGACATCAATATATAAAATATTGTATATTGCACAGGTGACATCAATATATAAAATATTGTATATTGCACAGGTGACATCAATATATAAAATATTGTATATTGCACAGGTGACATCAATATATAAAATATTGTATATTGCACAGGTGACATCAATATATAAAATATTGTATATTGCACAGGTGACATCAATATATAAAATATTGTAGGTATATTGCACAGGTGACATCAATGAACAAATGACATAAAAGGTATAATAAATGTGTATTCATTTACATAAAACTTACCCAATTACTAAGTCGTTTACCGCGCAGGCTGTTCTACTCTGGAATGCACTGCTACTTGACATCAAGAAAGCTCAGTCTGTTGAAAGTTTCAAGACTCAGGTTAAAAATTGGTATCTGTCGTCATTACTCTGATATATATGCTATTATTTTTCTACTGTCACTATATATTGTTAGTACTTATATAGATATATATTTTATCTCTATGTATTAGTTTATTTTTGTACCTATTCAGTATGATATGTATTAGGATGTTTGTTTTTATGTTTATGTACATTATAACTATGTTTGTTTGTGTTATTTATTTTATCTCTTCTATTTCTATTTCTATCGTCCTCCGTTATCCTTTATTCATTTCTCTCCATCCAATAGTTGCCTGGAAGAGATCGCTTTTAGCGATAAGGCCGCCACTTGGTACTATTATAAGTTATGTTTAATCTATTTCTTTGTATTTTATTTTCATTTCGTGTGTTACAATTAATAATATTCTATCTATCTATCTTATTAGTGTATAAGTTTGTTGTTAAACAAAAGAAGTAGGTTACTAGTAGGAGTAGTAGGTCAGCAGATAGCTAGGTCTCCTATGTTGTCACGACTAAGTTTCAACCTTGTTTTTCCTCTGCCACAAAGATGGCTAGATTTCTCTTGACAACTAGTTTAGGGTCTTGAGGGATCATCAATATTTGCAAATCTGCAATCTTAGAGACAAACAATGTAAAACAAATCTTGAAATTAATATAAGTGGATCAACCTTGCACTGCAAGCAAATGATGTAGTGATATGTCAATTAGGTTTGTTACTTGAGATATAGGTACCAACAATGAATAGTGTTAACAAAAATAATTTTTTCTTCTAAATAATAACAATGACTAATTCTTATTCTAAGGTTTAATAATTGTGATATAATTTTGTTTAATTAAATGTGTGGCTTATAAAGAATTACCTAGTTAATTTATTCATTCCTTTTTTGGGCAATATGTACAAGAACAATGGGAAACCTCCAAACCGTTATACATTTGAAATCTCCAATTTGCAGATGTTTTAGAATAGAAAAGAAATCATTTGTTTCGGAATTACATCCATATACAATTAAGAAATACAGAATAAAAGAAAGTACTTACACAGAAAGTTTTACTTGTGTTCATCATAATGTATTCCTGTGTGCAGAATCATAGAAGCATGAAGTACCTGGTGGTGCTGGCGTGCGCGGTGGCGGCCGCCTCCGCGCTCTCCTTCTACGACCTCGTCAAGGAGGAGTGGGAGGCTTACAAGGTACATACTTACAGCTTGGGAACTATAACGTACACAGATGGGTCTGGAGAGGCCTATGCTCAGCTATAACGTACACAGATTGGTCTGGAGAGGTCTATGCTCAGCTATAACGTACACAGATTGGTCTGAAGAGGTCTATGCTCAGCTATAACGTACACAGATTGGTCTGGAGAGGCCTATGCTCAGCTATAACGTACACAGATTGGTCTGGAGAGGCCTATGCTTAGCTATAACATAAACAGATTGGTCTAGAGAGGCCTATGCTCAGCTATAACATACACAGATTGGTCTAGAGAGGCCTATGCTCAGCTATAATGTACCCAGATTGGTCTGGAGAGGCCTATGCTCAGCTTAGCTCTAGGAACACTATACTCAGATACAGGCTGATATTATGATGATAATGATATGAACTATTCCGTTTATGAATAGCATCTATGTACTTTGCTTCACTTTGTATATTTTTTTTTCAAAGGAAAGGGTTATGTTTGACTACAGCCTAACTGATGCTTAGTACATTTGTAGTCTATGATGGTTTTAGACATACCCCCTTGTCAACGCAAGACCAAAGAAGGATAAAAAGAACTATGAAAATATAATAATATTAATGTTATTTTTTTGCCCTGAGGATGGTAAGTGATAACTGATATATTTGTAGGTCCGCCACTCTTCATTATGTTTAGCTTAGAGAATACATACTTAACTAAAGTATAGAGCGCTAGCACCGCACTAGACGCCCAGTGCGCGTCGTAGGCAGATGACGTATAGCCACATATACATGTATGTTGGCGATTACTAGGGATGGGCACGCGGGCAACGCAAACTCATTTTGTTGTCGATAGATGCAGGTTCAGCGCGGTACAAAAAAGTACAAATATATTTAGTGCGATAACATCTAAAAGTATAAGCAGGTATTTTAGTTTTATAGAGTTAGTGCCAGTGCAGGTTTAAGTTTTTCTACGTAAGACTTACGACATTTGTACAGAGAAATCAAGTGATCGATCTTTTAGCAATACTTTACATAAAATGTGATTGGATATGTATGTCAATAAAAATCCTGTTAGGTACTTTTTAAAATATTTTATTTTAACCTAAAATATAAAGAGCTTAGAATATAAACTAACAAACCATTAATAAATGTTATTATGTATACAAGATTTTAAGTCTCATAAATCAGTTATATGTAATAAGCAGTAATTCTAGTAAACATTATATCTTATTTTATCTTATATATCGACTACAACGTTGGTCACGCACGTCCCATCTCTAAATCATGCGGCGGGAGTGCGGTGCGCGGGCGAGGCTGTGCGTTCCCGCCTCCCACGTCTCCTTCAACCCCGCGATTCCGGATTAGTTTTCATAAAAATAAGTATAATAATCGACTTACCGATGAAATGTGATACTAGATTTCAATTTTGTGTGTTTTCTAGTATCGTTTTTACAAGGTCGAACTACACATTTCACCATTTTAGTACATACATTTGAAAAAAATCTTTAGAGAAACGCACTTTCCTAGTACTCGGCTACGACTACAAGCGCTCGCGGCGGGGACGTCGTTTTGTTCTCACTTGTGCCTACTGTTCCCACTTCGTTGTGCGCGCTCTATACTTTAGTTATGTATTCTGTAAGATGTTTAGTTTGCGGAAGCTAATTAGAAGTCAGGCCGTGGTCGAAGGTCGCAGCGAGGGCGGGAACTAATTCTTGCTTATTTTGCGACAAATCTGATTGGTCTTATCTATTTATTTGTAGTTGAGGAAAAAACCAAGCTGTTTGTTAAAATATGTCCTTGATTTTCGTTCTGTATTTTTTTATAATGAGACCAATGTAGACGGAAATATAAATCGAATATAGGTACATTTTATGAAGTGGCACTTCCACACTTCAAAGTATTAGATAAAATGTAGCTCAAGATGTTTGTGCTTACAATCGCGACAAATGACACTTAAGAACACTTTTCAGGCCGAGCATTGAGTAGCAAGGGCATTATTTTAGGCAAGGGCAGTATTGTTTGAGTTAGTTTGAGTAACATCTGAACCCATATCTAACATTAAACATCCACATGCAGATGCAACACAATAAAGACTACGCGGACCCGATGGAAGACAAGTTCCGCATGAAGATCTACGCGGAGAACGCGCACAAGATCGCCAAGCACAACCAGCGCTTCGCCAAGAAGCAGGAGCCCTACTCGCTGCAGCAGAACAAGTACGGAGACATGCTGCACCACGAGTTCGTGCGCACCATGAACGGGTTCAACCGCACCGCCAAGTGAGTGACCAGAGATTCTATTCCATTGGAAATGAGGGGTACTTGTATATGTCTGACTCGGCTATAACTACAGTAGGTGTCCGTGTTTGTATACTTACAATGTTTGTTAACTTACAGCTCGGATCGCGCGACTCGCATTCATATTCTCGTACTCATTTTACTTATTTAGCGTGTTATCATATTTTCTTGTGATCCATTATTATTTTCAGTTTTATTGTACCTAACCATCACGACTTCCAAATGTTACTAAGTATTACATTTTATTATCCTGTTACTGTAACATGTTGCTAACAACGTCTTAAAAGCCGGTTTTAGAGTCGCCATTAGTGATTTATTCGTCGCAGCGGCCTATTTACAATATAACTTACAATAACGCACTCTCTAACTGATGTGTTCCATTGTGCTAACATTGAGGTATATACCTATGTTTTTCATCGAACCGATCCAATTCTTGATAGTAGGTATTACAAAGCTAAATTACTTGTCCATCCAAATTACTAAGTCAGCGATCATCTGTGAGCTAATAATAATAACAATTTCTATGTTTACAAGTATAAAAATGTAACATTGGACGAGTACATACATACATACCATATATAAGTATCAATACGAGGAAACACACACTCGCAGGTTATCGTTGCACAAACATAGTCACTGCACACTTGCATAGAGCTGCGCTTGCATTTATAACGTCACTTGTTCTGTAGTTACGCGCGTACTTGTCGGCTCGATGGGTTCACATCTACTTCTTTCAACTGGTTTCAATCGTTCATAATACTTTAGCTAGGTGTCATCATACTGGCTCTGACTGTGTGCCGTACATGTTACTGACGAGTGCTGCATCTCTCGAAGTACTTGGTGTTCGTCTCACTAGAGACATGATGTTGGTGTCTGTGTCGCTGCACTAGCTTCCTTCTCTTACCTCTCCATTACGGCGTGAAAGGGTCGAGGATGCTTCTCTTATATGGCCTTACCACGAAATAGGCATCGAACTCTACTACTACACACAATGTTAGCAATATTTCTTTGCACATCGTTTTTTGCAAAATGTCATCGATTGCGTCAAACTGGTGGTGCGTGGTTCCTCTGCTAGTGTTGATACAGCAGTGGAACCACAACCCGAGATATTTGTCAAGGTAGCTCATTCATTAGGTATACTTACTTTCGAACCTTATTCTCTATTTCGTTAGTGCTGACTTAGTAATGTGGATGCCACTTCCAGTTACTGAGAGGTTAAATCTAGGCAAGCTTGCTAGATCGTAGACGTTGCCTAATACCACGACGATCGTTCATTTTATGTACAATCACAATGCCAAACACAATCTGCAAACATTTAAACCGCATATATCAATTATGTCTAGGTATACAATTACTAAACTATCACTGTGCTTTATCAAGTGACGAAACTCATGGATGGAGCAGCCATACTCGTAGGAAATACGAAGATTACATTTCGGACTACTATCAGACACTAGAACTGTTTTCGATCAAGAAATATAAACGTAAATCAAAAGTTAACAATGGGGATAAATTTAATAATAATAATAGTCATAAAAAAGGTCGCATGAGCACAACCCGTGCCCCGGCATCCAGCGCGTCAGATGAAAACGATAGTGGCACTTCCTTCGCTTCCCTGGACAGCCGGGACGAGCCTGGCCAGGACGCCACCGACACACACTTGCACCCACACCATGCCGCCGCCGCAGACGCGACTCCATCTACGCCTCATAAATATAAACCACTCAAGAAAACAAAACACACTAGCAAGCCCTTTAGTAAATCCAAGAGCAAGTCCGAAAAATTCAGATGTAGGTACTCGTATATTGATAAAAAGTGATTTTTGCATACCTCTTCCAACTGCGTGGTGAATTGAACATATGTAGTAGGTCTCTGTGTTGTAACTTGCCAACAATAAACGGTACTTGTTGAACAACTGAAGCGGTTTGTATTCGGTACGAAGGCCACTTAGTTACTTGTATTTACTACCCGCATACTATGTTTGCACTGATAAGGAACATAGTTAAATAACAGTTTATAAATATTATATAGTTCCTATGAAAAATGGCCAGCTAGCACACTGACTCACTCAGCATACTTGTAGCCACTGCGGCAGACATTTTCCTTCTCTAAATCTTACTTACATTTTGTCGCTGACTACCAAAAGGCCCTGGACGATCTCAGATCGTTCTACCCTCAGGCACACTCATAAAAGTATGTGTATATAATAGCCCCCGCCCGCAGCTTCATTCGCTCGTACATTGTATTACTAACTGATTCTAATACAAATTTAAACAACCTCCTATTTAATACCACAAGTGTGCGGTCAAAATCATACATTATTATTATTAAATAACGCTGTCAATTAGGTATCCGTTTTTAACAGTATAAAGCTAACTAAACAGGGTCAACAATATGTACACAGAAGATAATACTTCTGAAGTCTGGATATACTTTAAATTGATAACAAAACTTGTACATTGATCAAAAATTATCATTGACAAAACACGTTTTAAGCAGTTTTTAGAATATGTGTATGTTTATCTGTTTATTTAAACGAGTTTCACGCAAAAATGGCTGAACGGATTATCATGATTCTTGGTATTAGGTAGTATGATGCCATATGAGGAATTTCATTCCATAATAATGCGAGTGGAGCCGCGGGCGTTCACTAGTATTAAATACATATAGCATTTGTTTTAAAGTATCTAATGTTTTCACGATCTATCAAGGAATGAAATACAAGGAAGAAGAGGATTATGCTTTATAAAAAAGGCGTGGGAAGCCAAGAAGAGAATAATAAAAGGCGTGATAGATTGGACACTTAATCTGTGCAATTCTTGTGAACAGACAACCACCACTACACCTTGTCCTACTATTGAGACTACTACTAAGAAAACTAAAAAACCTAAGACTAAGACACCTGAACCATCTTCTGAAGAACCGGACAGTCCCGAACCGACGACCAAAAAACCTAAAACTAAAAAACCTAAGACTAAGAAACCCAAACCATCTTCTGAAGAACCGGACACTCCCGAAGAACCAGATAGTCCCGAACCGACGACCAAAAAACCTAAAACTAAAAAACCTAAGACTAAGAAACCCAAACCATCTTCTGAAGAACCGGACACTCCCGAAGAACCGGATAGTCCCGAACCGACGACTAAAAAACCTAAGACGCCTAAACCGAAGAAACCCACCCCTGAACCACCTGAACCTGTACCTGACCCACCTGAACCAGAGCCTTGCGAGAACTGTGGCGAGACGTGCGTGAACTGCGGCGAGCCGTGCCCTACGTGCGGCCAGGTGTGCCCCAACTGTGACGGGCAGGGCTATGACAGCGGCTACTCCGGAGGCGACGGGAACGACATGCACACCCTGGCTTTCAAAATAAAGGCCGGTAAGAAACGGCACCGCGGTCACGGCATGTCCCAGCGCGCGCAGGCTGCCAGCTCGCCAGAGCACGCCGCGCCCGCGCCACACTGTCTGTTCACCGGACACCTCTGCCTCTCGCCGGACCGACTGAACGCTTCCAATAAATAACACTTCACCCGCACTGAAAACTAGTTTTCTTTTATTACGGATCAATACGAACCGTCAGAAAATATGTTTGACTAGAGTTTTACATGTTGCGATATGAAAATGATAGCGATTTGAGAGATAGAGGGAGATAATAATTCTAAATTATTTCTCCAACGTGTATTTTTTATCTTCATAAATACTACTTTGACTCAAACCAAGTGTAGTAAAATAATAAACTGAAATGGCTAAAATGTGTGACGACCAGTACACGGTCAATGTAGAAATTTTAGAAGTCGATCTGCGTTCACTGATCGCAATGATCCCTGATCGCAGCTCTAATAGTTCCGTCACATTGGGCCTTATTACAAAACATGGTTTAACTATCTGTCCAGAACTTTGAAAATATGCAGTCTGTTTTTGCTGTTCAAAATTTGTCTGTCTACTGTCATAATAATGACATAATAATTAAACTGTCAAAATGTAACCAATGATAAATCAACGTCCCAATTTGAAGTTGATATTTGATTGTTTGTATGTGATGTTTTAATTTAACAACAAGAACCTACTTTTTTATTTTCAAAGTCCCGAACTAGTACTTAAACCGCGTTTTGTAATAAGACGGATTAGGTTATAATGGAGACATTTTGGCATTAAACAAAAAATAAACGACGTGCAGAGAAATATACGAGAAAGTACGAGTAGATAAAGATTAGCTTTTACGTTGAAATAAGTATTGTCTTAAATATTTATTTATTTTAACGTCTTAAATTTTAACGTATGAAGTTAGACAAAAAATAAGTAGGTAATCTTACTGCAGGTTTCCATAATGGTTCAAATTCAAAATCATTTATTGCACTCATGGGTTGCTATGCAGATGGTAAATACATAAAAATACAGAAACATTCGCCACAAGCTTACCTTCGGTGTGCAACTAACGTAGGCCTACTCACATCATTATTACTACACATATGATATGATATGATGGTGGTTTAATAGATTAGATGATATTTTTTTTAATATTTTCACGATTTACGAAGATATGAAACAAATAGATCGAGAAAGAAAATGGACGGGCGAAGATTCTTTGGTTTAGGAAAGAAGATAATAAAAATTAAGGAGAAAGTAAAAGACTCAATAGTCGGTTTATTCAAATGTAATACTTGCCCTACAACTACCACCCCATGTACAACTCCTAAACCCTCTCCATGTCAAGAACCGGAAAGTGAAGAACCAGAGAGTGAAGAACCAGAAAGTGAGGAACCAGAGAGTGAAGAGCCTGAAAGCGAAGAACCGTCTGAAGAAACTACTACTAAAAAAAAGAAACCACGGACTACTACAAGTAGAAGGCGAACTACTAGTTCTAGAAAACAAACTACGACTGAGCCTCCAACAAGTGAAGAAACAACAACTGAACCAAAACAAACGACTACAAAAAAAAGACATACCACAACTGAACCAAAACAAACGACTACCAAAAAAAGACAAACCACAACTGAACCAACCGAAGTAACAACTACCGAGAAGAAGCGTACTACAACAGAACCGCCTCAAAGTGAAGAAACGACTACAGAACCGCCTTCAAGCAAAGAAACAACTACTGAACCGCCTTCAAGCGAAGAAACCACTACTGAACCACCTTCAAGCGAAGAAACCACTACTGAAACGCCATCAAGTGAAGAAACAACTACTGTAACAGAGCGTACAACACATAAGACGACAACTACCACGACCACGACGCGTACAACCCCTGACGAATGGAGTGATGAAACTACTACCAAAAAACGGAGGACTACAAAGTCACGTATCACAAAACGTCCAGAAATAGTTCCAGACCTGCCTCCTTGCCCTGACTGTCCGCAAGCACTGCATGCACACTCTAAGAAAAAGATAGCACAGAATAAAAAACGAAAGCAAGTTAGTGGGAAAGAAACAAAAATAGTAAAAAGTGCAAAGGGCAAACTAAAATGTATCATTGTGAGTGAACTCTGCGTTCCACTGCCCATACTCGCTTAATATCTACTCTACGTGGTGGAGAAACAGTACATCAAACAGCAACATTGCGATATCACAGGCATACACGTGGAAATGACAGAACTTTTGTATGTGCCCACCTACCAAAACATAGAATGTATTAAAGTTCTTCTCCGCCTCTAAAAACCTTGATCTGAGCATTCAACTTGTCCTTAATACGTGGTTTCAAAACTATATTAACTGTTAAGCAAGGTATCATAGAAAATCGTTAAATTAGCGATTATCATCGAGCTAACAACAACGTTTACTTCATTTAAATCAATTCACACGTATTACAGTTTGTATTGATAGATTTAGCTTAGATTTAGATTTAGTTTAGCTAAATGTACTCGTATATGTCACAACTAAAGATGTAAGTGAATTATTATTTCCCTTGGCTTATATGTGAAACGGTTTTTACCCTCGTATTTTTTTATATTATATTTTTAAATCCCAAATCTCTTCTGATCGGTACGATGTCAGTTACAGCAGATTCGACTTAGTCTAGTCTAGATTCTAAAATATTTTTGTACTATTTCTTTATTTGCTTTTACATCATTTTATTAGGTGCCGTGATTACACTCAGGTTTAGTCCTAATACTGTAATAATGATCTTAAATGACCTCAACATCAACTTTTTTAAAACTAAATCGGGGTTTGCTCTATATAGTTTGCCTAATGGTAAGCAATAGCATTAGCATAAGATGGATCGTGCTTACCTATTTTTCTGATTCGGATTTTCTGCTTATGTCCCCGGCTATGATCACAACGATTTGTTGTATCCGGAATATTGTATAGTCCTTTCAAAATTTTAAATGTCTTTATCCTCATAAAGACTCTCCACGTAGTCGCTTTTCTACAAGTGTGGTAAGCCGCAAGTTTTCCAGCCTTTGCTCATTAAATATAAATGTTGTAGGTATTTTCTTTTATTATCCCATATAATTTGGTTTTCAATAATAATATGAGGTATCGTCGTTCGTAGATTATGTTGTGTTAAAAACTGTTTGGGTCAGTTTAAGTAACTTTTTTGAATCACACATTTCAATAGCAAACATTATATAATTGCCCTGAACAGGGCACATGTTAAGATTTAGTTTAAGTGTGTGTGACTATTAAATAATGTATGCAATATTTATATAGTTAATTGTATTTTGTTAAGAAACAAATTGGATGGATTAACAAAAAACATACAAGAAAGAAGATTTTTCGGTAAGATTAAGTCTAGTATAAATCATGCCGTCGGTAAAGTCAAACAGTTTATTGGAATAACGACAGAAGCACCAGTCACAGACAGTGGATCGTACCATTCCAGTCAAGAACCCCCACCTGAAACGAAAGAAGAAAGTAAGAGATCAAATGAAGGGTCTGAAGAAGGACTCGATGGGTCTGACGAAGGAGCTGAGGACGACGACGACGAACCCGACGAATCGGATGATTCCGTGTGGACAGATCCCTCTGCTGGACAAAACACAAAGAAGGATTCTGCAATTGATTCACAACAAGACTCCATTCAATCAAGTGAATATAAATCTAGCAAAAAATTAATGTCTGTAATTCATAAACCAGAAAAACTGAAATGTATATTTATTAAAAATGGATTTTGCATTCCAATTAATATTAAGACGGACATATTGAAACCAATTGTAAAAATAAGGTTTAATGCATTGTAATAAAAGTAGCTAGATCCACAAATCGTGCGACGGAGGGCGCCGTGTCTGCAGCGCGGCGCGGTGTGCGTGAGGGCGGCGCGCGAGGCCCGCCTGCCAGCTCTCCCTCGACCTGGGCCAAGCTTCCGACGCGCTCCACTTCAATATTAACTTTCTTTCTCTTTAAACCTTTGCACTCACTTTTTGCGTTTTATTGTTTACATCCCAAAATCCTTCTCGATGATATAAAAAAATAAATTAATTACTCAATCAGTGTTCGTCTATCTTGCTATAGTTTTTAATAGTACATATTATTATGAAGCTAGTAATGGAGCATTACTTCAATACATGGGAATTAATAATAACTACCAATTAAAATCTGGTTAATTCAATTGCCCGGGAATCAGGGTTAGTTTTTGGGTTAATATAAGCATACAATTTTTAATTTACATATTTTTCAGTATCCTTATTTCTCATAATGCCTAAGCTAAGCATTATAAATAAAGTTCTCATTAATCATGTCGACCAAAACAAATATACAATTAAAATAAATTATAATATATATATGCCTATGGTTTACTAAAGATACGGTCAAATATATAAACCAAGTAATTGTGATCAGCCTACAGAAACATTTATTCTATTGTATTCTGTGTTCGAAGCACTGAACTATTTTAGGGAAATATAAGTAAAATACAACTAAGTTTGTTTGACACATCTATTTATTTCAATACTTCTACTATGGAACAAATTAAATGTTCTTTGGTATTATTTTCGTATCAATTACGTACCTACACAAATAAACAATTTATAATGTTCCCTGAGGTAGGTCCTGGTGTCGGGCGCATTGTTACAAGTATATAATGAGTGGCACTGATGCAACGTAAGCCCCCGTGTAGTGTGGTGTCCTGGACATAGTTGTGTGAGCTCCCTGCGCCCGCGCCGCTGTGTCTGCTGTTCTTCCTTCTTCTTCTTCTTTTCACGTAGGTACCCTATAATTCTCGATCATCTAGGCAATCATTTATTTTCTGAGAGATCCCTTTACCTCCGTTTACCTACGACATGACTCGTACCTACTGACTTCTATTCCTGGTAATAAATGTTCTATCGCTATCTCCCGCTCACTTCACACTCGCACAATGACTACTCGTTGCGGCAAACATGCGCAGCCCGCAGCTAATTTAAAATTGCAACAATTATTATATTATGTGTAGTTAATTAACTATTAGCATGTACTAGCGTTTGTAAACACGATATGTAAAATTTTAATGAACCATTTCAATAATATTTAATTAGTTTTCATTGTTATGATTATTGTATATACTGTGTATTATTGTATCTATATACAACCACAATATGAGTGCTATACGTAAATGTCCAATTGCATATGGAAAACTTTAAAATATCTAGCATTAGGTTAATGAAATTATGAGAAAATTCTCAACATACCGAGAGCACAAATCAATTGTAGTAACTGTATTTATTATAACAGAAAAATTGAGTCCATCATCATCTTATCTACCCACTAATTCAAAATTTGCATTTTCGTCGTACCCTTAACTTTATTTTTCGGAACTGAATATTTCAATGAAAACTAGGTAGTATACATTTTTCGACCGACAACCTTTTAAAAAGGAGCAAGTTTGAAAAGACTAGTGACTAGTGTCGCTCACTTGGCCCTCTCGTTTCTTTTGAGTCACTGTTAGAATACGTTGTATAGTACATTGACGTCGCCTTGACTAGATGTATGTGGTTGCAGACACAGCAAGATGGTGAGCAAGGGGCGCGAGGTGCGCGGCGCCGCCTTCATCCCGCCCGCGCACGTGGCGCTGCCCGACCACGTGGACTGGCGCGCCAAGGGGGCCGTCACCGAGGTCAAGGACCAGGGCAAGTGCGGCTCCTGCTGGTCCTTCAGCACCGTGAGTACCGCACTCACACATTCAAGCCAACCAACACTTCACCTGCCGACAACCGCACTAACGACAAAGTCGCTTAAGTTGGAGCTTACCTGTACTGAAAAGGATTACCTGCATTACACCATTGCTGCGTTGGACAAAATTGCAAGAACAATTGACTGCTGCTTTCATAAGTATTCGATTATTCCTTAATCAAGTTATGGCAAACAACAACAATGCGAGCAAGATGCGGGCATGATTACGTCAGCGCGCCTCGACCGGTCCTCGGTCAGGGTAGCGATTATGTTCACAGCACGCCATCGCCGCTGCGAGCTGCGCTGCGGTCAATGTCTCGACACTCCGCGGTACGTTGTACTGCGCCCTCTGTGGCACAGCGTATTACACTGCTTGTTGGAGCCGAGACAGAACAAAAAGTAACTGTATGATAACTGCTTCGATAAGAAGTACGTACATACAAACATACAAGTGTATAGTTTGAGGGCAGCTTAACATTTCAATACAGTGGTCGAGTGCAAGATTGCTAAGAGTGGTCGCCTTTCTTTGTCTATAAAATGATCTGTTAGTTTTGGCGTAAGCAATAAACTTGTGGTGACTCCATTTATGAGTAAAACCGGTGTTTACAACTAGACAGTTGTTTGGTTTCCGTATGTTCCCGGAAAGCGAGTGACTGTTAGTTCACTTGAGTCACGCGCGAGCGCTCTTCGCTCTATTGCCTCTACTAATGCCATGTACATAAATATACCTATATATAGGTAGTTAGTGCCACTACAGGTGTGTGTTGTGTATACACAACACACACCTGTAGTGGCACTAACTACTTTGTTTCCTTACTTAATGATTAAAACCAAGCCACAGAACATTGTGAGAATGTGTCAAGTCAAGTGAACTAAAATCATGGTCTATTTTACCTTGTTAAAGATCTCAATAAATATGCAAGTAAATATGTGTCAGAATAATTGTATTCACATGGAATGATTACCCGCTATGTTGAATGGGTCAGCTCATCAGCTCTCGACTGTGTATCGTATGTTGTCGCCGCCCCCTCGCCACATCGCCCCGCCATGTCATGTGCTCGTGTGAATGGCCACTCGGTGCCTTTGTCTGTCGATGAATCAGATCATAATATTATCTACTGCCAGTTACTATGACACGCTTCCCCTATGTGCGCTTGTCACAAGGCTTTTGTTGGATGCTAACTAAGTATGCGACGTAGAAAAGAAGCTCTAATCGCATGTCTATTTTTACGACGATTAGAAACAATCAATACAGATTTCTAAATAATAACGTTCTACGTTGCGTAATAGAGACAAAAGGGCAGAACTTCAACAAATAGTAGATTTAAAATATGCATACGTATGTTACTGTCAGAAAAACAGACGTAGACACAAAAATGAGATGATGCGAGTGATGGATATATGCGCAAGGGTGTTAATATTAGGTTCATGTCCGCAGACCGGCGCGCTAGAGGGCCAGCACTTCCGCAAGGAAGGGTTCCTGGTGTCCCTCTCGGAGCAGAACCTGATTGACTGCAGCGCCGCCTACGGGAACAACGGCTGCAACGGCGGCCTCATGGACAACGCCTTCAAGTACATCAAGGACAACGGAGGCATCGACAAGGAGGCCGCCTACCCCTATGAGGGCGTCGACGACACTTGCAGGTGAGTGACGTGACCGCAGCATGCTCACTGCGCGCCCGGTGGGGCAAACGATGCACACTCTGGCATAAAGATGGCGACTACTGTTTTTCAGTAACGATGTTATCGCAATTTAAAATTACTTTCGTTCGTGATACGATCAAACCAAACCTGCTAAGCTTGTGTTTCTTACCATTTACTCCAACATTTAAAGGCTTAACATTTAGATGACTCCCCTTTTTTATTTAGTGGATTTAATACGCTATTTGCTCTTCCCGATTTTTCGATATCTTTGTAAGTTCCATCCCATATAGTAATATAAGATTGTCGTATGATTGAATACAAGGCCGCGCCGCAGCTAGTTAGTTACTAACCGTGTCCCACGGACAGATACAACCCGAAGAACGCGGGCGCGGAGGACGTCGGTTTCGTGGACGTGCCGGCGGGCGACGAGGCGGCGCTGCTGGCCGCCGTGGCCACCGTGGGGCCCGTCTCCGTCGCCATCGACGCCAGCCAGGAGACCTTCCAGTTCTACCACTCCGGGGTCTACTTCGACGAGAACTGCTCTAACGAGACGCTCGACCACGGGGTCAGTACACACACACACACAGCCTACAAAGTCGAAGTTAAAAATCAGTATATATGGTCACATAAAGGCTTCACAATAACTTAGATCTTAGACTTGCATATCTTGGCATGCGAGCAGTATTTTTACAGGTTTATCTTAGATCTAGAATCAATATCCAATAGGTATGTGGTGGAACCAAAAGCCTCAATCTGAGAAAATACCAAATGTAGTTGTTTAATTGTCTCTGACATAACTGTATAGTGTAGCTGCAGCTGCTACTCGTACATGCGACATGCAGATGTTTGATGCCACTCAACGAATGGGTATAATCCCCACACAAATCACAGCATGTATGCTAATACCTAAAAGATCAATTTCTAAACACAATGGAAATAATCGATATTGTTTGCGTGAATGCTATGAAATTAAATCTCTCCGTGAGTCATGTGTGTGGCAAACATGACATAAGTATAGTTTAGCGAGTTTATCTGAGTTCATGGGCAACATGTCTGGTATCTGTAATGCTCGCTGACTGCTGGTGCTGGTAGGTATGTACACTGCAGCACATGCCAGGAGGAGCAGTGGGTCGCACGTGGCTGCTATCTCACGTACCAGTTATCAAACACCGGCGTATCTATCACAGCTTGTATCCAGTACCTACTCTCTTTATCTCTGCGAACTTTACCGTTGTTATTGTTTGTAATGACTCCTGCGGACCTCGGGAATAATGCATTGTAACGGGTTATACATAAATATCGGTCAGATTGGTAATTGTTGTTTGTAAACTAAGTACTTAGTTACGAGGAAAACTTGGCGTTTCAATGTTATTTACCTCATCATTTTTGTACTTGGAGTATCAATCAGCGGTGCTCAACGTCAGGCGGGCTGTAGTCAAACTCTATTTCACGTTAAAAATGACGAGCAGTAAGAGAGCGGATGTAGATGACGGCGTAGTAACATGGTGTGTGTTGTGTGCGCGCAGGTGCTGGTGGTGGGGTACGGGTCGGACGAGGAGGGCGGCGACTACTGGCTGGTGAAGAACTCGTGGGGGCGCACGTGGGGCGACCTCGGCTACATCAAGATGGCGCGCAACCGCGACAACCACTGCGGCATCGCCTCCGCCGCCTCCTACCCGCTCGTGTAGCGCCGCACGGAGCCCTGCACATGCTGCGTCGCTCCTGCCCCGTGCTATCTCCCTTATGTTAGCCTCACATTATTGTTTCATATAGGATTATTTAGTTTCATTTGATACTTATATTTTATCTCCATGACACAGGGAAGCATTTAACTCACATTATCAACAAGCAACATGCATTCCTTTATTTGTGGATTTGTATTGTAATATATTAGCTTGTACCTAGGTTTATAAGTTTGTAATGATCTTACTTCCCACTTATAAGCCTGAATTAAGAAGTGATTATTTTGATTTGCGTTTCGTCTCTCTCACATTGATGGAGCACACTGATCTGGTAATGACTTGTTGATTCACGTTTATGAATCACACGAATAATGTTTAAGTTAGTAGATATGTGATATTACGAACGTTTAAGTGTTAAAATGGATAATAAAAGTATTTTTGCTTAATTCCCTTTGTTTTGTTTTTCCTGTAATCTGATGAGGCGATAATACCACAATAACTAGCGAGTATCAGTAGATGACTCATGTATCAAGCAAGGTGTGTGTGTTTGTACATCTGGTGTCTGCTACACTGATACTGTGTGTGTGTGTTACGTATCGCTGAACGATGTTGGAGTGGAAATATAATAAACTTCAGGCAGATCTCAATGTCAGGGTCACATTCATGTTGTGTACAAGTAGCTAGGTACTAGGTACTTAGTGGGACGAATATTATAGGATTTATCACAAATTAAAATGAAACGAGAACAAGTTTTGAATTATTAGCGACTGTTTTTGCTACATTTGTCCAACGAATCCACTCGGGGTGAATCTAGTAAATACAATTTTAAACCTTTTACATCCGTTGTAAGGCAGTGGAGTGAGAAAAGGGAAGTTATATCAATCAATCAATTGTAAGAAAGCTATTTAGTTTTTAAAAAGCCATGTTAAAGATCAAGCAGCTTTAGTATTTGCAGTATCGTCATCAGATCTAATAAAACTGGCAAGTGAAGAAATCAAACATTCGGAAACACGAGATATTTAACGCCGATGATAACAGGACGGATGTTGTTCAACAAGCTGCCGGAAACTGTAACATCTGCCTCTAATCAAACCCAATTCCTTAATAAAGTGAAAGCGAAAATTTTAAATTTATTTGTCATTTTATTTTATTGACATTTTTACAATTATAAAAAATGAATTATTTTAAAAATTTACATGTTTAAAATTTTGTAACTGATAAATATTTTTGTAAGACGAGGCAATAGAATTACCAAGTGTTAACGTTTAGTTCATAAGTTGAGTATTTCTATTGATGAATAAATGATTATCTTATCTTATACTTAACTACCTAGATCAGAATTAATGATAGATCTTTCCAAAATAAGCGAGCGCTGCACACCTGGGACGTACTACGAGTACCTACATATGTACCTAGTCAGGTCATAAATTCTGTCACATGTTTAATATAAAATAATTGAAACAACTTTATTCTTTATGTAACCATTTATATACCAAAATGAACTTAACAAAACACAGATTCTTATGACAATAAAGTTTATTCAAAATGACCTCCGTGATTTTGAATACAGGCCTTCAATCTGCGCGGCCAGTCGTCTATCGCTGCACGAACGAGGTCCATGTCAATATCGGCAGCTGCCTTAATCAAGGATGTCTTGAGTGACTCCAAATTGGGATGAAGCTTTGAGCACGCCTTTTCCTCCAAGTGTTGCCATATCTTGTAATCTAACGGATTCAAATCTGGACTGGAGGAGGGCCAGTCTTCGTGCCGGATGAAGTCGATTTCACGCGCCGCCAGCCAGTCTTGTGTGCTCTTCGCTCTATGAGCTGGCGCCGAATCTTGTTGGAATACCCAGTGCTTGTTATTGAACATGATATGAGAAACAGGTTCCACAAGGTTCGTCAGGACTGTATTTTGATACACAACTGCATTCGTTTTTACACCTTTCTCACAAAAATGTACCTCTGTTAAGCCCCAATAAGAAACTCCCAACCATACCATGAGCGAGGATGGAAAATGACCTCGTTGGACACGCGGAATACGTTTTCTCGCTTCTTCACTACTGTGTGCGTACACCTTATCATTTTGTTTGTTGTAGCTCTCTTCTACGGTAAAAATTTTTTCATCCGAAAAAAGAATTTCCCGATATTTTTTTCCCGCGTACCGCTTCAACAAAGCGCGGCATCTCTTCAGTCTCAGGTCCATTAGACGAGCATTCAAACGATGTCCTGTTTTTCTTCAATATGCCCGAAGCCCTAAGTCTTCATTTAACACCCTTTTCACGGTGGTTCTGCTTAACCCCATCTGAAGGGCCAACAGTTTCTGCTTACGTTTGGGATTTCTTTGAATTCGCGCCTTCACAGCTTTTATCACTGCTGGAGTCCTAACAGACCGAGGGCGACCACTTCTTGACCTGTCATCTACACTAGAGTCTTCATTGTATCGTTTGATGGTACGATAAACGAATCTTTTGGTTATATTCAAATTTTTCAGTATGTCAAAAATTTGAATTGGCGCGTAACCGCAACGATGCAATGCAATAACTGCAACACGGTCTTCTTTAAGCGTCCACTCCATATTTAAAAATGAGTAAAATTCTAAAAAGTATACATATTTATTTTCATGAACAATTCGAAATTCGAATTCAATAAACTTTTTTGTGGCCAGCATTCTAAAAGAAAAGTTTTTACTGTGTGACAATACTTATGACCTGACTAGGTACAGTCTCATACGACGCACGGAAGTACACAGTGTGTAAAACTATCCACGACGTAAGACTAAGCGGGACAGCAGTTTAATTAAAACCCAGCTGCCCATTCATATAAAAAATATGTATTATGCAGCTGAGTAGGTACTAAACTCAGCTATAATAACAATTTCGACGTTTACCCGCCTACATTTCTAGAATTAGTAAGTATGGCATGATTCACTGCCTACTAATACATGTAATCAAGTTTATTCATACCTATAAGTACTATACGTACCTATTCTATTTGCAATAAAATTATACTTACCTAAGTATAGGAAAACATTTTTAAATGACGACTTATTATTTTTAACAAACAAAGTCTGTTATTATTTTGGCAAGAATATGATAAGCACTGAAGATAAACATGTAGCGAGTGCGCAGATATACAAGTATTTCGGTGAATTTGGCTGAAAAATGTTCTTTGTTTTGTTATTGAGCCAAGTATCTGATAGAACAAAGGATTTAGTTTCCTCTAGTTAGGTAGTTAATTATTGGGGCGTCGCGGCGTGATAGCACAGTGAGTAGGTAGTGATAGCTGGTATCAGGGAGCACGTGATGCGAGCGGCCCGGGTCAGCGGGCAGCCAGCATGTTGGCCACTACCAGTACTCAGATATCTATTGGGTCAGATATACTCATCGTTGTGTCGGCCTGTATCTACTTACTGCTGAGTATAGGCCTCCTCTCCAACACGCCATACACTAGGTATAGGTACTCCCAGCCATTGTCTGAACCAAATCAAAATAGTAGATAAGATAGATAAGCAGATTAATATAAACTGGTAGAACAAAGCAGCTAGTGGTGGGGTCTTCAAGTAAAGTCTACAGTTAGGTAAGTAGGTACAAGCAAGTTCGCACTCTTTAAGTCTGAGTGTGCGGCGTAGGTAATAGCTTTGAGTGACTTTATGATGAGGCCATGGCTGGGCCAGATTTATCTCAGATCAGCGCGAGCCACGTTCCAGGCGCTGCTTGTACAATATAACAGGAAATTATAGATACATTTTGAACGATTGACCTCCATCGTTATATCAGAAACCGCGAAACCTCTTAAGACCTACATATTGGCTAGAATAAAGACAACTAGCTCGAACAGACAAGGCATCTACATATATACACACCCTTCTTTCTATATCAGCACAGGAAATGTTGCGGTCAGTCCTTGAATGGGTGACCGAAAAGTGGAATTCCAATTTGGGCGCTTCCGTGGGTCGGATGACACGTTAAATTGTAGGTCCCGGCTGTTTGTCATAGTACGGCTGTCGTTAAGCCATGCCAGAGGCCCTTAGGGTAGCTTGATAAACTCTCGACACCAGAGTTGGCCACTCTCATTCGATAAGAAGAAGAAGATCTATAAGTAAGGCCATTTACAGCATATAATTTAAGTGAATATTATCGAAGATAATACAGATTAAAAAGGCAGGGACGGAGAGGGAAAGCTAGTGATATAAGCATAGGTATAATAATATAACCATTGTCTTCGCAATAAATCACTATCTTACTTGTACCTATATATATATATAATTCAAGATCCCGCGTCATAAGCAGCTTTTGATCAAGGAATTTCATTACCATGCTGGTGATAAAACAAATTGAATGATTGTTAAACAGTAAATAGCTACATATGTACCGTTAACGAGTATATTGTTATTATATCCTGTAGGTAATTACTTGTACAACAAAACACATTCATTTAAATGGCTAATTATTATCGAAACACGGTGATTATTTTTATTTTATGTCGTACATAATAAAAATAGGTAATTATTTTACGACTATTAAGTAGTTATTGTTTTAGTAAGTATAAACCTACCTATGTATTGTGATAACTTAACATAAATACAATTAATATAATGTGTACTTTAATGATTAAAACATAACTTGAATTATTAGTAATAAAATACCTAATTAAATGAATCAGGTAAACCATTAACTAGTACATATATGTACCTACTAAGTATTTTATATGCAAACTAGCGGTCACGTGACGACCTCTAAAATGCTTTTAGATTCAAATCTTATTAAAATTGTCATTTGCCTATATTTCATGGACTGATTTTAATATTAGGTTTTGTGTTATGTTTTTGTAACATAAAGACCAACAGCGCCAACTGGCGAACCATTGACAAAATCTTTATCTCTTTAGTTATTTAGCTGGCTATTTGAATAAAGTCATATCTTTGTACAAAGTGATAACATTCATTAGTCGATAATATGAAGTATGTATGTACAAAGTCTATTAATTAGACTTACTTATTTCCCTACTAAAGACAATCTATATAATGTTAGGTAAGAAACCAAACTATGTCAAACTGTCAAACAAAGTAGAGCATTTCCTTGTAGGCCGGGACCTACATGCCATACTATCTGAGACGATGTTGTACTGTTAGCTGCTATTTGAGGAAGACAAATATAGGGCGAGTGGATAACACTTACCTACATACCAACTACACGTCAACGTACTACTGACCAAAGGGTAATTGTATTCTTTGATCTCGATATAACATGACCGAGGTACTTCTACGATATAAAACGGAGGTACTCCTACGGCACACTTATTTTGTACTCACAAATGTATGTAATGAAAGAATCACCATTTTTTTGGGGCCACAGAATGTGGAAAGCATTGGTGTGATTTTGATGCTACGAGAGAACGAGCCCACGTCGATTATTTCTAGTTGTACACTGCTACTCGCACTCAATACATTTACTATTAGCTTCTAACGTCATCATCATCATCGCAATACAACTCCCGGCGATCGGCATCCCACTGCGTTGTAGAGCGCACATGACTGTGCTATTCATAATGTTGAACTATGTAGGGGAGGCTCCTTGAATGCCTTCGATACCGTCGGGTATGGTCAGATGTTACTTAACATAATTATTTTAAACAAAAACAAAAACCGACTTCAACTCTACTGTCACGTTACTGAACAAATCTAAGCCTATAAAAAAAAACTACAACATAAATTCATTTGCTAAACAAATCTAAGCCTATCAGAGAAAACCGCATCAAAATCGGGCTGATAATTCAGAAGATATAGTGTATACAGCAGCGCCCCCTGGTGAGTTGTCATCGTAATACATAGCTAAAAAGATGCACCCATTAAACCTCAACACATCACAGAAAACTGTATCAAAATCCGACTAGTAGTTTTGGAAATATGGGTAAAATTGGTTTGCATAAACTTTATCAATTTGTTAATAGTTTTTTCTCAAAAACTAATGAACTGAATGAAAAACAATTTTTATGGGACCATCTCGATAACTATCCTCATCGAATAAAAAAAGAATTTTTGAAATCGGTTGATAAACAACGGAGTAATCGCGTAACATCCCCACAAAAAAAAACTTTCAGAAGACTCGTAACCTCCTTTTTTTGGAAGTCGGTTATTAAAATAAAAGCACTTTGGTAATTTCTAAGATTCACAACACATTTATTAGCAGACAAAATAAATATTTACAAACTTGGCTTTGGCACTAGACACATACCTACTTAGCTACACTTACACAATCACTCCCCCCTCCCACCCCGGGCCCGGGGGGGGGGCTATATACCTACTTATACTAACACCTATCTATGTACAAAATCTACATTGACAAGTATGTTATACTATGTAAGTATGTATAACACTAGTATTTACACTCGATGTTACAAACGAGTACATTTGAAAGGGCAAAATTTGTGTAAAATAAAAAATCTTTACTCATTGTTTCAAATCACTTGAATGATACTTAATTTGTGATGATTAATAATATACGTTCACTATAGCTATGCTTGCACACATTGTACATTCATGCAAACATTTTGCTAAAGACTGGACAAAACAGAAACTTCTGCAATATGACATGTGACAGATTTGGAATAAAATGTTGCCCTTTTGTTTCACTCATAATATTATAATAAACTATTAATAGATATGTATAAGGTACAGAAACACATTATATACATTAGTAAATTACTTGTTACATGGTTGACAGATCTTTTGGGTTTTTAGCAAAATACTTTACCTACCAAAAACGTTTTCAGTTGTAGTACGTTATTTCAATATAACATCAAATTGTCATGAATATACTTTAAAGAAAATAGGGCATATTTATAAAGTTAAATGTGTATGACATTATCAATACATATAATAAAGCTGCGGAGGGTCGAGAGTGTGAACATTAAGCTTATTTAAAAAAAATGTTTGGAGTTTCTTCGAGCTGGTAGCAGAACACGTCCCAACAATTTCTAGAAATTGTATCTCTTTATCTGTTTGTCTCTTATATAAATGCTCATCACGCAAAACCGGAAGAAGGGATCATCGTCACATCAATGAAGATTTAATAAAGCGCTGTGCTCTATTCGCACACAGCGCTTTATTTATTGAAACTTGAATGTCACTTGCATGTCGGTACTTTAAAATTGACATAGTTTTGAACACATAGACTATTATTTTCTACAAACAAATACATTACGAGTGAGTGTATTATTCTCCAGCAATGTTACAATGCAAGTGCAAAGCCTAGTATTACGCTACCCTCCCGTCTTTAGATAAGTTAAAAAAAAAAAAATGAAAGCGCCTAACTCGATTGTAACAGCAATACATTGCATTGTTGTTATAATTGTGTTAGGCGCATTGGTGTTAATATTTGAGCGCAGTGAGACATTGCACTGAAGTTCCTAGCGAGCAGTGTTATGGATGTTTCGTACGCTGAGTACACCCACTCGCTCTTATACAAAGATAATCCGTAAGTACAGTTATAGCAATATAGTTTGCTCAAACCAACTAACGTGCACTTTCCCGTGACAAAATTCTTACTGTTATATATACCAGGCCACTCAGAAATTTTTGCGAAAAAAAGTTTTTATGTATGAGAGACTGGCCAGTTTAAACCTATTTTAAAAATATGATTATTTATAAGTAAAAATAGGCACATTCCAATTTCAAATTTACCCTCCACATTTTTTGCAAGCTAATTTAAATTATCGTGTCTTAGTAAAAAATGGATCTGCACCGGGAACATTATCGCGCTATGATTTTATACGATTTCAAGTGCCGCCTGAAACTGGAAGAATCTTACGAAAGACTTCAAATGGCTTTAATGGATGAAGGCCCTTCTAAGGCAAAAATAAAAAATCTGCTCAAAGGGATACAATTTTCGTCACCGGAAAATGCGCTGTCAGCGTTCGAGCAGGCCGTAAACGAGGTGTCTGCGATGTCTGCGATGAGTGATGATTCACACTTACTCAATATGTTTAATACGAACACTTATTTTTATTTTCCTACATTTGGTTTTCTAGACACCAGCTCTATGTCTGGATTGGATAAATAAAATATATGTACTTTTGACATAATATATTAGATATAAATATGAATCATCACTTATATTTCTTAGTTTTCGAGTATTACTTACGTATACACCGGTACGGTATGTATGAAAGTTTCGTCGAGTACCCGACTGCAAAACCTTATATTGTGTGGAAGATAAATAATACTTGCGCGCGCGTGTGTGTGTGTGTGTGTGTGTGTGACTATTTCTTCTTGGGTTTCTTGGGGTTCCTGGAGCGCGACTTGGCCTTGCAGAGCGGGCAGATGGGCGCGTTGCGGTGGATCTGCTGGTGGCACGACAGACACGACTTCATGGGCGGCGGCTGCTGTCTGCAACACACACACACACACATTATGCAAACACAGTCTCTGTTCATCTTTCAATCGACTAACAAACAAATGATCGTGATTTTTATATGTATACCAAACATTCTTCTAAAGTAGAATAGTTTCAGGAAATTAATCTTCTCTAAAATAGTCACAGTTGTGATTCCAAATTACGAAATGAGCTACTAAAGCAAAATCACGGTGAAACTAAACATAAAAATGTAAATTAAATAAAGAAAAAGGATGCGGAAGGAAGCTCGGCGGAGCGCGGGGAAGGGGGGAGCAGGGGGGAGGGAGGGAGAAACAAAACATAAGTGCGCGAACCTCAGCGAGACGGTAATGAAATCTTGTTCGAGA